>ML675611.1:35606353-35857113 GCA_007922155.1 Mesoclemmys tuberculata
CACACACATCCCAACCCTTTACCCCCCCCCACACACAATCATTCTTCTAGCCTAGCAAGGTGCGTTTAATATCTTTTACCATAGAAGGCACTGCATGTTGTCCTAGCCCAACAAATTGTCCAGGGAATACGCTCAGCGCTATGGGGAAAAAATGGAAAAGGGTGGAGATGTCTCCCCCCTAAACAAAGAGCAGATTATTGTACTTCCTTCTTTTAAAGTATCTGGATGGACAAGAGGCTGGTGGGAGAGCAGGGCTCAGATTCACAGTCATGTTAGAATGGAGACGTATGAGGGAATCCTAGACATTAGAGATGAGAGAGATCTTTTAAAGTCATCCAGAAATCCACCTGGGGCCAGGGCAGGATTGCTCCCTTCAGCGTTTCGTACACTGCGACTTGAATGACAAAGCTCCATGGCTTCCCTTGGAGACTTCTCACAATCTTATAGACCTAAATTTTTCCCAATATCCATCCATTCGGTTTCACGCCATTACTCTTAGCTATATTCTTTTGGACTATTCCTCAACTTCCTTCTCCTTGCTGTTATGCCCTTTGATACCTGTATAGGATGATAGTTATTGACATGCAATCTAGCCAACCCTGCACCTACCTGCTACCAAATGAGCTCTTATCTTATAATAAGAGAGAATATATTATCTTGTTTGTATAAACACCAGGGGTTGTACAGTATGGGGGAAAGGTTAATGAATCACTTATAACAATATGTGGAAGTTGGTCCCATCTATCTCCTTCTTAGCTGCTCTCTGCAATTACTCATGTTTGGGGGGGGAGGAAGGTTTCCTTCATGATTCCAGAGAAATGTATTTTAATGATTTCCTGTCAGTAGGATTGCTACTGATGTTACTATAGGATATTTTAAATACTTCAGGTATAAGGCAAATTAAAGGAGAGAAAAAAATCCAGTCGTGTGTGTGTGTGTGTCTCTCACTCACACACCCACAGAGAGAGAGAGAGAAATTCTGCATTTCTAATTTTTTCACCAAGTTGCCTGATGCCTGAAATATTTGAAATTTCTCATATATGTGTGTGTCGGTCTTCCTGTCCAAAGGACAAAATCTTTACATTGTCTATTCCACTGCCTCCATGACCCCATGTTAATGTCAGTTGCACACTAAAATTGCATTTTCATGCCTTGACTTCTGCTAATTATTTTGTTGAGTTTTTAATTTGACCCTCCCTTTCTGGTTGCTTTCCTGTTTTTAATCTTGTTAGCAGAGTCTTATTTCTACTGAGCATGCTGTGTTTTTTTCATTGGGGGGGCGGCCCCCCCCCCAAAACCTAGAATGTGACTATATGACTGGATCAGGTAATACTTTGCACCTCCCCTCTTTCCAGCGTTAGTCAGAATTTTGAATGGAAATTATGCCGTGAAACAACTTCCATGGAACTAGTTTGAGGGCATTTTTATTAATGCTGGTAAATAGTATTTGTTGAGGCAAAATTTAGCAAACAAGGGCATTTTTTTGGCTCGTGATTCATTTGTGAATCATTTCTGACTCTTGCTAATCATATAATTATAGAAATGTACGGCTGGAAGGAACCTTAAGGAGCCATCAAGTCTAGCCCCCTGTGCTGAGGCAGGACCAAGTAAATTTTGTGTAAATGTAGGTTTTGAATACTTAAGTGGGCAAATAATTTTCAAATGTTAGGTTGTTTGCAAAATGATAATTCTCTAATCACGGCACATGGTTGGTTGCGTGACATTTTTTTCCTGCTCCCTAAAATGCCAATGGCACCTTCACTTTTTACAGAACTTGGGGCATGTGCCGGTAAGTTCTTTGATGGCTGTTGAGTCCGATGTGTGAGTGACAGTCTCATCCACCGGTCGGGCACACCCACGCACTAGCAATGCTCTGAATCTGAGCAGCAGATTCCTTCCTCCTACAATGCACTTCCACTATATATGCACACAACTTTTGAGCTTCAGACACTTTTGTGAGTTCTGGAGCTTGTTCGGATATTCTCAAGTAATCAGTATTATGACCACAAGAACAGCAGCAAATCAAATTGGTGTAATTTGCAAATATGTTTGAGAATGTTTTTTCCCCCTTCCCCCCCATTATTCTACCAGTGCTAATATTTACTCCATATTGAGATAAATCATGCTGGGTTATGCTGTGTACAAGGCATATAAAATGTATCAAATTAGTTTAGTTTCCAGATAGCTGGTTTATTTCTACCCTAACAAATTTGCACAAGTGTAGGCTTTGTAGGTAGTGGTTTCCCTGGGCTACATTTTAATAACCTGTCATACGTAGCAACACTTCTGGCCTGTGCCAATTGCAGTGATTTCATTTATGTCCATTCCTAAATAATCTTAAAAGATATTGATGATCTTCCCATGCAGATCACAAATAAAAAATAAACAGCAATAATAAGTAAGTGAAACAGCACTGCAATCCCCACTAACAGGTCACTGTAATTCCCTCAGCATGTGTATTGTAGCATCCCTCAGCATGTGGAACTAACCTAGATAGAGGAATGCAGCTGGCAAATGCACAGCTACAGTGATCACAGCTAGCTTTTAACTTTATTTTCAACTGATGAATGTTAATGCACACAAAAGAAAACCTTGGTAATTAAGCTTAATGACAGCAAGAGTTGGTCAAGTTTTCTCTTGCAAGTGTGCCTGTACACCTCAGTCCTGATCTGTAGCACCATCTATTGCTTGAGTCCTTGGTCAGTACACAGCTTTTGCCAGTGTACCTGCGTCCTTATCTCCAGAACCTTCTGTTATTCCAGTGCTATGCTTCTCTAAAATCCAGGACATCATTAATACCCCATTGGATGGTGACTTGGATAAATGCCCAGTGGGCACTAGGTAAAGGAGAACAAACTCATCTCATTTGTGACCAAAACAAAAACCCATGTCTATGCTACTTTGTTGACTAACTTGTTGTTAACAGCTAATGGCTGATAGTGTTCTCATGTGTGGGAAACGCAGATTGTGTGTGGGTTAAATCCATTCTATTTAGATCCCTTGCTTTTCAGTTCTGATGTTGTCTGAAATCTGGCTTCTACAAACAAAGTATGAGAAATAATATTCATGCAATATTAATGCTGGGAATCTCAAGAAAATGCTTCTCTTTCTAGGTTTGAATAGGAAATGATATGCAGAAACTGGGTCATTAGGTTTAACAGAGATGAGCCACTAGCAGTTTTGATGACCAATTTGATTTGTCAAATGGGTACGTGTTGGGTTTGACAAACAGGCATTTTTAAACAACCTGTTTTGTTGAAAAAATTCCCAACCAGCTCTATTGGTAGGACTTACCACCTTAATCTTTAAAATGCTAGAAGGTGCTATATAAATGCCAAGTTAATGTTAATTATTCATGTATTGATTAAGAGCCTCTGAAAATTGCTTTTATGATTACTTGTGTAATAAAAAGGGTCATAAAGTATTTGTGGCAAAAACAGATTTTGTTCCTTTAATTTCTTTACACTGCATATCATCTCACAGTCTGACTCGACTGTACTTTGCCAACTACACCGTCTTCTCATGGACAAGCTGCCAGATGATTCTGTAGAGCATTCCAACTTCCAAAAGAGGTGAAGATCTTTTGACATGTCCATTTAAGTGGACCTGTTAACTATACAGAAGTAGTGTACATAGTGGATATGTGTTCTGTCTTCAGGACTGCATATATTCATCTATACGTGTAACTAAATAGATCGGCGTTCTGGGAAACTGAGATGGAAGCTTTTGTGTTTGAATTTTGGGGGCATAGCATGAGTTCTTCCTGGAAGAATGTGAACTTTAGGGATGGAATCATAGCCCCACTGAAGACAATGGGAGTTTTGCTATCAAACTCAATATTTGATCCTAGGTGTCTGCTCTTAAGACTTATGCCTCTGGCTAGGGGCTGTAAAGCTCCATTGACATCAGTAGTTCAGGATCATGAACTAATGGTCTTTTAAAAATATATAAACAAAATTAATTGAGTGAAAGGCTCAGTTTAACAGCCCTGGGAGGGAACTCCCAGATTACATAAAACTGAAAAGGTTCAGTCTAGTAGTTAGATCCAGGGACTGGGCATGAGTCTCAGAGTGAGGAACTCAGGAATCCTTATATGATCTTGCGCAAGGTGTTTACTTGTATTTCTTTTAATTATAAATTTATTGTCACTCTCAATATATTTTTACAGAAAAATAACAGGAAGAATAGAGTCACTATGATGGAAGGTTAAAAAGAGTTTACAATAAGAGAAGACATTAACACCTGGATCCCTTACTGAACAGTTATGAACAGTAATGGTGCTTTGTTAATGTGCAAAAAATTATTAGTGGGGAAGCAAGGGTGTTGAGACACGTAGACACCTTCAGCATTGGTTTCTTTCGAGTGTAATTGATGAAAGATAGCTACATGAGTAGATCACCACTACAAGATTCAAATACTTAAGTTAGCCATTTTTTTCATACTTAAGTCTTCCTGAGATTTTGCAATCTGTGTTCCCAGTGGTGGTGTCTTGGGGTTTTCCCATTGTACTGGAATGGCATTTCTAATAGTCAGTATAAGATATTGTAAACAATAGGTTTGATTTCTTTTTTTCCCCCCAGGTTACATTTGTATTGATCCCTAAGGGGGCAAGTCAGGCAGACAGTTTGATTTGTTGTCCTATTACTTCAGTGCAGCACTTAGTGATTTCGTCCCAAATGCCTTGGCTTTAAGGCATTCCCATGACGTGTGATAAAAGCCCTTGAACAGCAAAACCAATGTCAATCTGTGCAGAGTAAGACATGTTCTATCATCTGGTATTGACATTGAAGATGTAAAGTGCAAATTGAAGACCTACTTTTAGGTTTCAAAGTGGCATGACACTTATTTTGAGTTTTGTATATGGCTCTGTCTACCTCAAGTTTGCTGTGGGAGTTCCCACGGGCCACTTCCATGAGCAATTGGGAGACCAGGACTAGACAAATCTGGTAGTGGGATCTAGAGAAGGGGCCCAAAAGGAACTGTGGAAAGCAATCTGGAGCTAACCAGGGAAGAGCAGGTAAAACCAGGTTGTAGAAGGGAACCCTGGGGAGGAGTGGGGTTTTCTTTGCTAAAAGACTGCTTAGAAGCCCTGGACCAAAAAGGGTGAGCCTAAACCAGAGGGTGAAAGGGTAGTGGTGGTTCGTTTTTTTTGCTTTAGTTGGACTTTGTTTCACCGGACTTCTGTTTACACCAGAATGGGAGGGTTTTTGTTCGTTTGGACTGGGGCTAAACTAAACCAACATTCCAGTGAGGAGGGAAACTGAGGCAACAGCTGCACCTGACCAAAAAACAGCAAGACAGTGATTCTGTAAAGTCATTGGGCCCAGTATTACTTCTTTGCCTTTCACGTAGGATAAAATTGACCCATGTGTTTTAAGATCCTGGAAAGGGGCTGTAGTAGTATGCAATCATCCTCATTTTCTCCGCAAAGCAGGCAGTGGACTCTGCAGCTGAGTGTCAGAACTGGTCTGCTCTCTGTGATCAGTTCCAGAGGGGTAGCCGTGTTAGTCTGTGTACAGCAAAAACAACAAGTCCTGTAGCACTTTAGAGACTAACATATTTAATCTCTGCAGGCATAAGCTTTCGTGGGATGCAACCCACTTCGTCAGATGCAACAAATAGAAATCGGATGGGGGTGTATATATATACATCCAAGGGTAGGGAACAACAATGGGGAGGGTAGGTGTTAGCAAAGTCAATTAAGTTAGAGTAGATGAGGCCTATTCACAACCATTGATTAGAAGGTAAGAATGTATGAACAGTGACAATTACTTCTTGTAATGAGAGAACCATTCCAAGTCCCTATTCAGACCCAATTTGATAGTGTCAAGTTTGCATGAATTCCAGCTCTGCAGTTTCTCACTGAAGTCTGTTTTTGAAGTTGTTTTGTGGAAATATGGCAACTTTCAAGTTAGCTACAGAGTGTCCTGGGAGATTGAAGTGCTGTCCAACTGGTTTATGGATGTTACCATTTTTTTATGTCTGATTTGTGTCCATTTATTCATTTGCGTAGTGACAGTCTGGTTTAGCCAATGTACATGGCAGAGGGGCATTGCTGGAACATGATGGCATATATTACATTAGTATATGTGCAGGTGAATGAGCTCCTAATGGTGTGGCTGATGTGGTTAGGACCTGTGATGGTGCCACTTGAGTCGATGTGTGGGCAGAGTTGGCAACGGGGTTTGTTGCAGGGATAGGTTCCTGGGTTAGTGTACTTGTTGTATGGTGTATGGTTGCTGGTGAGTATTTGCTTCAGATTGAGGTGCTGTCTGTAAGCAAGGATAAGTCTGCCTCCCACAGCTTGAGCAAGTGAGGGGTCATCTGTTATGATAGGATAGGATGATAGGATAGGTTGATCCTTAATAATTTGTTGGAGAGATTTTAGCTAGGAGCTGTAGGGGATGGCCAGTGGTGTTCTGTGTTTTGTTTTGTTTTGTTTTGTTTTTTTTGTTGGATCTGTCCTCTAGTAGGTGACTTCTGGGTACTGTCTGGCTCAGTCAATTTGTTTCTTTACCTCTCCAGGTGTGTATTGTAGTTTTAAGAATGTTTAATGGAGATCCTGTAGGTGATTGTCTCGGTCTCTGTGATCAGCAGACCTGCCTGGTGAGCTGGACAGAAGCCTCCCCTTTACTGAGTGGGTAGGAGCTGTGCTCAGTGTGTCTCAGCTGGAAGTCACTCTGCTCATTTAATGCAAAGTTTTAATTGGTATTTATGGAAATGGAGCCTGTGTGCTCCTGACTGGGTTTTACCAGCTGTCAGCATTAGTTCTGAGCTGAAAGAACTATTTTTTTTATTTTGACAAGGGGGGTGGGTGGATTATGTAATAATTTTGTTCTCCATCTATCTAAACCACGGGCCTCTCGTGAACAGAAGGTACTACTTTTGCAAAACTGCATAGTGGTTTTGTGGTGTGTGGATGGAAACTGCGTTGCTAAGCATTATGGAGGAGAAGAAATGTTACCAACTATAGAACCAGAACTTTAGCTCATCAAACTCCAAAGCCCAGGATCAGTTCTCTACCAGTACAATGGCTTCAGTGGAGTTATACTAGGAAAGAACTGGGCCATGGTGTTTAATTCTTAGCAGTTTGAGTAGCTGCTTTCAAGGATTGCTGACCCTGAAAGATACCACTAAGAGATTTTACTTAAAATGTGCCTCTACCCTGCATACAATAAATTGCAACTGAAATACCAGTAGCTCCCTGAAAATGTTGTCTCCACATGTCTTGTGCATTTGAACCATTTCAGACAAACACTCACAGATCTGCTTTCCAAGTATTGTACAGTAAGCTGCATGAATGGGGGCTGGGAGGAGATCCTGTTGGATGGGGTTGTTGTCTATTCACTGTCACTGCAGAGAGTGGAACTGTTGTAGGATACATTCAGCGGGGTTGTACTTTTTTTTTTTTTTCTCTTAACCACAGGCCCATCATTGTGACCTCTCCAATTTGACTTAATTGGCCAAGTCTTTGAGTGGAGGCAGCTGCATTGGTCTACCACACTTTATATATGTGTGTTCAGACTTTGGCAACAGCATATTCATTTTTTTCCAAAGCAGATTGCAAAGACAGCCTTCATTCAATCCAGTCTATCAGTTTCAAAGTGCCTGAAGCTAAAACTGATTGAGAGAGGCACAGGCTTTTTGGATTGCTGCTCCAAGCAGCTGGAATAAGCTCTTCCACCACATTGAAACAGGCGCCAACCCTGAACTTTTAATTCTTTGTCTTCAGAAACCTTGTCAGAGTTAAAGGAATTCAAATTGAGACCGCTCAGTGTTGTAATCTGCTGATCTTGGATGGTGTCTTAAAGATTTTTGTTTGTGTCTGTCTGAAATATGCTGGAGTCAGATATATGACTGCGGGTGAAAAGTGACTCAATGGCAGGGATGCGAATAAAACCCTAGATTCCCGAATCCCAGCCCACTGCTCTAACTACTATGACACTGATTTTCCCTGTCTTTGTTGCTGCCTTGAGGGTAGCATCTCCAGCAATAAACATCCAGATCAACAAGGTGGATAAAGTAGTAGGAAAAGTTATTTGTAGCTTAAATTTTTCTACTCTTCACTTCACTGCATTGCTATCAGGCTGTGAGAAGTTGAGGAGTCTACCGTAAAATTTTGAAAAGCACCTTGACAACTTAGTAAAGGCCCATTTTCAAATGTACTTCGGCACTTAGGAGCCTAAATCTCATTGAAAGTCAGTTGGACTTAGGTAGTTTTGAAATCTTTTCTCCAGGGCTGTTCCATAAAAGCTATTCAGATACAAAGCTTTTCAATGAAGGGACCATTCAACATACCTAATTGCTTAGCCCACAGTTAGCTCTGTATACAGAACATTGATTTCTAAAATGAAATAGGTGTTAAGGCAGAATGGGCCTGCTTTTCTTCTGCAATAAGAATTCAAGGAACCTTCAAGGCAAAGTGAGCCTTTCCTTAACTTTAACATAGTTTGTATGAAGTTATGTCTCCCCTAACATAGAGTGGATAAAGCACTCATGTCATAAGTCAACTCTGGGGTCTTAGATTTGAATGAAGGGAAATGAATTTTCCTGTTAAATATGGCCTGTCAGCTCCTAAAACTGTAGACTAGATGGTGTTCATATACAGCCATTTGGAAGGCAGTATGTTCTCTTATCTAGAGCAAGGGACTGGGAATCGTAGAGCTGGGTTCTGTCCATGACTCTACTGACTTGCCATGTGGTCATCGCTTCTCACTGCCTCAGTTTCCCAATCTGTAAATGGGTAAAAGGACACTCGCCTTTCAAAAGTGCTTTGATAGCATCAGATAAGTGCAGTATAAATACAAAATATTTTATTATTAGGCATTTTTACCAGTTTATCCTAGTGAATAAACAACTAATTGTGTGTCTGCCATCGAAAATTGATGACTGGGCAGCTTTAATAATAAAAAGGAAGCCGGTTTTATTTCTCAAGGCATGTGACAGTTGAATGAACTCTATGTGAAGCAGAGAACTGCAAAGTGCTCTCACCACATCCACTTTCTTTTTCCTCTGGTTATTTCAAATCTTCCGAGTACAGAGATTGATATGGAGGGGCTAGGCAGTTGGCTTTTTCTATATTCTCAAAATGTGGAATTTTAAAAGATGAAGTCACATTCTTGGATCTTGTTTGAGAACTCCTTGCCCCTGCAAGAAGTGTGCGGTTTTGTTTGAGTTTTAGAAGATGTAGTGGGTGCTGTGTGATTGTGCATGTACATGGAGAACTTTCATAGCACTTGGCTTGAGCCAAACATAAGACAAGTGGTCATGAGAGGCTTCTATACTTGTCTTTCTGTGACCTGCAACAACCCTCATAACCAAGGGCCTACACCCTTCTATGAGTGCACCTTTCTACTCCACTTCTGGTCCTCTCCCGAACAGTGATTGTCTATTTCAGCAATAACGCTTTGCGATGTCAGCAATTAACCAATGCGCCCTCCTCTGTTATTCATTTCATTTTATGACACATGATGATCTTTCAGACCAAGGGCAAAATTTAATAGTATTGTTTTAAAAGTACAGATTGACACAATGGTTACCAACATGCTCTTCCTGCACCACCCACTGAACAGCCAGAGATCAGGACCAACAACACCAAGCTCTTCCACTTGTGGCTGAAATCATAAGATGGACCTTAATGTATAAGGGGTACTGATCCCTGAGCTCTAGCACCAACTGGCATTTGCCAGCATCCTGGATGCTTCACAGCTGGGCTCCAGCATCCCTCAGGGAACTAAAAGACACTCTCCTGCTGGCAGTGGGTGGAAGCCACATCTCCCTGCTTAACTCTCTCTCTGCAGCAATAGACACAGCTGAGCACTTCATGTCACTGACCTTCTCACGTGATGTAGGTGGTGCGACATTACATTACCTCTGGTCATTCTTCTCCCAACAGAAGCCAGAGCGAGGGACTAGGCAATTGATCTACTCTCCCCCAAAACCCTCTTTTGTACAATCCCATAGGGATCTGTGCTGCTGCCATTCCCCTCCTCTCTCCAGTATCTACATGAGCATGTCGGTGGTATGACACCATGGGCTACTCTGCCAATGGTTCACCACTGACACCCAGTACATATACCCTCTTTACCACAACCAGCACCATTACAAAGATCTCACGGTGCCTTAAAGGAGATCAGCACCCAGTAAAGATCAGCTGCCTCAGACTGAACAGGGACAAGACCAAATTGGTGAGGGCCAGAAAGGGGAAACGTTTAGAACCAGCTAGGACACTGTTCTGCCCTTCCATTAAAGCTGTCAGTCCCCGTTCATCAAAGCAATGAAAGGTCCAGTTCTACTCACTACAGAGCCTAGGAGACCAGATAGTATCAATGGGGAAAAAAAATCTGCCTTCTACCTCCAGTTAACTAGGAAATTTTTCCCCTTCTTCCCTACTGAGGATCTGGCAACAGTGTTTTTCAGAAGCATTTTCCTTTGTTACTAACACTCGTGCATCTTTATGTCCACCATCCCATATCAAGTCAACACAGAATTCACTTGGTCTAGGATTATAGCAACAGCTAGGCAAAAGATCATACAATGGTGATACAAATGTGTGTGACGTTTTCTACGGTGTGTGAATTTGACTTTTTTTTAACTGCAAATAAAATATTTCCTGTGAAGTTGCTCCTTTAAAACAAGCTTTGCCCTGTCTTTTTCAGCCCTTTATTCTCTTGAAATTGTGATGGTCAGGCTAAACTCATACCACCATCCAGCCTGATATTTCTGTATTTAGGCTATCTAAAAACAGGACTTACAACTCTCTCTGTTTTCACTCTCTAGCATCATACAAAATTGCATAATCTCCTTTGGGTCTTCCAGTCATTCCTTCTGCCAGAGCAGGATTGTTCTCTTCAGTACATATTTCCAATGTTTTTAATCCTGTCTAGCTTTGAAGAAGTCAAGCAATGGGGCTTCCACTAATTCCCTTGGGAGACCATTCCACCTTCTACAGTCCCATCTGTACATACTTTTCAAATGATGTTAGCTTCCTCCTAGCAAGACTCCTGTTTAAATGCAGTTTCTCTAGAAAGATGTTTAACGTGGGTTAAAGCTATGTGTAGATAAAGTCTAACTGTAGGGCTCAAATGGGAAATGGTTTCCTTGCTCAGTATTCCAAGCCTCTTTTTACAGACAACACTCTATCCAAAAAGCACTTTCAACTTTCACTCAGGATCATGCTATAAGTGCTTTTCTGGCTGTTCATGGCTTTATTACTGCCTTCTCTAGCTGTATAAGGACTGATGGGACTAGAACACAGAGCTGCAGAGCCTAGAATAGCTGACAGGCCCGCATTGCCACCAGATAGGGTAGAGAGTAGGCAGAGCCCTATTCAGGGAACACTGTGCAGTTTAAGTGCAGTAGGAAGTACTATCCAAAAGGTCCAGAGTGGTGGTACCCTGGGGCCCTCTGTTTGGCATACTGCACTGTTTGACCATGGAGGGTGGCTCAGGAAGTTGGCTGGGTACCCACACAGTCACAGACTTCTGGCCAACTGTAACTCCCACCCACACCTTGTCTTCTCATTGCCAAGTTCTGACACCAGCTTCATTCTGGCTCTGGCCTTCTTATTCCAGCCTGGTACTACATCAGATCTCTGGGCTGTTAAGTTTGGCTCTAGCAATTTCTCCAACACCTGCTCATGGGTTGCCATCTTGCAGCCATCCTTGATGAGAGAAGAATGATAGGGGATTTGATAGCAGCCTTTAGATACGTGAAAGGGGGTTCCAGGGAAGATGGAGCTAGGCTGTTCTCAATGATAGTAGATGACAGAACAAGGAGCAATGGTCTCCAGTTGCGGTGGGGGAGATCTAGGTTGGGTATTAGGAAAAAAATGTTCACTAGGAGGATGGTGACGCACTGGAATGGGTTACCTAGAGAGGTGGTGGAACCTCCATCTATAGAGGTTTTTAAGATGTGGCTTGACAAAGCCCTGGCTGGGATGATTTAGCTGAGGTTAGTCCTGCTTTGAGCAGGGGGTTGGACTAGACGATCTCCTGAGATCCCTTCCAATCCTAATCTTCTGTGATGTGTGGACCCCAGCCCAGCTGTGACTGCTAGGCCAGACTGCCTACGTCCCAGTCCCTTACAGTCTGCTTGTGTGATGTGTCTTGACCCTTCATCTACTTATGCACAGTGACACCAAAACAATACCCAGATCTCGATGTTTTCATTCATCTCCTAGTGAAACCTCTCCACCCACATAGCTCTGTTCCTGACTGACCTTGCCTATGGCCCGTGTTTAGGTGGTGGCGCCTATTGTTTTAGCTATCTTACTCTAAAAGGAACTTAACTGCTTCTTACGTTTATCCTGAGTGAAGGGCTACAGTTACACCATCCAGCTTCAATGAAATTTAACCCAATCCGCATCAAAAGAGCTACTCCAGATACTCTGTGCCATAGACAAAACTTCAGTGTGCCTTCCCCACCTCATAGACCTAGGGTGGCAGATGTGGCTTGGCTGCCCCTCCATCATGGCAGACGGGCAAGCAAGCCAAATTTGAGTGGTGGTGTAACACTGTGCCATTCACTCAAATTTGGCCTGGCCGCCCCTCTGTTATGACAGGGGATGGTAGTTGGGCCAAATCTGCCACCCTAGGCAGCTGCCTTGTTTGCCTATAGCTAAAGCAACCCCTGTGCCTGCCTTGGGGCTGCTGCACTCTCCCCACTCTGCCAGGATTACCAGCTCTGCAGGACTCCCCTCATTGCCTCCCCAGCCGGGCTCTCACAGGAAGCTGTAATGCTTCAAAGAGGTCACTCACCCAACAGGAGAAGCTCCATCCCACCCCCTCCGTTCCCACCCAGGCCTAACTGCCAGAGAAAGGGGCTAAGGGGGGGAGGGGCATAGTGTGAGAAGGCCAGAGCTCCTTTGCCCTCCCTCACCAGGCCAAGCAGAACAAGCCTGGGAGCTGCCCACTGAGCTGTGGTGAAGGGCCAGGAGCTGGAGAGGGAGGAGCATTTCACGAAGTGCCCAACCATTTCAGCCATGGGCTCTTTGTGGGGCTGTGGGGTCAGTTTGCTCTGAGTGCTGCAAGGGCAGCTCAGTGCTTACAGAAATTTTGGGGGGGGTGATGCCGTGTAACCTCCCCTCCCCCCAATGTGTCACCTCTGGTGTCATTGAAGCTGGTCTTGGAGTGCGGGAGGAATTATGCTGTGGAGTAGATATTTCAGCTGCAGAGGCAACACTTATGCTTAAGCCTAGCTTAAAAAGAACCAAAGGCAGTGGTGTCTTTTGAGATTTAAATTCAGTGCCAGAATGTTAGTGGCTGACAGCAACACTGCATTCTAGTTTGAAAAGCAGGGAAATTTTAGACTAAAAAGATGCATCTCTTTAACAGCCACAGCCACATTCTGGCAAACATTTATGAACCCAACATGTTCGTTTTCTTGCTTCCTGTCTTATTACTGGTAGTTACTAAGAAATTTGTGAGCATACAGATGCTTCTTGCTTTCTGATCTGCATTCTTCTCCTGCCAGCTTTATTTAATGATGCCACCAACTAGTGTCTGACATCCAGACAGTTCTGTGGTAATTATGGTACATCATGCATTGTCTTCTTACCTCACTGAATAGATCGGGGAAAGAAGGTAGCATGTTAAACAGGAGAGAGACCTTGATAATCACCATGAAGTATAGAAGGCGCTTTAGTAGGGTTTAGCAAATGGAATACATCTGGTTAAGTTTGTCTGAGTATGACTTTAGGTCTTTAAAGCTCACCCTTACTTCACACAGACTTTCTATAGTTAGAGTACATTTACACTGAAAAGTGCCGACACCCGCATGCAGCTGTGAGTCTCAGAGCCCAGGTCAATTGACTGGGGCTCACAGTATGGAGCTAAAAATAGCAGTATAGATGTTCCCAGGTGGGCTGGAGCTTGGGCTCTCAGGGAATGTCTACACTGTTATTAAAAACCCGCAGCTGGTCTGTGTTGGCTGAACTGGGCTCTGAGACTCATTGCCGCAGGGCGCTGTGTAGACATACCTTATGACACAGGATGTAAAATTTTCAGAATTTGCAGAGACAGTAATCTATTTTGGGGTTTTCCAAAAAAACAGATGCCCAAACACAGCAAGTCTAAGGAGAAAAACGGTTCAAGAGAGTTGTCAGTTTTTCAAAGAGACGTTATTAAGGGCACAAGAGCAAATTATCCCACTGCATAGAAAAGACAGGAAGCATGGCAAGAGACCAACCTGGCTTATCCAGGAGATCTTCAATGATATGAAAGTCAAAAAAGAGTCCTACAAAAAAGTGGAAACTAGTCCAAATTACGGAGGATGAATATAAACAAATAACACAAGTATATAGGAAAAAAATTAGAAAGGTCAAGGCATGGAACAAGATTGAACTAGCTAGAGACATATAGGGTAACAAACATTCTACATTAGTAGCATGTGGAAGAGCAAGGACAGGGTTGGCCTTTACTCAGTGAGGGAAGAAAACCAATAACAGAAAATGAAGAAATGGCAGAAGTGCTAAATGACATTTTTGTTTCAGTTTTCACCGAAAAGGTTAGTAGCAATTGGACGACTAACATAGTGAATGCCAGTGAAAATGAGGTAGGATATGAAGTTAAAATAGGGAAAGAACAAGTTAAAAATTACTTAAACAAGTTAAATATTTTCAAGTCACCTGGGCCTGATGAAGTACATCCCAGAAGACTCAAGCAGCTGACTGAGGAGATATCTGAGCCATTAGTGATTATCTTTAAAAAGTCATAGAAGACGGGAGAGATTCCAGAGGACTGGAAAAGGGCAAATATAGTGTCAATCTATAAAAAGGGAAATAAGGACAACCCAGGGAATTACAGACCAGTCAGCTTAACTTCAGTACCCAGAAAAATAATGGAGCAAATAATTAAGCAATCAGTGCATGGATTTGTCAAGAACAAATCATATCAAACCAATGTGATAGCTTTCTTTGACAGGGTAACAAGTCTTGTGGATAAGAGGGATGTAGTATCTCTTGATTTTAGTAAGGCTTTTGATGCTATCTCGCATGACCTTCTCATAAACAAACTAGGAAAATACAACCTAGATAGAGTTACTATAATGTGGGTGCATAACTGTCTGGAAAACTGTTCCCAGAGAGTAGTTGTCAATGGTTCACAGTTAAGTTGGAAAGGTCTAGTTCTGTTCAATATCTTCATCAATAATTTAGATAATGGCATAGAGAGAACATTTAGAATGTTTGCAGATGACACCAAGATGGGAAGGGTTGCAAGTGCTTTGGAGGATAGGAGTAAAATTCAAAATTATCTCGACAAACTGGAGAAATAGTCTGAAGTAAGTAGGATGAAATTCAATAAGGACAAATGCAAAGTACTCCACTTAGGAAGGAACAATCAATTGCACACACTGCCTAGGAAGTAGTACCGCAGAAAGGGTTCTGGGGGTCATAGTGGATCGCAAGCTAAATATGAATCTACAGTGTAACACTTGCAAAAAGCAAGACACAAGATGTAGTTCTTCCATTCTACTCCACACTGATTAGGCCTTAGCTGGAGTATTGTGTCCAGTTCCGGGCTCCACATTTAAGGAAAGATGTGGACAAATTGGAGAAAATCCAGAGAAAAGCAACAGAAATGATTAAAGGTCTAGAAATCATGACCTATGAAGGAAGATTGAAAAAATTGGGTTTGTTTAGTCTGGAGAAGAGAAGATTTGGAGGGGACATAACAGTTTTCAATTATATAAAAGGTTGTTACAAGAAGGAGGGAGAAAAATTGCTCTTGTTTAACCTCTAAGAATAGGACAAGACTCAATGGGCTAAAATTGCAGCAAAAGTTGGACATTAGGAAAAATTTCCTAACTTCAAAGTAGTTAAGCACTGGAATAAATTGTCTAGGGAGATTATGGAGTCTCCATCAATGGAGATTTTTAAGAACAAGTGGACAAACACCTGTCAGGGATGGTCCAGATAATGCTTGGTACTGCCATAAGTGCTGGAGACTGGACTAGATTCTATGATTCTGTGAAACTCAGGTATTCAACTAGAGGCTGCTTTTGAAAAATTAAGCCCTTGATATCTTTTAACTTTGTTTTTCCTTGTGTTTTATAGGAAAGTCTCCAAGCAATCCCTTTGTAAAGCCAGCTGCCTTCCCAGATAATAGAGCTGTTTGCAGTTTACCAATGTAGTTGTGTCCTGACATATAGTAACTGACTCCCAGCTCTGCAGTGATTTCACTATCCTGTAGCAGGACGAGTTAGACCCTCTCAACCCAAAGTGGATGAAGGGCAGGGAACATTTGTTTGTAGCTTGTAACAATGATATCTGGAAGCCTTGGCTCTGGGAACAGATGTAGAATTGTGGCTCATGGCGGCCTTGAGAGAATAAGGAAGCGGCAGATACAAATATGCCTCCTGTCCTCTGATAAGTGGAGGTTTCTAACACCTCATTCTGTCAGTGTATTCAGACTGCTGGTTGCCTACTATTAACTTGTCATGAACCACAAAATTTTCAGGCAGAAGAGCAATTTGCCTAATTTGTCTGTACAAAGGATTCACAGTTAATCTAGGCCTCTGGAATTCAGAACCTTACATAGGTGTTGTCTGTGGCCTAACCTTACCAACAAGCTATAGTTTTATTTTTTTCTAATTTCTGGCATGGTGCAGTTATTGTTCACAGAAATGAGCCATAAAATAACTTAGTCCTTTCTCCCCTCACGTCCTGCCACCCCCCCCCCCCCAACCACACACACACCCCATCAATACAGGGTTGTTCCCTAATGTATTTTTTCTAGTGTTTTGGCCAGTCTAGTTTTAAAGCATGGTGCTACTGCGAAAAGTGAGAGCAGCATTTGGCTTACGGAGTCTGATTACTGGTGGCAATTCATGAGAGAGAGAGAATCTAGCTCAATTATCCTACTCAGGTTGAGTCTGCAAGGCTGGCAGGTGGAAAAATTATCCTTTTCACTTGTAATGTAGTTATGTAACAGAGTTGGAATGCGCACTCAGAAGCAATAAACACCCCCCCTTCTGAGTCATTCTTACAGAAAGGTTTGCAGAGCAGAATCACACTTTAAATGTCTCGAACATGTTTCTGCCACTTCCCTGGGGACCCTAGGAGCAGAACACATCTCATTGTGAGGAATTATTTGTCCTGATATTCATTCTATATTTTCCATTAGTTTTATTCCATTAGACCTAGTTATGCCTAGGTCTAATCGCCCAAAATAATTTGTCCCCATAGTTGGAGCTTACAACCTTCAAATATTTGTGAACTGTTTATTCTCCCCTGCTTCTTCCATGTAGCATTGCTTCTTTTAAGGCACAGGTTGAAGTCCTTGCTCGTTGAGCTTTGAGAGTGTAAGAAATATAGGATGGGGGCTACAAACTATCCTCCTCTGTCAACCTCTCCAGTCCTCTGAACACTATCTAGTGTGCTTCTCTTTAGTAATGAGGCACCCCCAACTGAACACAGTTTTCAGTCTTGCCAGAGGTCTATGGAGACAGGCTCTCAACTCCTGATCCTTCTAAATATCACTGATATTGTTTTCTGGAGAGACCCTTTGGCTGCATCTCTTGTCTGAAATAGAGGAGTTTCAGTGGCAGATAGTTGTGATGTTATGGGTTGGGGAATAGCAGCTGTTGACCTTTTTTTATCTTAGTTTTGACATGAGTATCCCTGTGGGAAACACTTGCATATCACTCTTGTCCACACGTCACCTGAAGAATCTTGTCTTACTATCACTCAGTAAGATGGAAAGATTCTGAGAGCTCCCACGTGAGGTTTAATTGAAAAGATTTTTCTGTGGTCTAGAGGAATAAATACAGTCATAAGAATCAGAAACCCCAGAACAATAATGCTGGCTCCGCAACTGACTTGCTGTGTGATGTTGGACAAGTCACTTCTCCTATATGGGTATAACCAAACTGGCCTACCTCAGCCCAGTGTTGGGAGGATTGCCTCATGTTTGTGCAACCATTTAAAGGTGCTACAACATTCTTAGTTCTGTTGTTAGCTAGGTAGCAATTACAGCCTGCTCCAGTTCCCATGAAGTCAGTGGGGGTTTTGCAAAGGACTTCAGTTCTGTTCACGTTGTGCCATACATCTTTCCTGCACATTACTTGCTTTCACTGTAATGGGAGTTATGTACATTGAATGGAGAGTGTACCTCTAAGGCTAATGCTCAAAATAGGGAAATTCATGTAACAATGCAATGTACACATGAATCGGAGAATGGGTAAGGCTAGAAAGTGCCCTGAAGAATTGGTCTGATCAGCAATTGGATGAGGGGCATTTGGCTGTGATTTAAGTGTATTTATTAAAACAATAAATCATGAATATAATATTTAGAACAATTGTACCTATTGTATTCTTTTACCCTACGCTACATGTATCACAAGTAGATTTAGATTTTAAACTTTCCAGAGCAGGGACGGTGCCTTCCTAGGCATTTGTACGTACCTAGCGCAATGAGGTCCCAATCATGAACAGAGCCTTTGAGTGCTACCACAGGATAAATAATAATCAGAACCTCTAGCTCTATTTTTCTTGATTTCTTTCAAACATTACTTCTAATTTCTGTTTCACTCGCCATTGCATCATTTTCGTCTTGCTCAGTTGATGCAGTTAGGGGGGATTGTATTTAATTTTTAGTGTCAATTTCCAGTTTAGAGCTTATTTATTATTCAGGAGGAAATGATGTGTCGCTGGTTGCTGGCTCCTTCTGCAGACCAAGGAGGAAGGAGCTCATGATCACTTGGAGAATTGGCTGAGGGAGCTACCGCTGTACAGTTCACACAATTAGAACCGTGTCATCTGCAAAGGTTTATAAAGGGGATATAGTCAAGATAAAAAAGATGTATTTTTCCTGGAATCATCACTGGTGTGACTAACATTTTGGATGATTATTTGAAAAAGATGATCAGAATTCAGTTCCCTTTTTTACTACTGCTATTCTTACTGTGGTTTGTTTACTTTTTTTTGAACTTCACTCATCTTGAGACAGAGTAACATACCTAGTCAGTTTACCTTTCACTTTCTAATCAATTTCATTTTCTGTTTCTCCTACACTAGCTCAAAGCCCTTGTATTACGGTCTCCAGCAATGCAGGAGAATGACTAAGATTTTTTTGTGTATTTTAATACCGTTCTGCAGATTGTAGGTACTCTGCAGCATAGGCCCCCATGTAAGAAATTACATTTACAATTGTTATTTTTTTTAATTTTAACAAAAACTTTGCTATCAATAGTAAGTTTGAAAAACTAAGTTTAAATCCTAAACTACTTGACTGCATCTGTCTTTTTTAAGTATACAGTGCAGGTGACAATCAAACAGGCATATCTGACTTGATGTTGCATGTGATACAATAGATTCTGTCTCCACTACCCCAGAGTTCATTCACTCGAGACCTAGTGGGAAAAGCCCAAGAAAAGAATTCTAAATAGCAACTGTCAGCCAAGCTAAGCCATTTCTGTTGAGTACAGGGTAGATGGCATGGGGATCCATGCCTGGAATGTCTTTTTCCTCTCGTCAAATAACACAACCCCCACGCATTGCCACTAATTCCCTAAATACATGTAGGGAATGAACTCACATTGTCTAGGGAACTAGTTGTGCTAAAAGGTGTGTCTCCATCTCTTATTACTAGGGCTGTACGAAATATGCATCGTGCTTTAATCAGGGTCCATTGGGATAGCTAGGATTCATTTGTTCCTCTACCACTCCTAGACCCACCAGATCCCTTTCCAGAGATATATCTGGGGAAGAGCTCTGGGGTGGAGGAGGAATGTGCAAAGATTCACTTGCAGTGTCTCCTTCATCATTTCAGGGGTAGGAGTGCTTGCCCTCCTGAGAAATGGGTGGCAATTCTGCCCACAAATCAAGTGGATCCCCAAGATATATGCACAGGCTCCGTCCTGAGGCCTACAGCACCTCCCTGCTAGCTGAATGCATGGCGCCATTAGAACCATACTACTTAGAGGCTCCCCTACTCATGGCTGTTTCTTTTTAAATGAGGCTTCTCCTGTATGGAAGGATTGTGGCAAAGGCAATGCTGGGTGATCTTTTCCAAATAATCAGCACAGGGATGATGATCCTCCCATGCCCCATAGTTAGA
The DNA here is from genome assembly GCA_007922155.1 of Mesoclemmys tuberculata. Classification (NCBI taxonomy): domain Eukaryota; kingdom Metazoa; phylum Chordata; order Testudines; family Chelidae; genus Mesoclemmys; species Mesoclemmys tuberculata. Next base: position 35,626,411 of record ML675611.1, read on the forward strand.
AGCGATGGGCATTGATCAAATGAAGCAAGTGTTTCGTTCAGCGGCCTATATTGTCTGGAGCAGCCTTTACATTTCTGGCAAGAGTCCAAAATGCTTATCTTTTCATCTTTTTCTCCCCACCACAGACATACTCCACATCTGCAGATTACCTCCAAACCGGGAAGCCCCCAGATGTTACAGTCCATTCAATCTGATTTTCAAATTAAATCTTTTTTCCTCCAGAAAAGTCAATGGCATTAGCCAGAATAACAAAGCAGCAATGTCTCTGTCATTTACCAAACAAACTAGGAACTGTGCAGAAAGTCCCAGCAGCAGCAGAACCCTTTAACTAGAACACATGCCCAGTGGTGCATTTCATGGCCTTTCAGTACATTGTAAAGATTCCCTCCCAGAAACTGTTACTTTCTTGCTATCTGTTTTAAGGTGCAATGGCATCTTCTATAGCTTTCCAGATGCAGAGCCCCTGACTCAACAATTCACAAGACCACTGCTTTATATCTCTCTTTCTTAGGGATTTCTCATTTGACCACCACAACCACAGATCTTGGGTACAGACCATCCCTCTGTTTCATATTTGAGAATCATCTGAGGGGTGCTGTGGAAGCGCAGCAATAGTGAACTACAGAAAAACTCAGGAACAAAAAGTAAAGCCTCTAGCATAGCATTGTAAAACTGCAACCTTCTTCAGTGCGTGTGTGGGTGTGTGTACACAACAGGGAGGGACTGCTGAGAAAATCCATGATAAACTAATCTTCCTGCCTCCTTCCAAAGATCTTCCTTGGATGTTTGACAAATGTGTTCTCGTTGGCTCCAAGTGTACTAAAAGCCAGATAAATTATTTTGTTTGTTCATTTCCTGTCATTTCAGGGTTCCTTCAGGACTTTCTGGGTGAGAATCGGGAGAGGTCAGTGTTCTGTTATTTAGAAGGACTCCAGTTACAGATATTTAAACAAGCCAAAAGCTTAGCAGATCAGATGGGGAAAGCAAAATATCAGTCATCCTCTCCCTCCTTCCCTCCCTCCCTCTCTCGGAGGGAAACCAGAGCCCCTGTGACCCTAAACATCTGATTTCCACACACACACCAACAGCTGACCTCTTTGTCTACAGTTTCTCATAAGAAAGCCCATTGTGGGGTTGGCGGGAAGAGGGGGCAAGAGGTGTCTGCCCTCACTGCCAGAATACAGATACCCTGCCACTGGTGTTGCGGGGGAATAAATTTAGGCTCAGCTACAGCTGTTTCCTCTGTCAGGAGAGAGGGAACTGCATAAGGAAAGAAAGGGTGTGGGTGGATTGTATGCTATAAGAGTTGAGCTGAAAGAGGAGCAACCTTGCTGTGCCATAAGAGAGCACTGAAAGCTGTCGTCACCAATGAAGACTCTGGCTGCAGGGAGCCATACTACTTTTGTGGGAAGCCTTACGTTTTGTGTTGACTTTTCTTATAATAGCCTGTTTTCAGCCTGCAGCAAGTAGGCAATACGCTTGAGTCCGTCCATTTCCACCATGACCAGGAACTGAGCTGGCCATTCTGTGGCTGAAAGGTTGCTGTCCTGAATTTTCAGCTCTTCCATACAGCCCTTATTTGCTGACCTAGCTTTGGCTGGCCAAATGCCTTTGTGGAACTGAACTGGATAAAAATGGAATTAGCATTTTATTTATTTATTTATTTATGTATTTATTTGTGTGTGTGTGTGTGTGTGTGTGTGTGTTTATTGTAGCATGTAGAAGCCTACTGCGCTAGGCACTTCATTAACCCAGAACAAAAATTAGATCTGAAGCAGTGGTTCTGAACCTTGTTGGGCTCAGGGCTCATTGTTAAACCTTGATAACCTTTTGTGACCCAGTAAGTAGCTTTAGGGCAAAAACATCAGGCTTACGAAAGATTTCTTACTCACAGTATAGACACATTGATGTAATAATCACTAAATAAATACACTGTGCACAGCACCTTGGCAGCTCCTGTCCTGCAGGACTGGCTGGGCTCACCTCCCTCCACCAGGCATGATGGCCTGGTGTGTGGGGCCTCAGCATCAGTCAGACTTAGCCCAACCATTCCTCCATCATGATGACAGGCAGGCTGGCCAGGCAAAATTTGAGTGAGTGGCCTTACAAACCTGGTGCATGGGGACCCTCCTCTTCCACAGACTTTGGGAGTGACCTTGGGCAAGTCACCTCATCTCTGTGCGCCAAAGTTCCTCATCTGTAAAATGAGAATAGGACCTACCTAACCAGGGTGTTGTGAGGATAATTGTATTAAAGACAAGGTGTAAGGTGCTCAGATTTTTTTGGTGATGGAGGCCAGATGATACCCTAAGATGGACAGAATTTTAAAAAGTCCATTTAATATTCATTATAACTCAGTTCTGTCTCTTCTCAACCATGAGGAATTCTATGTGGCCTCTTTTTGTGGTACTAGAAGCAGCAGGATATTTAAGCTATGGATATATTGCAAATATTATAGCAGAATTAAAAAACATATACTGTAGGTATAATGAGTAATGGCTGCCTTTGTTTCAGTGCAGTATGTTGGAGATCAGGCCAGAACTTTTGGGAAATATTTGGATCTGTGGCTTGGGCCCATTGGTATTTTGAGGAATTTCTAGGACATAATATTCCTTCTGTTCTCTCCCACCCGATCAGCTGCACTATTTTGCATGGTACAGTGAAGGCAATTCACATTATCTTGAGCAGGCAAAAAAAAATACCATCTATTTTATTTGACTTCGGTAAGGGTTATCCAAATTTAGCAGAGCTCTGATGGAGTTGTTCTTGTTCGATAAGCCTGAGTATATAGGTAGGTAACATAAAGACTTTCAGCATGCACGAGATGAGAAGTTGAGTGACTTATTCTTAAATCATCAGGACTTCTGTGGAATATGGAAAAAAGCAATGTTTCAAAAGTATTGGCTGCAATTAGAGCTGGGCAGGTTATCTGTTGTATCATTTATCTGACAACCTTAGACATTCCCCCCTCCCTTTTTTTTTTTAATTTTCTGCAATTGGGTGACTGTTTTACATATTTGCTTCTTGTTATCAGTATGATCAAATGAATTGTTTTGTTCAAACACATTTTAACTGATGTTTGATCACAAAATTGTTGCTGTGAGTATTCACTATTTGTGTCATATTACTAGTCATCTAGGTCACATGGTGTTGACTTTGTTTCCTGATTGGTTGCCCTAGATTTTATAAACTGGAGACTTCCTGATTGCTACCAAACATTTCCATGGCACCCAGCATCAGGGTGATTTACAAGGCTTATGTAGACACATCCAGGATTCCAAATCTCATGCTCACTACAGCTTTACCAGTCATCTAGGAAGCCATAAACAATCAATTGAGAAACCAAGTTAAGAGTATGCTTATTCATATTTCCAGAGTGCTTAAATGCCACAGAAACAGGAGCTTCATAAAAACCTAAGACAGTTAGGGAGTGAATTCACACACCTGTGGAAAACAAAGATAATACACAGGTGTGATGTGACACTTTAAGCCCTTTGAATGAAAATACTATACAAGTTGAAGGCTCCATTCCACTTGCTGCATGTGACTGTTTTAAGATGAACCTTTTTTAAAAAATGAAATCACATATAGCACTCTTTATAGACCCCATGCTGCTTTTTTTTCTGACAAATAGGGGTTTGTCACAATGCCGTTGGCCAAACTTATTCCTCCTCCACACACAGAATAGGTAGTGTTCTGATCCACAGATGTGGCTGCATTTTGGTGGAACTGTCTATGCAGTTTGTGAAATCTGTTAGCATCCTTTATTATTAAAATGTTGGGGCTTATTTTTTCAATTAATTTCTTTAGGTTTGTTTTTTTTTTAAATCAGAGAGACATAATTACATCTTTTCTTGACTCTTAACAGAATTTGTAAGGTGAAAAGAAAAAGCCATGAAACACCAGGGAGGTGCTGCTCTCCACTGACTGGCATTGACTGCTCTGGGCCTTTCCCACAAGCACTGGGTGAAGATGAGCAGACTGTCCCGAACATGACGTCATTGGCAAATGTCATTGCTTCCCACCAGTCGGAGTGGGTCTCCTTCAGTGATGAGCTGCTTCTTCCAGTTACTTCGCAGGGTAAGCTCCCTCGGATTCCTTTATAACCCTTTAAAACTTTTTAAATTTAAGCTGGCCCATCGATTGACACAGGTTTGGTCTCATGAGACCTGCCTTCCAAGTGGAAAAAGAGGAGGTTGAGTTACCTCCTACTTCCCCTGTATAATGGAAAGATCTGGGTAAAAATATCAAATGCTATGTATTGAAAGAAATGTTTTATAAATGCCCCTTTCATAGGGCCCAGTTCTGCCCCCATTACACAGTTCCCACTGACCGCATGGCAAGTTTCACCTATTATAACTAAAGGCACAACTAGGCCCGATGTGAGATTAAAAGGGGTGTGAAGGCTGTTCACCTACAGTTAGTGACAGTCTCAGCAGGGGCTGCTACAGGCCCTTATTAGGAAGTAATAAATGAATGACAGCTGCACTAAATTTATATCACTCATAGTGATTAGCATGAACCCTCAGGTTCAAGAGTAGAAGCTAAAGCATCATTAGCAACCAGAAATTCTGTCAGTAGATGTGACATATAATTCCTTTGCTACAAATATGGGCCCCCAAATGCTTGAGTTGCTATAGCTAATACAGTGAACATTTTTTATTTCTCTCTGTTTATACTATTATTTATAAAGGGTTATTTCAGAGTAGACAATCGGCTTTTCAGATGGGTATGGAAGTTAGCTGGAGTGAGATGTTCAGATGGCAGAAGCTTTGCTTCTTTCAAGGCCTCCATTAGTGGTCAGCCAACAAATTGACACTATGCTGGGTCCCCTTATTCATGTGCACACTAGCCCTGTTCAGTGCAGGAAATTAAGTAGTGTTTAAAAATGTGTTAGCTAACTTGTTTTTAAGCATTAGTATAGACCGGGTTTAATGCCTTTAAAATGTGTTAGTTGATCGATGTTGACCCTTGCAGAGAGTCTAAGGTCAACCACAACCAGCCAGCATCTTCTCCTTTCCCAGCCACCCACCCCATTGCCTTTCATACTTTGGTGCGGAATTTGGCACTAACATCTCTGTGTTTTGTCCCTATTTTTGGTGGCACTGAAGAACCTCTGGAAAGGTGTTTTTCCTCCTCTGACACCTCCTCAGAAGATAACCATAATGTGGATGGAGAGTTTCAAGACCTCTCACATGCTGAGCTGTTTGATGCTGAAGATAAGCCTGGGATAGACTTGGCATCAGTATCTTTGCTTGGGAACCCCATGTGTCCCAAACCTGATCTGTCTTCATCTATCAATACCTGGGTTCAGTTTGAAGATGTGCCATGGACCAGCACTCTACCAGCTCATGCACAAACAGGTGGGGGAGCATCATGCAAAGGTCCAATACAATAACACAGCAGGCGGCAGCAAGGATCTGTGCAAATAGCATACATTTTTATCCTTCACTCAGCTTTTTCTAGCTGAGCCTGTGCCAGTCGTAGTTGAGATTCAACACAGTTGATACTAGCACAGTTTTAAACAAAGCCTATAGCTCATCTATGCCCCTTCCTTCTATAACAACGCCACTCTCTGTTTGATAGCACCTTTGGGAGAGAAACTGGACATTCGATACGTGATAAGTCAGAGTTGAGCTGAGATTCACCTGTGGGTTTATCAACAGTGGCATAAAAAATGAGGGGGAAAATGAGTGAAGGGTGGACGGGTAAATTAAATCTCCATAGTCCATCCAATCCTGGGCTTCTCTGTTGAGACTTCCAACAAGGTGGCTGGGGTTGGGGTGGGAGTGGGGGGGGGAAGGAAAGGGCGAGGAGAATGGCAGTGACAGTTTTAGCATAAGGATGCCTGTCTGCTGGGAAATGGAATAATACTGTACCAACCCATGTAAAGCAGGCCACCAAACAGCCATCTGACAAATGTTGGGCCACATTCATATTGGTAACCTAGGCTGGGTCTATACTGATGGCAGCAAATTTGCCGCTGTCAGATTGATGTCTCTGGATCAACTGAGCGGTCTGTGTAGACCTGCTCAGTCGATCCAGAAATTGACAGAGGAAGACCACCCCTGAAAGTGGTGTAGCGCTGCGTTGACAGGAGCGCTGTTCCCATCAGCACAGCGCAGTGTGGATGGCGTGCAGAACAGACGCAGCAAAGTCAACGGGAGATACACAAGTGTTTAATGTCATTTGGGTATCTCCCGTCAATTGCTGCTGAATCCGGAAGGTGAGTGTAGACCAGGCCCTAGCTGTCCTTCGTCATGGGGCTGCTGCTTTTGTTGTTTTCTCTGATGCATCATCCCAATCTCTGTATTGCCTCTGCTAATTGTTCCTTTCGTAGACAGTGACAGGGTGAGAGGGCTGCTCATGTAGGTCACTACGCTCTTGTTACGAACCAGTTAGCTGTCTGAATGCTGTTGAGAAGGGTGCATAAATGGCCACATGCTTTAGTGCTGACTCAGAAAAATCTAGGACTTGTCCTCCTTAATATTGCTTCAAGATCCAAGATTTGGGGTGCAACATTTTCTCCCACTTACCTGCCTCAAACTGCTCTGCCAAGCCAGTTGGGTGGAGAGTTCAGTCCCATGGACAGTAAGTGGGAAGCAGCAGAGAACAAGCCCATAAATGTGTGGGTAGAGTGAGCTTGGGGAACAGTGGAAGGAGGCTTCCTGTTTTTCAAGAAGGGGTGATAACCCTGTGGTATTCCCCACGCCAGCACTGGGAGAGCGGGGGGGGGATAAGCCCTCTGGAGAATTAGGAAAAGTTTCCACCACAGAGCTCCGTCAGCATAATGCAGCTTTCACATCACACCACGTGACACTGGGACATGAGCCGCAAACACGCTATCATTTCAAAGTGCCCCATCACTCAGTGTGACCCCGCATGGTTCAGACTGGGCAGCATTGTGTCACCCATCTTCCCCCCACCCCACCATATCTCCGCCTGACTCCACGGCTTCCCTTCTGTAAGGTGCTTTATCTCCACTTACTCTGCAAAGGGAAATCTCTAAAGTTGCTCTGCAAACCAGCATCACACTTGGCAGAGGAGTAATAAACAGCTTTGTCCAGCACCAAGATGCCATTGCCACAAACACCATGTTCTGTCTATCCCCTTCATAAGGTGAGGAGGGAAACAACAGTTTTCTTTCTGCCATTTCGTGGATGTGAGCACACACCTCCTCTTTCCCTCCGCGTCTTCACGGTTTGTAGGCAGGACTGACTGGCAAAGGTACTGCTTTTGGGCAACCAAGCTTCAATGTGATTTTTAATCCCTTGTTTTAGAGGTGACTTCCCTATTGCATCTGCTGCTGAATCCCTGCCCAGATTTGGCCGAAAGGAACTGGTGTCAGTGTGAGAATCTGGCTGCTCCTGTTGCCATGTGCATAGAGAGAGATCTGCGGAGGATATCTCTGCCACTCAGCATGGGCCTGTGTCGTTGGTTCTGTAGTCTGTACCACTGAACTCTGTTTCTGCACAACTCTGCCATTCTTCCCACATCAAGTATTCATGTGCCAAGCATTGAATCAGTATACTATGAAAGGCATAGAAAAGCTTGGCTGTGCTGGCATTAGTTTTCTGGGGCAGAGGGAACTGCTGGGCATGACTTATTGCATGCTTTTAGAACTTGTTTTAAAGAGGGCTTGCCATCCTCTGCAATGAAGAAATGACCCTATGTCAATACTAATCTAGAGCTCTGCGCCAGGGAGAAAATTTCAATAGTGTTTGCAGTCTAGCACTGTAGAAAGCGGAAGTAAATGATATGCCAATTCTTGGCAGAACTCTAAGACAAACTAATTTCCATCAGTGCTTACTGCTATCTTCCCAGTGCTTTGCTTAATGTCTCAGGAAGCATTGAAGTAGCAGAAACAAAGCAAGACTGAGATAATAAGTGTTTTATTTTTGTCATAGGTTCTCACTGGTTTCTTTTAAAGTCTGCATTTAAAGACTTCAGACTGGATCCTTAGATGGTGTCAATCGATGTAGCTCCATTGACATCTAGTTTTCTGAATATATAAAATCTTCACATCAAGTGACACAGTCCTCTGAAGTGTGTGTGGAGGGGTGGGCGGGAGGACGCTATAAAAGGTATAAAGTTGTGTGGCTGCTGTAGGCCACATGGCCTCTTTTTCCCCTGCCACTTTCCAAGTCTGTATTTTTGGCAGCAGCGCCTCCTGCCTGCTTCTGATTAAATCATCCGAAAGGGAAGGAAGAGACTTACTCAGTCACTTAGGGCTTTGGTACATGGCGTGGCACAGTCCATTAGAGAGGAGTGAAATGTAGAGCATCCTAATATGCTGTGCTCTAGTCGCCCGCTGTAGACCCTGCTGGTGAAAGGAACCTAGTTCACGTTAGCATAGCCCTATTTCAAATGGGTCTGCATTAACGCAAACTAGGTACCTCTTAGTATACACTAGCAGGGTCTGCGCGGGGCAGTTAGAACACAGCACTCTAGTATGCTCTACAGACCACACACCTCTAGAATGCTTTGCGGTGCCATGTAGACAAGCCCTTAATTCTTCTCTCCAGAGTCTATGCTACCTTTTCCCCTTAGTTACAGGAGTTCACAAAATCTTCCTTGGGTATAATCAGACCACTTCTAGGTGGTGTGTCTGAGTCATGAAAACAGCTCATGCCCTGTCTCTACCAAAAGCTCCAGGCCTTCCACTCCAACTTCACACTGTACCTGCTTTGCTTTCCCCAGTGCTACTTCTTACGTTCCCCCAGCTCTGTCCATCTTTGTGCTCTGTGCCAGCATCACTTAGACTTCCTCCTGAGAGAACTCCTGACCTGTATGCCTATTCCCAGGTTTCTGCTCCTTCCTGGACTCTCTCCTCCAGGTGCCCTGAGCTAGGAGAAGCAATGCAGTTCCTGGTCTCTCTCTTACAGAGGAAACGGAGTCCTCATACAGCCCTGTCTCTCTTCCTACAGCTCCCGCCAATGTTGGGAATTCTGAGAGGTGCAGTTCTACTGTTCTGAGTGAAGCTGGGGACTGGTGGTGCTGTGCCTATGGCCTGCTTTACAAGCCAGCACACCCTGTTAGAGGAGTACAAGCTATTTGGCTTTTCACAAGAGAAGGTAGTTAGCAGGAAAAAGAGTTTTAGTTAGTTCTCTCCATTTCTAAGGATACTTCCCTTTGCTGTGCTGCAATGAGTGCTCTGGTAAAAAAGACTTTGAAATCTTGCTGGGCCTTGGCATTTCCAATCTTCTCCATGGAGTCCAGGACTGCACTGACAAAATGGCAGAGAATGCAGATGGGCAAAGATGAATATTAAAAATATTTTGAGCAATTGACAAGATCTCAACCTTTCTTCTCTTCAGGGAACTCGTCTTTCAGCATAGCCTCAGAGCCCTGCTCAGCTAATTGCTGCTCTGGATCCTGCTTTTAATCTTAGTTGGGTAGGAGACTACACCCTTTCCTCCAGTGTGTGGACCCAGCCTACGTGAGCCATGCTTTTGTCACTTCCATGCTGGACTGCTACAATATACCCTAACTTGCTTTGACTGTGGTTGCTATTCAGAAGCTGCAATTGGTCCATCTGTCAGCAGCCCACCTCTAAAGGGAAGCTAACCAAAGAGGGCACATTGCCCTTGTGCGTCTATTCATCATCCACTTCAAGGCAGTGGTTCTGATCTTGAGAGCCCTTAAACATGGGTTAAACCCAGTCCCCTTCTCTCTGTCTTACCATAGGCACTCAGGATGCTGGAGCTGTCAGTCTCTGAAGTGCAGCTCTTGGAATGGTGACAAGACACAGGGCAGCATATTTCTTGGGAGATGGAACCCAGTGGATTATCTTTTGCTAAAAGTCAGGATGGGCTCCAGTCATGTCACCGTGTGTTATTGTGCAAGTCACATCTTTTTATGGAGATCCAGCCTCAATAAACGAGTGGTAGAATGGCCAGTGACTTTTCAGGGTGACCACCATCCAGTAATAGCTTAGTTGGAATGGCAGCTCCAGGCAGAATGGAAAGGCAAGATCCTAATGCAGGTAGAGTTTGATGAAACTCTTAGCTCTGTATATGATGCCTTCAGAAGATCCTACAGAGATTATTAGAATTTCCTGTAGCTAGCAGCCCAGATAGGAACAATAGTGTGTGGTTACAGCTTGGGAGAGTACCAGAAATTTCCCTGACTTAAATGCAGAATATCAGTAACCAGACTGGTGTGAGAAAGAGAGCTGTTTGAAATCTCTTTCCTGTGTAACCAGCTGTTGGGAGCAGTGTCCTGCAGGCTTAAACCCTAGCATATTTTATCTGTACTGTGACACTGTTACAAAATATTCCATCTCTTTTCTGCACTTGAGTGGCTGCACAGTTGACTGGCTGAAAATGTGTTTTGAGAACAACTTGCAAAATGGAATTTTAAGGATCTTTAGGGTGAGGTCAGCACAGGCCACGGGAAAGGGAAATGCTATCTCATTCAGATTTTTGTAATGCTACCATATTTTTTATTTGTTTAGCTCTGACAATGTGACTGGCCCTGTAAAATCTACCCAGAGAGAGTCCCTGTTCTGAGGTGTTTGCAATCTAAAAGGCTGGCACTTAACGAGCATTATTAAACTCACGTTTTATGGCTATCCTGGAAGAAATGGATTTGTAAAAAGGATTAAAAAGAAATTATGGTGTGGGCTTGACATGCGAGGAAGGCTGTGACCTGTCCGTGCCTAGGGTAGCCACCTGAAAATGCCAAGGTCAGGGCAGGCTGCAAAAGGAGAGCCGATTCTCCCAGCACTGGTGGGTGATACTGAAGTTAGACTTCCCAACCAGTCACAAACAATGCTTCTGATTCCTCACACTGGTTATCAAGAAGCTAAAACAAAAATATACACAGCCCACTTTACTGCATTTCAGTTTCTGGCTTCCAATCAGCCACTAAGTCCGGTAAAGAGAGAAGTTATTTAAAACTCTATGCTCTTAACTAAAAAGGTTCTCCTGACCCCAAAAGGTCAGCCACATTACCAGATCAATATAAGTTGGATCTTACCCAAAATACCATGCTGCTAGCCAATCCTTTAGTAACTAAAACTAAAGATTTATTATAAAAAGGAAAGGAAACTATAACAGAAACGTTAAATGACTAAAGTAATCAGATACATACAAATGATTTGAAAGTCCATATGTATCAGGTTTTCTGTAGAATTGTGGTGTTTGCAGGCTTGTGTAGTCCCTCTGGTATACATCCAGTACCTGGATGGGTCTCAGTCCTTTGTTTCACAGCTTCCGTTGTAGGTGAAGACTGAAGGCTAGAGACCGACTGAAGACAAAATGGATGTGGTACAGCTGCCTTTTATGTCCCTTGGCCTTTGCCATGCTGCTTGTGGAAATTTACAGGAATAAGATGGAGTCCAGGGTCATATGAGTAAATCCTTGTGACTCATCAGGTGTATCCCTGGTTTCTCCTCCTAGGCCCATTGTACCTGTGTGAGTTTCCTTAATGGGCCATTAAGCAGGCTAGTGCTGCAGCAATCTTGTCTGGGGTGTCACCCAGAAACACAGCACAAGTTGAAATACAGATACATCAAACATCCATAACTTCCAATACATGTATGACACATGCACATAAACAATATCATCATTCTTAGCAAATTATAACCTTTCTAATGGTACCTGACATGGCATTTCTCATATGAATTATTGTAATTGACATATTGATATTAAATAATATCATAAATGGTCCCCCTAATTCAGCCAGAGTCACAAAGGCATCCTATGCACAGGTCTGAGGATGGGAAAGTGCACAGAGACTGGAGTGGAAGAAAAAATGGTCATTGAGAGGGGCATCTTTGATGGCGCAGAAGAGACATAGGGGAGTCAGAGAGGAGGCTTTGCGGTACAAACAAGGCAGAGTCATTAAGGGTGTTGAAGGCAAGAATGAGAAGTTTAAATATGAGGTGAGGAAATAGACATAGGAGGAAAGATGCACATATTGTGAGCCTCATCATAAAGGTCGCCTTTATTTGATGAACTATCAAAATAATATCCTACTGAACCAGTCTGGCCATGCCACAACACCAGGCAAATGCTCGTGATCTCTAGCTGTTAAAATATTTTTGCTTTTTCTAACCAATCCATAGAGGACCGAGAACTCAGAGGGATTTCTCCTTGGGAAGACAGTGTGTTGTATGCAACACCACAGAAGTCTTTAACAAACACATTGTTTTTCTTTTCCCATTTCCTCCATGTGGTGAAAACAAAGAATTTGATTTTTTTTTTCACGAGGCTAGAGTAGCCCATTAAAGTGGTACTGAGGAAGTGGAAAAACAGAATAGAACCACCCAAACACTGTTGTCACAGAGATGTGATATTTAAATAATCATAACTACAACAATGACATTTGTCACATAACAGGCTTTAACTATCAGGTTCCCAGTTATATATACTATTGCCATGAACTGCATTCTTGAATTCAGCATAGCATAGAAATTAGAGCCGAATGAATCCATAAGTCTCTTTAACAACTTGTTTAAAAAAAAAACAAAAAACACACCACCAACTCAATTTACTAAGAAAGGTGCTTTGGGAGACCAAGGTAGACTGTAAATACAGGGAAAAAATCTAAGTCTCTACTGCAGAAATAATGGACTGTCAGTACTGTACGCATGTTACAGGTTGAAGTGCATTTATAGGGGCAATTCTATCAGTTTCCTTACCACAGAAGCAAATTGCTGAGAATTCCCACAGAGGACAGATCTCAGTCTTACACCTCATGACATCAAGCATTTGATTTCAAGGAAAGATTAGCTTATTTTGGAGCCCTATGTCAGGGATTATAAAACGTGTGAGCAACAGGATTGTCTGTAGAGAAGCCAAAACAAGCTGAAACCTCTGAAGTGAAAAGCTAAACATGTTTTGTATTTTCAGATCAATACATAGTAGTTGTTTGACATGATGTTTAACTTAGTGTGGATCATTAGCTAAAGTAATTTATGCCTTAATGGACTCTAAGTTTTAATCATGAGGGACCAGAGGAAAGGCTTTTCTGTGTGAGGAAATTGACAAGAATAACTATAGAGGAATTAACTATTTTGCAATAGCTATTCTGGAATAGCTCCCCAGGTAGGAACTCTATTCTGGAATAATTAGTGTAATTAGTAAGTAATTATTCTGCAATAAAATCACTTTGTTCACATGGGGAAGTTTCTGGAATCGCTGTTGCAGAATAGCTTATTCCTCAGTAACTATTCTGGTCTATTCCCTGTATAGACAAGTCCTGATTCTGTAAAATACCACAGTACCTGAATGATTAAGTGTTGCATCTTTCTGCATTAATTGAAATTAATTTGTTTCAGACCTCTGAGTCTTTTTTTTTTCCTGTTGATTTATCTTAGAGGTATTTTAATAAAATGATTAGTCATTTACTAAGATCAATATCCAAACTACACTTAGCAAAGCTCCTTTCTTGTCAGTTGTACCTGCTACCTATAGAGTCCACTTGTAAAAGCCTGTCTGTTCTGACTGACTAAAATATTGTGTCTGTCAAAGCAATTCTGTCTGTCTAAGTCTAGCTTTCTTGATACTTCATGTCATATCTAACACAATTGCTCAGGGAGGGATCTCACAGAACTTAGAACCATAACTTGTCACCTTTCATTTTTGAGCAACCTCCCATTTTAAAAGGGTTCATCTCTACCCATTAGCAAAGCAGATTTAGTGATAGCACAACTGAAATGATTTTGTTGTGATGTAACTTAAACACAAAGCTTGTCAGTAAATCATGTGCAACTGGGGAATAGACCTCCTGACTTTTAGCTCCACAACTACAGATCTCAATCCAGTCAGATGCCAGTTTAGTAGCCCAGCCCAACAGGTCAACTAGCATACACACAAGTAGATTGTCATCTGCCCACTACAGGGATATGGTGCAGATATGCATAAGGTATATATGCAACCTTAAAATGGTGAAGTTGGGGCAAAGTTTGGATAGTTTATCTATCTATGCCTCAGGATGTATTTCCTTTGAGATTCTGTCCCTTTGTATCCATTATGACTAATCTTTTGGAGACTAGACATATATAAATAGATAGTCCTTTGCCATTATCTTCCAATATGCCAGTAAATGAATGGAATCTATTGAGAGCTGAATGTACACTGTGGGATGAGGTCATAACCTCAGAGATTCAGATTACACAACAAATTCCTGAATTTAGGAATCAGGGTATGCTAAATTTCTCATAGACATTAGCAGTGAGGTGTTATAGCCAATGTGCTACTATGTTTTGTGTCTCTGTGTGATAAACATATATGTAATAACTTGAAAAGCAGCAGGGGACGAAGATTAATTTTAAAATCAGAAGCAACAGGTGAGCCTAATTAAGAAATGAGACACTAATGCAGTAAAGAAAACTTTCTGAACTGATGAAAGATGGGTTGGCCTAGACCAAAGTACTCAGTTCTATTGTAAATTACGATCCATCTTCTGTGTTAATCTCTCTCCCTGGAGGAGTGTACAATATTCTGAGGGCATCCCCTTCCATATTCTTGATGATGTCTTTTGGAACAACCAAGAAGAGAATCATGCCACAAAGAATCCAGAGCAGATTTTTTGCCAAGTCCAAAATATGCATGGACAGGATTTAGACAGGCTAGTGCATGGCTACCCGTGCGATACAAAAATAAGCATTAGTGTTCATAGGTATGCACCTTGCTAATGAATCTCCATGCCTTGAGTCAAGTTTCTTCTCGCATTCTCATTACCTTTTGCAGATACAGCTCAAGGTTTATGTGAATTTGGAGAGTCTCCATAATCCATACATCAGATTCAGATTAAGACTGTGTCTTTTGTTGCTGTAACTGCTCTAACAGTACTGTGGACAAAACAAAACATGTACACTGCGTTTTCACTAAAATGAGTTAATGAGAATGCAGTCATTTCTAGATCAGGTTTAGGCAGGGGCTAATATTTGGCACTGAAATCTGGCAAATTGATACAACAGTTGGCCCCAAATGAGCAAAAATCTAGTGCAATCAGCTGGGACTGCAATCCCTCTACCACCTGGTGCTGCATCTGAACCAGATCAGGAATATGGACTGTTTCTGGGTTGTATCATCTGGTCAGTTTCATTTTCTTTCTATAATCTATATCATTTTCATGCTGTGCTAGCCCAATCCAGCTGGTGCTTTTGAAGGAGAATGATTAATTAAATAAAATAAAATCTGCTTTATAACAAAACCATGGCTGTGTAGGAGCTGCATTGTGCTATATGAACTTATTAGCAACAACAGGAATAGAACTTGGATTGGATCCTTCTGCACCAAAAGCACGGAGCCTAATTCCTTGAGCTATAGGAGAATCTTCTTTAGTTTGCAGCAGTATAAAGTCTGTGACACACAGTTGAGCAATTCTGATTCCATCCAGCAGAAGGCACTAATGACACTTTAGCCAATTGAATCACAATAGGTTTATAAAAATAACTATATATCTCTGGCATCTAAGGAAATGGGAGCTATGTTTATGAAGGATCAGGACTCAGGTTCAGTGCATCTTTTAAATAGTTGTGGGCTTCCATGGCTAGAGGAAGAGGGCAGATAGTCACCATTTCCCTGCTGCTAATGTAATTCTATCTACATGTTAATAAAGTGCCAGTCACGGTGTTTTCCAGGTGCTGGTCTCATTGTAGCAGATGTCATGGTCACGGTTTATTGACAAACTGGAAGGGTGCATCTAGTGGGGCTCACAAGAGGTCAGTCCTGGGTCTTGTACTGTTCAATATTTTCATTAATGACTTGGATAATGGAGTGGAGAGTAGGCTTATAAAATTTGCAATTGACATCAGACTGGGATGGGTTGCAAGCAATTTGGAGGGCAGGATTAGAATTCAAAATGACCTTGATAAATGGGAAAATTGGTCTGAATTCAACAAGATGAAATTCAATGAAGTGCAAAGTACTTCACTTAAGAAGGAAAAGTCAAATCACAACTACAAAATTGGGAATAACTTTCAAAGTGGTAGTACTGCTTAAAATGATTTTGGGGTTACAAAGACAAAGTAGATCACAAATTGAATATGAATCAGCTGTGTGATGCAGTTAAGAAAAAGGCTAATGTCAGAGGGGGAGATAATTGTCATGCTCTACTCAGTATTGGTGAGGCCTCCGTTGGAGAACTGTGTCCAGTTCTGGGTCCTATACATTAGGAAAGATGTGGACAAATGGGAGAGAGTCCAGTAGAGAGCAACAAAAATGATGAAAGCTTTAGAAAACCTGACCTGTAATGAAAGGTTAAAAAACTGGGCATATTTAATCTTAAAAAAGACTGAAGGGGGGGAGGGGCCTGTTAAAATTCTTGAAATATGTTAAGACCTGTTATAAAGAGGACTGATCAATTGTTCTTCATGTCCACTGAAGGTAGGACAAGAAGCAACAGGTTTAATCTGCAGCAAGAGAGATTTAGGTAAAATATTAGAAAAGAAATTTCTAACTATAAGTGTAGGTAAGGAATAGGCTTCCAAGGAAGATTTTTAAAACCTCCAATGATGAGGATTCCACAAACAGGTTGGAAAAAGACTTGACAGGCTAGGTTCACTTGGTCCTGCCTCAGCACAGGTGGCTGGACTTGATGACGTCTTGAAGTCCCTTCCAGCCCTACATTTCTATGATTCAATGTAGGGATATCTGCCGTGATGCAGGCCCCCTGTAAGGAATTACAAAGCAGCATTTCAGCAAAGGGCAATGAAGTACACTAAAGATAAAGAACTTTTCAGCTCATGTATCTTAGTGTCTGATGGAGCAAGAACAGAATTTGGCGCTGTCAGTCTCATTTCTTAGCACATGAAACTATACAGAGGAAAGAAAGCTAGGTGGTAGCCAAAACATTTTCATAGTTTAAAACTATATCAGCACAGACCCATTGGTTCCTGTAGTTAAATAGTTATGTTCATGGCCAGTGATAATGCCAGAATTCTTCAACCTGAGATGCTATGGTTAGTCACAGGGTCAACTGCCCATGTTACTGTCACACTTTGGGAAATTTTACCTTTTTAATACTGAGAAATCGCTTTTATATTTAAAAACTATGAGGAAAATGAAAGCCAGGGACTTATAGAACCAGCTTCCCCACAAGAGCTATATCAAAGTGATGTAATCTGTTGATTCTGGACACTTTGTGATCAGTGTGAATACCAGTGAGACACAGTACACCTGATTTGCGGATCAATAAGGTTTAATGTGCAAAGTTGTCTATAAATATACTAGTTAGATACAAAGCCTAAAATTAACTACAATATATCATACTCACTAAGCCTGGAGAGCTTAAGCAGCTACTCAGAAGGCTGTATATACATGAACAGCTTTCTTCAGGGGCCCTGCCAGGGAGTCAGCAGATCCTCTGGTCCAACTGGCAGCACCTCCCATGGAGCCAGGTGTTGATGAAGTGCCCCCCTTTGTCTAAATGGTGACTTCTTATACCCTTCCATAAACAACCTTCACCTAATTAGCATTTATGATAATGAGAAAGATAATTACCTTAATTGGGTTTCCACCCTTAACTGCATTCCATTCTCACCATGAAAATTGGGGTCATCAAAACAACATCTATTGACAGGAGGGGCGGAGTAAAAGTATTCCCCTTGGCAATAAAACAGTGTACCCCCAGATGTTTAAGGATAACTTCTTGTTCCTATCACCATTATCTATGTACAGCTGCAAGCAATACAGTATCTGTATTTTGTCTTATTATGTGCCCTGGTGTGCAGAAACTGAGACATCTATAAGATTATTCAGTCTCTGCCAACTGGAAGATGTCATGCTACAGAGGTCAGAATAGCCAAGTAAGCAACTGAAGCTATTCTAGGCCTGTAGGACAGTGGTCGAGCAACTCAAATTGTACTGGACCTCCAACACAATCCTGATCTGCAGCATTCATTCATGGCTATTCCAGTCCTGGGTACCTTGACCTAGTTCTGCTAGTGCACCTCAGTCTTGACCAACAACACTTCTTTTATTCTACTCCTGCTTGTCTGTCAGGCAGAGCCAGTCAGTCATGCTGAATTATACCAAGCCTTCTGATATGAACAAATGGGGTCTAGACTGTCAGTTGTGACCTAAACCAGGAACTGAATTTGGATCTCCAGAGATTAAAGGGTTAATGAGTTATAACCTGGTGTTACAAAGCCCTCCTCCTATTCTAATGAGCCACTGGGGTGTCATGCCTCCTCTATCCCAAAGATCTTTCGTGCCCCTCATGTTTCCCCTCCTTCTCAAATCTACCCTCCTGCTACTCTCTGTCATCCAGCCCACTAAATTTCTCTTTGTTTCACACATTCAGTGCTTCCATCAAGAGCACCCTGCTGGACTTCTCCCTCCTCAGATTCTTCTGAAAGACGACCCCTCGCCTCAGAGGGCAGCTGGACAACCAACTCAGAGGACACCAGCAGCCCAAGCATTGCCCCCTCCTACACAGATTTGCAATCGATAAATACTGAAGATCTGACCAGCGGTGGGGCTTCTGCAGCAGACTCAGCTGGTAAGACAAGCAACACTTCTTATGTGTTTCTGTCTCTTTCCAGTTTCAGCCACAGTCCCCTGGCTTTGATCAGTTCAGAACTGAGGAACCGAGTGTGGCTCCAGAGCCAGAACAAATTTCACCATTTGGATCTAGGGTTTTGGTTTGGCCCACAATAGAGATGGGGGCAAGCCATGAATTTCAGATGCACATCCACATGTCCTCAGAGTTCAAGTGTGTTTAGCTCAGGCCTGTCTCTAGTTAATTGGATGGGATTCAAGAGCATTTTCACAAGCTATCAAGTTTATGCAAACTGTGGACCTACCTAGTTTGTTTGTTTGTTTGTTTGTTTCCTTCCTTCCTTTCTTTCTTTCTTTCTTTCTTTCTTTCTTTCTTTCTTTCTTTTGTATGATGAGGATGGGGATGCACATCTCATCCTGAGCCAGGTGGAGAGAGAATTAACAAAACCCCATCCCAGAGTAAAAGGTGGCTATGCCTTGCTGCAGGGATTTCAAAGAGAACCTCTCATGAGTGTGGAATGGGGCTGGAGATGACTTCCCGCAAAGGAGGGTCCTGCACAGCAAAGGAGAGCGGTACTACAGGAGATGAACTGAAAGGGAGCAGCCTTGCTCTGGATAAGAGAGAACTGGGAGGTTCTGAGTACAGAAGGCGTGCTTAATCTTGAGCTGCTAGAAGCCTTATTCCATTTGCTTGTTTGAGCTCTGGCTGTGGGAAGCCATTTATTTTGTGTCGGTTTTTGTCAGTGAGGGACCTGGTTTCAGTCTACAGCAGCTGGACAAGCCTTGGGCAAATTGTCCTGAAAAGGAAGAGCAGGTTAGCCATCAATAATGAGACACAAAAAACTGGTTTTAAATATTAAATGGTATTTGTGAAGATGTAACTTGCTGATAAAATGACTTGCTGCCCCACATCTTGCCACTGTGTTCTAATTAACTGGCTTAATGAGCAAAGGGTAGAACTTGGGAGTTCTTATTATTAGTACTATACTTCTCAGAAGTAACACAAGACATCTGTGTTATCAATACAATGAAGACATTTACTCGTTCTGAAGTAGCTGCCTGTCTTCATTATCAAATTATTCCATATCTGCATGTGAGGAGAGAGAGTGAGAAGTTGAGGTTCAAGTATTCCTAGTTCCATCACAGATTTCCTGTGTGACCTTTGACAAGACCTATCTTGATTTTTTTTTATAAGGTTACTAGATTGGCTGATAAAGGTAATAGTGTTGATGTAATGGACTTTGGTGAGGCCTTTGACATGCTACTAGTTGACATTTTGATTAAAAAACTAGAACAATATAAAATGAACATGGCACACGTTCAATAGATTAGATAGAAGCTGGCTACCTGAATGGTGTCAAAATGTAATTGTAAATGAGTAATCATCATTGAACGAACAGGTTTCTAGTGGGACTCTGCAGGTTCAGTTCTTGGCTCTACATTATTTGACCTTTTTATTAATGGCCTGGAAGAAACATAAAATTATCACTGATAAAGTTTACAGATCATACAAAAATTGGGGGAGTGGTAAATAATGAGGACAGGTCACTGATACAGAGGACCTGAATTGCTTCTAAGCTAGGTTCAAGCATTTAATATGCAGTTTAATATGGTTAAATGTAAGTGTATACATCTAGGAACAAAGTATGTAAGCCATGCTTGCAGTATGAGGGGACTATCGTGAGAAGCAGTGACTCTAAAAAAGATCTGAGGACTGTGGTGGATATTCAGCTGAACATGAGCTCCCAGTGCAATGTTGGAACCAAAAGAGCTAATGCAATCCTGGAAGGCATAAACAGGGGGATCTCAAGTAAGAGTAGAGAAGTTATTTTATCCCTGTATTTGGCACTGGTAAAACTGCTGCTGAAATATTGTGTCCAGTTTTGGGTCCACAATTCAAGAAAGATGTTGATAAGTTGGAGAGGGCTCAGAGTAAGGCTATTAGAATGATGAAAGGATTAGAAAACATGCCTTGTAGTGCTAGACTCAAAGAGCACAATCTATTTAGCTTAACATTGAGAAGGTTAAAGGGTGAATTGATCATATTCTATAAGTATCTACATAGGGAATAAATATTATTTAATAATGCTTCAATCTAGCAGAAAAAGGTATAACAAGATCCAATGGCTGGAAGTTGAACTGGGACAAATTCAGACTGGAAACAATGTACACTTTTAACAGTGAGAGTATTTAACCATTGGAACAAGTTATCATGGTGGATTGTCCTTGACTGATAATTTTTAAACTAAGACTGGATGCTTCACTAAAAAGTCTGCTCTAGGACTTATTTTGGGAAAGTTCGGTGGCCTGTGTTACATAGGAGGTCAAGATGATCACAATGGTCCCTTCTGGCCTTGAAATTTATGCATGTATGAAAGCTAAGGCCTGATCTAAACTCAGGCCTGGTCTACATTTACCTTTGCGATTCGGTGGCAGTCGACGGGAGATACACAAGTGACGTATCCTCTGCACGATGTCCATACTGCGCTGCGTTGAAGGGAACAGCACTCCCTTTGACGCAGCGCTACTCCACTTACTGGGGTGGTTTTCCTGCGTCGCTTCCTGGATCGACTGAGTGCGTCTATACAGACTGCTCAGTCGATCCAGAGCAATCGATGTGACGGCGGTGAATTTGCCGCCGTCAGTGTAGACCCAGCCTAAAAGTTTTGCTGGCGTAGCTATTCTAGGAGTGTTGGGGGAAAAAATTATGCACCTATGTGACATAGCTATGACAGCTGAAGCCCTAGTATAGATTTATCCAGGTGCCTAAGGCCCAAACTGTTGTAACATTGTTTCATTTTATAACTAAAGTGACCCAACTCCATTTTAAATTAATAGGAATATAAACTCATTGGACTGAAATGTAAAATGCTAACTGCTTTGTATCAACCCCCGGCCAGCCAGGTATTGTAACAAAATCTCTGTGAAACTTACCAGCCCCGGGAGGAGTCAGCAGGCGCTAAGTACTAAAGGCAATGTAATCAGAATGTAGCCTTTGGAAAACCTGCTACTTCAAACCCAGTAAACTTCATCTAAATAGTATCAACCTCTGATAAACTTCCTTTGAACAGTATCCATTCATGTATCACAGCAAAATCTCTGTGACTCGAAACTCAGTAAACTGCATTTGAATAGTGTTGAGACATGTATTGCAATGGGTGATTCTTTGTCAGCAGCAAACAACAGCTGGACAATTAAGAAGAATAAAATCGGGTTTCACTCTGTCAGTTTCACTGTTTCGGGGTGCAGTCCCCAATTACCTCATCGCTCTTGGAAACTTCTAATTGGCTAAGTGGGCATATTGCTGTGTGGAAGAAAAATATAAAAGGTAGTCACAAACAGGAAGTAAACTGGAGATGTCCCGTATCTTTGGAAGAACAACAGAATAGTTCTACATGTAGGCGTGATCTACCTACTGTCTCTCCCCAGCTTGCCGCTCAAACCTAAGTATAGAGTGTGGGGCTGTGTAACCTGAGTGTGATAGTATTTTCCACTCAGATGTGTAACCTGAGTGTGACAGTATTTTCCACTCAGATGTAAACCAAGGAATTGTACTAGTAGAATTGGAGTGCTGCTTTGCTGCTGACAAATCTCACTGGTGCAGTGTAAGTATAATAGTATAAGTATAACCCTTTAAGAGACACATTGAACTGTTTTTATTTTCTCATTATTTCTTTGATAATCAATTACCATTCCCCACTCTTTAGCGTTCTTCCTTAACCTGGTTTCAGTATGCCCCAGGCTGGAGATAAGAATTGGGAGTTGCTTGCAGGAGAAATTTTCCCCTTTTCCTGCAGTTTTAAAAGCAGCTGTCTTACAGCTTTTTGTTCCTCAGGTTTTGTGAGGATTTTTTTCATTGGCCAATTGGTTACATTAGGTTTTAATTTACTCTTTTAATTTTACTTATTGGACTTGTAGCCATTTTTTCCATAATTTTTTTCTTTAGTTTTATATGGGGGACTTCCTCAGATATAACTGAGATTTGTGCCCCTGTATTCAATAAGAACCAAATTCCTTTTTCTTGTTTATCTTCCCTTTAAAGGGGTTTGACTCGGCTAGACAACATTTGGCCCCTGCTTGTCTTTTGACTCCAGGGGTGGTGGTTCCCACTCTAGCTTTTTATGATTTTTCCACAAGCAGGACAAGCCCATTCCAGTTGTACTTAATTGCCAGGTTTTAATTTCTGACCCCTGAGTTAAGTGGATCAGAATTTCCTTCAGTGGCAATGTTCTAGTTAATGCCAGCCAATGATATATGGCATTAGCAAAAATTTGTTTGCTTCTATCTTTACTTCCATTATAGAGACAATTTCCCTGTTTCACAATCTTTGTCACATTCATTGGGGATCCTGTCCGTGACGCCATGAGGTGACAACAAGAACCAGCTTGCTGTCAGGTTCGATTTATATGGATCCCTCAAATAAGGAGTGACAAAGATTGCTTTGCATACAACTTTGTTTTACTTGCAACAATCTATACATTAACAATTACAATTAAAAAAGATCATCATCAATTCTTATTTAATACAACAACTTAACTACTTAAAACACAATCACAATTACAACTATACAATTATACTTACAAAGCTAGCTTACACTATAGGGTTATACTTATACTATTATGCTTACACTGCACCAGTGAGATTTGTCAGCAGCAAAGCAGCACTCCAATTCTACTAGTACAATTCCTGGGTTTACATCTGAGTGGAAAATACTGTCACACTCAGGTTACACATCTGAGTGGAAAATACTATCACACTCAGGTTACACAGCCCCACACTCTATACTTAGGTTTGAGCGGCAAGCTGGGGAGAGACAGTAGGTAGATCACGCCTACATGTAGAACTATTCTGTTGTTCTTCCAAAGATACGGGACATCTCCAGTTTACTTCCTGTTTGTGATTACCTTTTATATTTTTCTTCCACACAGCAATATGCCCACTTAGCCAATTAGAAGTTTCCAAGAGCGATGAGGTAATTGGGGACTGCACCCCGAAACAGCGAAACTGACAGAGTGAAACCCGATTTTATTCTTCTTAAGTGCCCAGCTGTTGTTTGCTGCTGACAAAGAATCACCCATTGCAATACATGTCTCAACACTATTCAAATGCAGTTTACTGAGTTTCGAGTCACAGAGATTTTGCTGTGATACATGAATGGATACTGTTCAAAGGAAGTTTCTCAGAGATTGATACTATTTAGATGAAGTTTACTGGGTTTGAAGTAGCAGGTTTTCCAAAGGCTACATTCTGATTACATTGCCTTTAGTACTTAGTGCCTGCTGACTCCTCCCGGGGCTGGTAAGTTTCACAGAGATTTTGTTACAATACCTGGCTGGCCAGGGTTGATACAAAGCAGTTAGCATTTTACATTTCAGTCCAATGAGTTTATATTCCTATTAATTTAAAATGGAGTTGGGTCACTTTAGTTATAAAATGAAACAATGTTACAACACAAACGTTAGTAATTCTTTGTGAAGAACCAACAGTGGGGAAGTTGCACATAGGAACTCCACACTCCGTATAAAGGGAGAGGGACAGAGAACTTCTGGAGTGAACATAAGGAGGAAGGAAGTGGGCGTTTTGGGAATTTACTGTTGGGTTTATGCATGGCTTCAAACTACAAGGCCCAAACCCAACACAGAAGGAGAGCCAGGGGGCTGTTCATTCTTCTCTCCCCGACACCCATACCGAGCAATAATCAGGTGTTTTAAACCCTAAAACACATATTCTGCTTGAGGATACCTTCCCAAAGCCCTGCTGGACTTCATAGCACTTTCATCTGAGTAAATCCCTTTTATTTGGGTTGGACTGGACACCACCAGCATCCTGCTGCCTATGGAGTTCTATAAGAACAGAAGAACGGGCATGCTGGGTCAGACCAATGGCCCATTTATCCCAGGATTCTGTCTTCTGACAGTG
Source organism: Mesoclemmys tuberculata (assembly GCA_007922155.1). Lineage (NCBI taxonomy): Eukaryota > Metazoa > Chordata > Testudines > Chelidae > Mesoclemmys > Mesoclemmys tuberculata. Next base: position 35,650,785 of record ML675611.1, read on the forward strand.
GCCAATGCCAGGTGCTTCAAAGGGAATGCACAGAACATATTATCATTAAGTGATCCATTTCCTGTTGCCCATTCCCAGCTTCTGGCAAATAGAGGCTAGGGACACATCAGAGCATGGTTTTGCATCCCTGCCCATCCTGACTAATAGCCATTGATGGACCTATCCTCCATGAACTTATCTAGTTCTTTCCTGAACCCTTTTATAGTCTTGGTTTTCACAACATCCTCTGGCAAAAAGTTCCACAGGTTGACTGCGTGTTGCATGAAAAAATACTTCCTTTTGTTCATTTTAAATTAATCACAGTTTTAATTGCACTGTTGAACAGTTTAAATGTACTGTATATATTTTTGGATGTTTTTCTATGTTTAATGTATCAATTTCAGTTCCAACACAGAATACGACATGTACAGTGTTCACTTTATATTATTATTTTTATCACAAATATTTGCACTGTAAAATAAACAAAAGAAATAATATTTTTCAGTTCACCTCATACAAGTATTGTAGTGTAATATATAATGAAAGTGCAACTTATAAATGTAGAATTATTATTACTTTTGTCTACATAACTGCTCTCAAAAACAAAACAGTGTAAAACTTTAGAGCCTACAAGTCGAAGCATGAAGTGTTATACGAATGTTTAGAACATCTGGCACGTAAATACCTTGCAATGCCAGCTCCAGTTGTGCCATTCAAATGCCTATTCTCATTTTCCAGTGATGCTGTAAATAAGAAGGGAGCAGCATTATCTCCCATAAATGTAAACAAATTTGTTTGTCTGAGCAAGTAGCTGAGTGCGAAGAAGGACAGAGTGGTTTTGTACGTGGTGAATGGAAAAATATTTATTTTTTTTAATCTTTTTTATAATGCAAATAAATAACATTAAATAAATAAAACATTAATTCATGAAAATAACATTAAGGGAGCACTACACACTTTGTATTCTGTGTTGTAACTGTAATCAATGTATTTGAAAATGTAGAAAAAGTCAAAAATAATTATTATACATTTAAATTGAAATTCTGTTATTGTTAAACAGTGCAATTAAAATTGCAATTAATTGTAACTATTTTTAAGCTAGTTAATTTGTTTTGCATTAATCATATGCATTAACTGTGATTAATTGACAGCCCTATTTTTAATATATCTCATGATTTTGGAGTGGGGGGCAGACTCATGATTTTTGCGCATTTGAGGTTGGCAATATTGTAATTTATTTATGCTTATGTCAGGTTTGCCTTCTGGTTTCCAGGTGATAGCACAAGTCTATTGGGTCTGATTTCCAGCACTGCATGGGAATGTTTAAATAAAGCATGTTTTCATTTAAAACAGCAGTTCTCAAACTTCATTGCACAGCGACCCCCCCTCAGACAACAAAAATTACTACGTGACCCCCAGGAAGGGGATGGGGGTGAAGCCAGAGTCTCGCCACCTCAGGTGGGGGAGGCCAAAGCTGAAACCTGAGGGCTTCAGCCCTGGACAGGGGTGGGGGAGACCTGAGACCCGCCACCCAGGGCTCAGAGCGGTGAAGCTCAGGTTTTGGGTTCAGCGCCCGGCCCCAGCAAGTCTAACGGCAGCCCCGGTGACCCCATTAAAGCGGGATCGTGACCCACTTTGGGGTCCCGACCCACAGGTTGAGAACCGCTGATTTAAAAGGAATGGAGAAAACAATATTTCTGGTCACACTGTAATGTACTGCTGCGTGTGTATGTGTGCCTACAGAGTGTCAATGTCCCCTACAGAGCAAAATCAGAATGGGTCAACTTTGAGTCATTGGCCCTATATTGCCCAGAGCTAGCTGAGAGTCAATTTCTGCTCTCAATGTCCTAGAGGCTGAGTTCTACCCTCATTGCCGCCATCAAGTTTCCAATGGCTATGCTCTGCAGCATAGTGACAACTATGACATCCTAGGCAGCTGTGGGTTTGTTACGCGGTTATGTTTTGTGAAGTCCTTAGGGTTATAAAAATCTACATTTTGGGCCTACGGCTAGTTGTTTTTCTGACTCAGGAAGATCAGGGCCTTTAAGCTGGGTCTTTGACATCTTGAGTAAGTTCCCTAACTACTGGGCTATTGGGAATTCTGGGCTCACTTATTTGCTCATTTTTTCTTTTCCCAGTAAAGCTAGTTGTTGATGTCCTTTATCTTTTGAATCTCACTTCTTCCCACCCCCCTGTAGCCTCTTTCAGTGCCTATTCACTGACTTTTCAATCAAGTCACAGCAACTGAAGGGAAAGTTAACAGCGTTCCATCCCCAGTCATATGAATCGGCTGAGCTGCTGACGGCTCCTTTATGTGGGTAATACCTCAAGAGAATAGCTGTGGAGAGATGCTCTGTAATTCATCTCGTGCCACTGAGGTGAGCTAGGCTAGACAAAGCCCTCTATTTGTGATTGTAATTATTACGGTTCCCAGGCTCTGGCGTGTTTACTTTGGATCCATTTGATCTGTTATGCTCTGTAAGGCACTGCAGAAAGCCACAAGCTTTTGTGAAAAGAAGGAGGCATTCAGTTGGGGATTTTGCAGCCCAGCAGAACATTTCAGTCTCTAGCGTAACTGTAGAGAGAAACTCTTGGTATTTTACCTGCAGTGACTGGATCTAACTACTATATTGAAAGGAGAACATCTGTGTTTGGGTCCTTCTTAGCCTTAGGGAAGTCTCTGGGAGTAAAGAACACCAAGCACCTCCCAGGATCAAGCCCTTTGGCTAAATAACAGGATGTGGAACTGACAAACTTAAGGAGCAACCATCAACTGGGTGGTCTGGTATCTGAGGTTTAGCTCTTGGCTGCGCATAGCTGCATGATTGACAGGAGGCAGGGACAATGCAAAGGTAAATGGTAAATGGTGCTACTTCAGGAAGGTTCATCTTCCTATGTGATACACTAAGTGCCCTTTGGAGATATCTGTGCCCCATAGAACCTGATCCTGCAATTCTGGCAAATAGCTGGTCTCCCAGGGTGGATAAATTATATGGGAAAGGTGCTTTCATTTATGCTATGGGTTCACAGAGACAGGGAAATCAGAGAGGTTTCCACAGTAGCACAAGCTGCAGTTAGCTGTATCTCATTGTCATTTCATATGCCCTGGCAGTTAGGGGTATACGAGCTAGGGGACCAACGAGCTAGGCAGCTTGTTGCAGAAAAGGGTCTGGGGGTTACAGTGGACAAGAAGCTGGATATGAGTCAGCAATGTGCCCTGGTTGCCAAGAAGGCTAATGGCATATTGGGCTGCATTAGTAAGAGCATTGCCAGCAGATCATGGGAAGTGATTATTCCCCTCTATTCGGCATTGGTGAGGCCGCATTTGGAGTATTGTGTCCAGTTTTGGGCCCCCCATTACAAAAAGGATGTGGACAAGTTGGAGAGAGTCCAGTGGAGGGCAACAAAAATGATAAGGGGGCTGGAGCACAAGACTTATGAGGAGAGGCTGAAAGAACTAGGCCTGTTTAGTCTGCAGAAGAGAAGAATGAGGGGGGATTTGATAGCAGCCTTTAACTACCTGAAAGGGGGTTCCAGGGAGGATGGAGCTAGGCTGTTTTCAGTGGTGGCAAATGACAGAACAAGGAGCAATGGTCTCAAGTTGCAGTGGGGGAGGTCTATGTTGGACATTAGGAAAAAGCTTTTCACTAGGAGAGTGGTGAAGCATTGGAATGGGTTACCTAGGGAGGTGGTGGCCTCTCCGTCTTTAGAGGTTTTTAAGCTGAGGCTTGACAAAACCCTCGCCGGGATGATTGAGCTGAGGATAGTCCTGCTTTGAGCAGGGGGTTGGACTAGATGACCTCCTGAGGTTCCTTCCAACTCTAATATTCTATGATTCTATATCATCCTAAATGTGTGCGTGCATGGTGTGTGGGGTTTCCTGCATGAATGATCGGGGTGATTAGAATTCACTCCAAAGACAGACAGGGTCACATAGCAAACAGGAGAGGGAAAGTCTTCCCTCCAAAATGTAAGAATTTTCTTGTTTCCACCATAATGTGGTATCACCTGAAGCCTGGGAAAAACTGAAGGGATTATGTGGGTAAATTGAGGAATGCCATGCACCAATGATGAGAGGTTTAGATGATCAGTTGTAGATCCAGCATTTCATTGAACTACAGAGGGAAAGCTGGAAGCAGATTTGATATAAAAGAAGAAAAAATGAGAGGATCATCTAGGCAAAATCTTTGGCTTCTCCCACATTGACAATTCATTCCTTTGTGGCCACTTGAGTTGATTAGAGGCTTCTCCTGATTGTCTGACTTCGTCATTTTTTTCCTAGATTCTTGACTCTTTTGTTCCTTTATTGGGCCCAAATGTTGGGGGATGAGGAGGCAGTGTAAAGCACTTTCCATCTGTTAAAGTCTGAACTTCAAGATCATGTCTGCTCATTCAACAAGATCTACTTTCCCCCCCACCCCAATGACGTGATTTTAGTGGTGGCTGGATAGGTAGTCCTGAGAACAAACTCCTCTACTTATCCCCATAGCAGATATAGGATGGGCAGCAGCAGAGTGAGCTTCTCCAATGCCACCCTCCCCAAATATGACTCAGGGTATGTATACACTGATGGCGGATTTGCTGCCATCCAATCGATCTATCTGAATCGATTGAGTGGAAGTGAAGACCTGCTCAATTGATCCAGAAGTCATTTAATAAAACCACCTCCCCAAAAAGCATAGCACCGCGTCAATGGTACACATTTCCCATTGGCACGGTGAAGTGGAGATGGCATGCAGAACGGAAGTTACGAAGTCGATGAGAATTACACAGGGTACGCAGAGTAGCTGGCATAACTCCTGTTGACTGATGCCGAATTTCCAGTAAATATAGACCAGGCCTCAGCCCTGCTATGTAGGAATCACCATTAAAGGCTGAGGGGAAGTTCAGTCGTCTTTGTTCATTCAGCCGTTAGCCTCTCAGACTGTCAATTGTAATGCTGGATTTTGTGACACGGACACCTGTCTGCTGAGCTGAGATTCCCAACTCACATAAACCACCTAAAGATACTGTGTAAACCAACCTGTATAGACTGGATTTGAAGTAGTCACCTAGATTAAGATTTTTCAAATGAGCTCAGGTCCAGATTTTCAGGTGCTCAATACACACAATCAAGGCCAGGTTTTCAAAAGAGCTCAGGCCCCATTTGGACAACAATTTTTTCAGAAGTGCTCAGTACCCAGCAGCTCCCATTGTGACACTTATGGCCAGATTGTCATACCCCCATGCTCAGTTCTTCTCAACATCTGGCTATTTATTTTGGTGTTTAAATGACAGCTGAACTCTTTTATACATCTGGCCCCTAGTGAAGAAAGCTTCTGAACTCCTTTGCCCATTTCAGTCTTCTATAAGCACAGAAGTGTATGCACCATTTTAACTAAAGGTGTGCTGTCAAAGCAGTTTAGTGAAACTGGTGCAACTTTGTGTGCAGACACTCTTGGTTGGGTTTAAACTTGGATTACATTGGTTTAGCTTGCCATTGTTAAATACTTAGCCATTCATTCCCCCCTGGCCCCTCAGCATCAACTCTTTCTGAGATGTAAGGGCCTTCCCCTCTCATGTCTTTCTTTCCTATCTCAATATTGGGTTTAGAGAGCCTTTTGACTTCAGATGAGCTGTGATTGTTCTGTTCCTAGTGTGGATCTCAGTGGTGGAGGCAGAGAAGAAAAAAACAACCCTTCTTACATGAATTGATGGATTTAAACTTGTTCCTAACTTCAGATCTTCAGTAACGTCAATGCGTGAAAGCAAAGATGAACTTGACCCAGAGATTTATGTGTATGTATGACAAATGCATTGGTTAAATCTGTTTGAAAAGCAAAATTTCAATAGCTCAGGAAAAATGAACAAGAAAGATTCCTGTATCCATGCATTCCCCACAGGTGAGTAAACTTCACCAGGTCTGTTATTAGTGGGGATAAGAGCCTATTCAGCTTTATCCTGCCTCTTGATGGCTCCCTGAGAAAGAAAGAACCTGCCCTAAAGGGCTAGGTGAATCTGCATCTGACTTTTGTCCACACTACAACTTTGGTCAATGCAAGTTCCATTGGCATAAACCCACACAGTTAGTACATTTTTGTGAGCATGCATACTTGGCTCCTTGTGTCAGTGGTGCATGCACTCACCAGGAGTGCTTGTGTCAATGCACATGTATCCCAAAAGGTTGCCAACTCTCCAGAATTGTCCTGGAGTCACCAGGAATTAAAGATGAATCTTTAATTAAAGAACTTTAATTGAAGATTATATCATGTGATTAAACCTCCAGGCATACGTCCAATCAAAACTGGCAACCCTAGAATCCCAGTGTGTTCCCCACCACCATTCAGTGCACTGTCTTTCGGGAAGTTTTGGCAATGCATGGTGGAGCTGAAATGAGTCGTGCAGGAGTGACTAGGAACCTGGGGTCAGCTTTCTTGTGTGCAACAGTCTCCACCCCATAATGTCATCTATATCCCATAATTTTCTCGCCTTTTTTCAAAATCCCACAAACCCACGCAGCTCTCCACCATCTCTGACAGAAGCATGGAGCCTGCTCCGCTCTGCACTGTCGTCATAAGCATTGGAAGCACAGGACGCACAATCCTCAGGTATTTGCAGGGCCACAAGAACAGACTCAACAGGGAACATGCTGATTTTCTGGAGGACAGATTGTGTGAACCAATTCAAGGTTGTTGGTGTTCTCAGAGCAGCTGCAGATGGTGGAGCACCACTTCTGGGCCTGAGAAACGAGCACTGACAGGTGAGATTGCATCATAATGCAGGCTTGAAATGATGAGCAGTGGCTTCAGACTTTTCGGATGCACACAGCCACATTTCCGGATCCGTGTGCCAGGCTTTCCCCAGCCCTCCAGCACAGGGACACCAAAATGAGAGCTGCACTGGCAGTGGAGAAGCGAGTGGTGATCTCACTGTGGAAACTTGCAACAACAGATTGCTCCCGGTTCATGGGAAATCATTTGGCATTTGAAAATCCACTGGGGGGGGGGCTGTTGTGATTCAAGTGTGCAGGGCTATTAATTGCCTTCTGCTACACAAGACTGTGATCTTGGTAATGTGCAGGACATAGTGGAAGGATTTGCTGCAGTGCAGTTCTCAAACTGTGGTGGAGCAATTGACTGCACACACATACTTATTTTGGCACCAGGTCACTTTAGAACAGAGTGCATCAACAGAGGCTAATTTTTTATGGTTATGCAAGCTTTGGTGGATCACTGGGGATGCTTCATCGACATCAGTGTGGGCTGGTCAGGGAAGGTGTGTGCATTCACATATTTAAGTACGCAGGACTATTCAGAAAGTTACAAGCACGGACTTTCTTTCCCAACCAGCAGGTTGCAATTGGGAAGGTTGAAATGCCCATAGTGATACTGGACTACCCAATCTAACTCTGACTCCCCTGGCTCATGAAGTCGTACACCAGCCCAAAGAAAAGATTCAGCTACCGTCTCAGCAGTGCAGAATGACAATTGAATACTCTTTTGGCGGATTGAAGGGACACTGACGTCGTTTACTCACAAGATTGGATCTCAATGAGAAAAACATCCCAGTGGTTATAGCTTCCTGCTATGTCCTGCATACTATCTGTGAAGCAAAGGGGGGGGAGTTACTGCCGGAGTGGAGGGTGGAGTTGGAGTGGCTGTCTGCTGAGGCTGAACTGCCGGACACGAGGGCTATTAGAAGAGCTCAGTGTGGGGCTATACAGCTCAGGGAGGCAAGAGCACTTTAACCATGCATCAGTATGTTGTGGTGTACTGTGCTCTATCTGGCCCTGCTGTTTGGAGGCCTGTTAGGAATTGCGTGGCGCTTGGTGCACATGTATGAATATAACACGGTCAATGCACCTATTAATTTTGTGGTGCTTGCTGTACATTTATGATTATTACACTGTTTGTCAGTGATCTTATGAGTAGTGGCATACTGTACAATATCAAGCAAGAGGGTGCTTTTAGAACTGCTAGACACTCAGCAGCATATATTGTGAACCAATAAAGATGAATTATGTTCTAAATAATAGAATTTTATTTTGCAACAAATCAAGGAAAAGAAAAAATCCATGCCATTTTAAAGCAAATACATCAGAAACCTAATACATTAGTAGAACTTATGAAGGGGAAAGAACATTCACTTCCATTTTAGCTACACATGCACCTCCCATGGCTTTCACAGGTCAGTGTATGTGAATCTGTAGTTGTCTTTAATGTCCCCAGGAGTGGAGTTTTAGAGGTAAGGCAACGGGCCCATGCGCCACATGGAATGTTGTGTAAGGTGGGGGTTGTAGAGAGGTGCTGTAGTGGAATTTTCCATGCATTGCAAAGGAAGGCAATACGAGGATTATTAAACCTATAGGATCCACCAGAGTCTGCACCATTTGTGTTTGCTGCCTGAGAAGCCTCATTATGTATCTCCCTCTCCTTTTCCTGCTAGGACTCCTGGGCTTTTCTCCTCTCTGCTCTTTCCTTCTCCAGGCTGTCTGCAATGTTCATTCTCCAGGTCCTCTGCTCACGGCTGAATGCAACACTACCTGGAAGGATCTCATTGACTATGTCATCCCAAGTCTTCCTCCTTATCTGGCTCAGGCCACCCCTGTGCCTGGAGGGGAACCCCTCCAGGCTGCAATGGCAGGAGCTGCAGATAAAACACACACAGGTAACATTGTCAGTATAGTCCCAATGGAAAGTGAAATTTAAAGATTCAGAACTCCCTTTCCTCGCTCCTCTAGAGTTTTAAACAAGACCCTCTGATTGACACTTCTGCTTGGGAATGCCTGCACATGGCGCCACTCACAGAGGCAGCCGTGGTAAGTATGGCCGAGCAGGGGTGAGGGAAATGAGAAGGGATTAGTTCAGTTGCATCAAATACAGGGCAATGACACTGAATGCTGGCAACATTTTCCATAGGTGGTGGGGATTTTAGCTGATATCTCCTGAGGGTAACAAAGGCACAGAGAGCACAGCTGCTGCTGGCCTCTTCAAGCCACCCAGGCTAGTCTGTTTACTGCAATGAGGCCTGCCAAAGTTATTGTGGACTAGCATGGGAAAGTGTCCTACCATGGAGGAAGAAATAAGACTGCCTCCCTAGAAATCTTTGGGGGAGGATTGCAGAGTACCTCCAGGAAAGTATCATCGAGATCTCTCCGGAGGATTCAAGGGACACGTCTGTGTGCATAAACAAACTGCTCCACATATCCCCACCCCTTGCCTAACTCTACAGGGCAATGAAAAGCCAATAACAACGCTACCTCTCTTTGTTGTACCACTACCTCTTCTAGTACAGGTAAATGAATGAAGAGTTGATGGCTGTGCTCTGTTAAGTTGGGGGCGCCATCACTGTAATGGGAAATAAATTTACATGCTGACCCAAGGATCCTTCCCCTGTATCAGGCTTGTCCATGCTTGATTGCCAGGACTGACTGCACTGTGGTGGTCTCAGAAAGACCCTGGCTTGTATCATAGCTGGACCCCTACAGTCACATGTTCTCCATTTTCCTCCTCTTCCCCATCCATCTCACCTTCGCTGTTCACACCAGGAGCCTGTGACTCAAAGGTATCCACAGTGGTGTGCGGGGTCTCTGTAAAGTATGGCATACAACTTTTTGTAAAAACAACATCTCCACAGCTCAGCACCAGATCAACTGGTGGACTCCCTGCCCTTCTGGTACACCTGCCATGGTTCCCTCATTTTCATGCAATGCTTTGCTGGTCCCTGTTGTACCCCTTCTCCTGCCTCTCCCATGCAATCTGCTCATAGATATCGATGTTTCTACAGCTGCTTCATAGCTGTGCTTTTGCAGCAGCATCTTCACATGTGCCCAGGAGAGCCAATACCCCCTGTCTACTACAAGCTGGAATGTGTCTGGAGTATGTAGCTGGCATAGTCTGCTGGGCAATTGCACACACCAGTGGAAAACAGCTAAGTGTACTTGCCAAGCTGAGCAATCAGGTAAAGGTATTTCAAAAATTTGCATGGCTTTAAAGGGCACGGGTGGCCTTCCAGTCTCCACGACCCCTGGGCCATGGAGATCAAAACTGTGACCAGGGTGGTCAGTGTCCAACATTGTGGCACAGCTGCTGGAGGACTATTAGGGTTGACATAGGGAATGCAGTGTCTACACTCACGCCACATTGACCTCAGTGCATCAACCATAATTCAACACCGCTTGGGAGGTGTTGTTACTAAGTCCACATAACAGGGTGCTTATATCAGTGGGAGACAAATTTAAATATAGACACATGCACAACTAAGTCAATGCAAGGTGATTTTTGTAGACCTAACTTTGTAAATTAGACCAAGCCCAAGATTCTCTTAAAGCAAGAGATGGGTCTGAACTCAATCCCGGGTACTAATGCTCCAGATAGGAGGAACATTCTGTTCTGGATTCAAATTCTGTAGCTGGCTCTTATCTCTCTAATGTGCCCCAGTATACCACCCAAGTCCTTCCCCACCCTCAATCCTTGGGGAACTTTCCCTGTTGAGCTACAATACTTTAGCTTGATCCCATCTCCAGTCATATCCTGCACCAGACTGAGATCTAGGCCCATGCTTAGGGCCCCAGTGATTGGAATCATGTGATTTCATCAGACACTCAGCTTTCATTTAAAAAGTAAGTTTATGGTTGTACAGAAAAGCTTTAAAATGTGACCTAACTATAACCATTGCAATGATGTCTACCTGTAGAGAGCCTGAAACAATACCTGACCCATTCTTCTTAATAGGGTGTTAACTTCAAGACATGCTGATCTGGAGGGCCCCTATCCTGCTGTTTCCAAGAGGACAATGGCTAATGCTAATAAATATAATATATTTATTTATATTTTTATTTATATATAATAATGCTAATAAATAGCAGTATGGACAGTGAGGTCCTGTTTGGCGAGTAAAGACACGCCAGAACCAAGGGTATGTATCCTATCCAACTATCTGCTTACCCAAGCAGTGCCTCCCCTGTCTATGCTGCTGTTTTTAGAAGTGCAGTGTCCTGCTGTCTTCCTGCTTACTGGAGTCTTTCCCCAACACAGGGAAAGGCTCTAGCGGCGGGAAAAGGCTCTGATAAGGAGGTGGCAGGGAAGGCTCCCACAGCTCCCTGTTGCCAAAGCCGTTCCCCACTGACTCCTCCTGCCAATGCTGTTCACTGCCTGCAGCATGGACGCAGCCTGCTTTTCACCACAGCGGGTAGCTACACGTACCCTAAACGCCACCCCCAGTGTAGACAAAGCTCTGTGTATACCACAGGCACATAATAGAAAGAACCTAATTAATGTGATGAGGTTTGGGGTTCGATCCCTGAGTGGGGAAAGAAACTTATCTGAATTACTCACATTTTTTATTACCTTCATTGTTGTTTATTTCTGTAGCCTTGGTTTCCCTTTTAATGCTGCTCACGTGCATGCTTGTGCATGTGCACATGTACAGTGGCACTCAAAAGAAGCATAAATCACTGTATTCAGACAAGAAGATTCTAACCTCCCTGGGTATAACCACTTGTTGGAATCTCCTTGTTGATTGAAATCTGATCTTTGGATAATGTTTGAGTAGGTTGGTGCCTGTACAGACACTTACTGGCTCCAGCCCTGGGGTTTGCTGATAGTGATCACAAGTGGAGGCTCAATGATGGAATGGAAATTACAAGGTTCATTGCTGTAATTTCCTGAAATGTCCTGAAGCTGATTTTGGAGCAATGCTATCATTTAATACAAGCATGAGTGGCATAAATACAGATAATTAACATTTGAGTATCTTCCATGCTCCATACCAAGTGCAAGAAGCTGGAAACTGGAATGCTAGAAGGACAGTGATACTATCAAACCAGAATTGATAGTATAGGACAGAACATCCAAACTTGGTGCCCTAAGGTTAGGTGGAGTGATAATTGTCTAAGGTGCTGATCACGTGACCCCTTATCTAGCTCACCCATAGCTGTATTGGCTCTGTGGGGCTGGCAGTGGTAAAAACTGAATGTCGTCTGTGTATGCAACTCTTTCACACCAGGAGTAGATACATAGACTAGGCAGTGCCATTTTGATATAGTATTTTTTCCATAATCACTTTTTAAAGGGGCAGTGCCCCAATTTAATAAAAATCCAGTTTTATGGGGATTTATCGGGTGAGCACACAATTATCTGCCGTGGTGAGTACACTGCTCTCAGAAAGAATATGTAGTATGAAGAGTGGTGATTCTAAACAAAACTAAAATAAAATTAGTGTTATTATTTAAGTGCCAGCAGTGTGCTTGGCTGTGTTGTCTAAAACCTGAAGGGAACTATGCAGTTCCCTGCCCTGAGAAGCCTACAGGCTGAAAGTACAGGGATACCTATGAGGCAGTGAACTGGCATGCATTTGTGTGCTTCATATTAGGAGTGACTCTTCAGGAGAAATTTGAATGAAGAGAGGTGAATTCCTGGTACAAAGGGTATTCTGTGTTTATAGACCAGCAACACAGAGCAGACAAATGAGGGGTGTTTGTTTATTTGACATGCCAGCCTGCGTATCGGTTTCACTGAATGGCAAGGCAGAGCACTCCCTATATTGTACAGAGTGTTGGCTCTGAAAATGGGACATTCGGTTCCCCCCAGGATGCTTTGCAGCACTATCAGGGCATTCTCTAGCCAGGCAGAATTAGGATCTGGTTGGGAAAGTTTACACAAAAGAAGTAGGGGGCTCTGTTGGAGGCTTTGCTCTCATTAACCCATCTTGCCTCCTCCCCTTGGATTGATTTGTTTGTACAGGCTTGGTTGCCTCCAGCAACACATTATTAGTGTGAACTTTCATGTATCCTTGGAGACCTGAAGATTTCTCTGCAAATCTTTTGAATTCTTAGTCTCCATGGAGAGTGAAATGAGCAGACATTTTGCTCGGCAGATGCAGTTGCTTAGGATTTTCTGACCCCTTTCTATGAATATCGTAAAGCCAGGTTGGTACGTCTTCCCAGTAGCCACTGTAACTGAATCCCTGACCTCCCCAGTCTGCTTTCGCAACCTCTGTCAGTGGGACACCCTTCCCAAGAAAGGCAGCCTTTGACCCCAGCCATTGACACGACCTAGTTAACAACATTAAATGCCCCGTCTCATACCATGGAGCATACCATGCTTAGCTACGAAGATTCTAGCAGGGCAGTGGGCTTGCCTCCTCGGGACATGGCTCACTCAGGCTTGCTTCCTGCAGATTGGACTCTCCTTCGGACTGCCCTCAGCTCAGTTCGAAATTGAAGACTGCAGAATCCTTTTTAGCTCCTCCTGATATTGCGTGTCCTTATCTTGCCAGCATGGATTAAACATCCTGGAAATACTCTGATTTTCTGTCTAAAAATAGTCATATGAGTGGCCAGGAACAGAGTGGATCATGAGGACTGATCTCCCCTGCAGGTGGTATTTGGCAGGTCAAGGTTGAGACACACAGCAGAGAGCAATGTTGCAGTCCCATGAGTGCCAATGAATATTTTAATAATGCTGAGCAGGGACAAAGGGCATGGTGGTTAAAACACCAACAGCCCATGCACGTTAGCATTGCTGTTCCTGGAGCTGCACTGGTGGTAGCAATAGTGGGGAACTTTATGGAGGGATTGTAGACAAGCCTTCTTTGTTCAGTATGACTACCTTACAGCAGGTGCTCCATGCACCAGGAGAGCTAAAAACTGAAATGCCATCCTCTATGGACTCCATCACACATTCTTTACTTCCATGTACTTAGCTGAGGGCTCTGTGTATATTGCATTGCAGCTGTACAACGAAGCATGGGTGATGCTTTCTGAGACTGTTCCTAACACAGACTTGCCGGTGTGTTGATCATGGCACCTCTTGCAGGTGGATTTACAACAAGCCCCTGTATCAAATAGTTGGAAGTTATGAACATTTATTGTCCCCATCTTAGAATTCAGTGCTGCCTTCCCTCGTTCCCCCAGGCTACTTTCTGCTAATCATGGGTTGGGAGTGCTGCAGAGGGGGAAAAGGGTTTGTTCTGTGTTGTGCTGTGATTGACAGTCCAGCTGCACCCACAGAACAAAACCAGTTTGTCTTGCGTGTCTGAACAACCCAAAGGCTGAACTAATGGAACAAACAGGTGTGAGGAGAGGGATGAGGAGGGGAAGGAAGGGGGGCCACTCAGCCAATAGCTCCCTGTCTATGCTGGTAAAAAAGAAATTCAGGTTAGTTTGAAATGACACATTCTTCACAAAGTGAGAGGGAGAGAAGCTCTTGGAGGCCTTCTTCAGTGAGGGTAGGTGCTTATGATTAACCCTGAACGTAAAAGTGTATTCCAAGTCAGACGCCATGTGACCAGATTCCCTGCAATCTTTCTGGCATGCACCTGGAAACCTCGGCACAGAAGCCTTTTAATTTTTGCTTCAGCACAGGGAGGAAATGAGAGGAGACACGATGAGAGTGTGGACAGGTAGGATACATTTTTTTTAAAAATCCAGTTCTTTTTTTCATAGTGTGCTGAAGTGGACACAGTAAATGGTGTTATGACAATTGAGATCATGTTTGTCCATCAGTCTTACAGATGAGTCATAAAATCGAGGTCCTAAGCATGGTGACTTTTAAAGATCACATGGTGCTCTTTGGAGAATAAGGGTCTTAATCAACGGCTTCCCAATGAAATTCCATTTCAGATAGTTGTATAGGATACTCTTCCTAAGAGCCATGGTAGTTTTATTTGGGTTGAATGGAAAGGTATTTTTCACTTGCTGTTCTGTATTGTTGCATGAGCTGTAAATCAGCTCCTGCATTCTGTTCCAGAGGTGGCTGCATTTCAGTAATGGAGGTAGTGATCTGTTTGTATTTCAATTAGTAACATTTGTGTAGTGCTTTGCGATCCTTTAAGGTACAAGATGCCTTAATACATGTTGATAAAATCATTTATATTCCTCCAAAACCATTGACTGCAAACATTTTACTGCATACTCTTAGGGCATGCTGTTAAATTATTAGGACAATCCCAAAGCCTGTCTATTGTAGAAGCTGCCCTGAAGTACCATCTTGCTTAGTACTGTATAAAAACATATGTGTGTTTCACCTGGATTTCTAGGGTCCTACAAGATGGCTTATTCTACCATAGTGTTTGAATGAAGCTTCACCTATAATGCAAAGATGTCCTGGTTAAAGAAATCTTTATTCACCTGTTAAAACTCTTAACATTCACTTACTAGCTGTATTTTAAGAATTCCTAATTTTGCCTGAGAAGTTCCTTCCTCCTTACCTCAAGTTTGCCTCTATCCTCTCATTTTTATTTCCTTTCTGACATGTTGCATTTCTGTCACCCCACCCCACAAAATAATGAGTACCATCTCTCCAGTTCAGAATGGCTTGAGGCATTATAGCAGGGTGATAAAAGGAGCCACCATCCGCTCCCTAAAGGAGCATATTAAGCATGTTGCCTCCTTAGCCCTGGTGACCCCTAGCAATGCAGCGTGATGGAACTCACCATCCCTAGATGATGACACTAAACATTGCCACCAAACTAGTGCAAAAAAATTTTTTTCACTTTGTTTAGGAACTTGAGAGATATTGTATGTACGGTTTTTAAATATTAGTCAGTCAATAATCAAAACGATACTATCAAGATAAAAAAACTATATGCTGTTTTTCTTCATAACAACTTTTCATTCAGAAATGGAAAGTGTACAAAAATGTAATTTAATTTTCACCACTTGTTATAAATTTTTGCACATCACTGAAGGGTGCAATTAGGCTGGCGTCTTTTTAGTCATTTTCACTCTCTGATTTTCATGTGCTAGTCTAGAACAATTCGTTGGGTTCGGGTTTCCAGCACTGCAGGAGGAGACTGTTTTACATTTAAAAATAAATAATAATAATAACAATCATTGTTTTTTCTTATTTTTTAAACCATTAAATCATTTACGTTACCAAATCTTCTGTTCTACAAACCCTAATGGCATGATTCGAATCCCACTGAAACGGGTGTGAATTGGGAGGATCTCTGCTGAAGTCAGTGGGATTATATTGGATGTAATTGAGCTCATAATCGGGCCTTAAATGTTGTGATTAAAGTGCTTCACAGAGTTCCTTCAAGAGGGCCCAGAGAATATTACTGAGATTGCTGAAATTGCACCACAAAATTAGCAGCCCTGATTTAAAGCCAAGGATGGGCTATTGTACCATTTCTGATCTTAACCCATTGACATCATGGGGAGGTAGGCAATCCTGGAAAACATTCCCTACTATAATTGGGTACATTTACTTGGTGCATTTGAGAGCACTTTGTGTGTAGTCAGTCCGTTTCTCCTGTTTGTGTGGGTTTGTAGCATGACAACAGAGAAGACGAGCACATTAAAACAGAAAAATGTGATTGTGAATGCATAAAAATTGCCAAGGGGGGAGGAGCCCTAATGCATAGGTGTCATACCTGACACTGCTTTTTATTTTATTTTGAATTGACTTTATTGATTTCTGAAATCCTCATAATGTGATGGGAATGTATGTCAGTGTTTGCTTAATATGCTGATTCTGATGAAGAGGAAGAATTAACTTTCAAGAGGGTTAAGGCACTGAACTGGGATTCGGGAGAGACAGATTCTGTTTCCTGTTCTGCCACAGACTTCCTTTGTGGTGATGGGCAGGTCATTTAATCTCTGTTTCTCTGTTCCCCATCTGTAAAATGGGGCTGATAATAATTCCCTAGCTTTCAAGACTATTGTGAGGATACAGTCATTGTTCACCTTTGTGAGGTGCTCAGATGCCATGGTAATGCACACCATAGAAAAGTCTATAAAATAAATAACACTTCACCCCAAAGCTTCTGCAGCAGATGTTTCTGTATTGAAGGGAGGGGCTGCAGCTCTATGAAAGCTTTGGAACACAAGGAATTCCTTTAGCAAATCAATTTAATGATGACTCTTTCAGCTCTAGACAAACCTGGTAGCCTTCTTAGGAATTTTAAAGAGCATCAAACATAGTATGAGTTTGAAATTATCATCCACTATGTCCTTCCTGATAAAGCAGAACAGAGAGCTGGGGAAATCTTTGTTAATAAGCTTGACTGAACATGGCTTTGTTAAACTGTTCATGTTGCCGGGTTGAGAGATTTATTTGTTCCCATCCTCCATTCTGACTGTGATCGGGATGAATCAACTCTAATGCCTGAGATCTGAAAAGCTTTTGTTTGATTTCTATAGTTCTAACTGCAATTAGCAGCTCAACAGCTTGTTTCCTGGGGCAGGAGACGGCCTTGGGGTCTCTTGATACAACCACAGCTCTAAATGTTACTCACTTTGAGCTTCAGTCAGGTGATTCATTCAGCAGCTTGTGATTTAGCCAATAACTCCCCAGTCCAATGAAAGTCAGTGGCAGACTGCAATGGTACCTAGGTCATCTTGTTCATTGTGCTCTCTCTGTACCCTGTCATCTCCCTGTGGCACCTCTTTATGAACTGATACCACAGCCTCTCGCTTGTCTAGGGCTGTCACTCACGTTACTTCTGTTTATGTACTGCAAGAGAGAAGGGACAAGTAGTGGGCCAAAATCTCATTTCTCATTGGTGTAAAGGGGCCAGCTGTGGTCCCTGGAAGAAACTTTGTTTCTCTCAGCTGCGAGCATTAGCATGCTTGCAGAGACTTTTGTCCATCTCTCTTTTGATCAGGGTTGACGCAATTACAAGGGATGTGAGCTCCCAATATATCATGAGACTCCATAGAAGCCTTTGATAAAAAGGCATCTCCAATTTGAAGTTAAAGAAATACACCAATTATTTTTTCCTAATATTAAAACAAAACATGAAATTGCATCCTAGCTGACCCATCTTCTTTTCCCATTATTCTCTTCAAACTGGCTAAGCAAGACTTTCATCTTATTTCTTGTAGCTTCACAGCCTGGCTTGCTGTGCAGTAACTCACCATGCCGACAAGCCCTAAATTCAGCTATGGCCATGGGGAGTGCCTGATACGGTTTAAGATTAAAAGCAAACCTTTACGTAAATTGACCAAGAAGTAGTGTTCATGGACTGTGAATGGAGTTTGGTCCAGGTCTCCTCTTCTACAAGGATGGTGGTTGTAACTTGAAGAATTGTGGGCAGAGCCTAAATTAGAAGAGAATCTGGGTTGTTCTGATGGAGGATAATAGGTTGGGAACAAGTTTATGAAAATGTGGAAAACCCATGGAACCCTCAGGAAAGCTTTCCTGCTACCAAGAATCCGTTAGGCTGTGGAGTAGTGTCTCAAAGTGGTGTAAGCTCCATTGCTGAGGATACTTAAAACTAGATCTGACAAAACACTAGGGAACATATAGACCAATCCTGTGCCGGCCTGTAGGAGGATGTACTAGATACCCAATAGCTCTCCTTCATCTCTAATTGATGTGACTCATGTACTTCTAAAATTTGTAAGAAACGTCTTCTCTTCAAAGGGGTGAAAGGGTTAATATTATCTGGGTAAATATCTCTGCTTCCTGTGAAGTGAGTTTGCCTAAACCTGTCAGTGACATCCCTGCACCTAATGGGGGGCTTAGTCTCGATGGTTGAATTAATTATGGGCTCTAATTGAGGACAAGAAACAAAGGAAATCTTGGGGAAGCTGATCTCATCTCTCTGGCCTCCTTGCTTTGCTGTCTCAGCCAGAAAGATGGGAACCAGGGGCAACAGGCAGAAAATTCTGTCAAAAGGCTCTCTGTGAGTGGGTGAAGGGTTGGGCAGAGGATGGAGGGAGGTAAAGGGGGTGGGTGGAGAGAGTGAGAAATGGATCAGTCACGTTTGTTTAGGAAGTCAGGACTTCGGGCTGGAATTTTCATCCTTCGCAGCAACAGGAGGCTGGTTTAAGCCACACATTTGGCTGTAAAAGTTTTGTTTAAGTAATTTGTCCTCTGGTTCATTCTCCATCTTGTTCTGCTCCAGCCTCAACCTGCCACAAGCAGGTTACAGTATCGGTTATATATAGGAGGCTGTTTTTCTTTTAGCACTTATGGGTAGAGAAAATCCAGTTTGCTACATGAAAGTGATTACTGAGGGAAATGCAAGAGCAAAGGGAGAGTTAAGAGATGTGTGCATAATGGGTCTTGTGGTTAAGAGGCAGACCTGAGAGTTAGGAAATGTAAATCCCAGCTCTGCTACTGACTTTGTGTGTAATCCTGGCCAAGTCACTTAGGCTCAAATTTTCAAAAGACTAATTCTAGGTGCCTCAGTTTTTGATTGCCCAATTCGAGAAACCAAGGGCTTGATTTTCAGAGGTGCTGAGCAGAACTGAAATTGGTGGGACCTGAAGGTGCTCAGCACCTCTGAAAATTGGGCTGTAAAGTGTCTCAAATTGGACTCCCTAAATTCATAAACACTTTTGAAAATGTTGTCCTTAACCTCTCCCTGCTGTAATTTCCCCCATATAGATAAGGTGAGAGTTATGCTTCCCTACCTCACAGGGTTAATTAATGATTGTAAAGAATGTTGAGCTCGCTGAATGAAAGGTGCGTAGAGCTGCAGAATATTAACATTCTTATTGTTCTTGCTGCTGACAATATTATATTGAAATTTGAGCTTGATTTCACACATCTCGTAATATATTTTCAAGCTAGTGGACTGGGGAAGGAAATCTAAATTCACAAATTTCAAGGCCAGAAGTCACCATTGTCATCATCTAGTCTGACCTCCCATATAACAAAGGCCGTACAACTTTCCCAAAACAAAACAAACTACCTTAGTTTAAATGGCACAGGTCATGCTAGAACCTGCAAAGCTGAATTTCCTAACAAAATCCCTGTTTTCGTAGGGTCTAATGATTTAGGTTGTGCGCTGTCATTCAAGAGGCTTAGCTATGGATTTTGGTCCCAGTCTCCTTTCCTGGTGCAGGGAATGCAGTGAAGACTGTGTTTTGATCCTGAGAGGCTAGAACTATACCTGCTGTCCCTCTGGCTGATGTTAGTAATATTGGTGGTGTCAGGGATGTGAAGATGTCATGACCTTTTCTGGCTGAGAGAAGAGTGGGCTACGATTGGACAAAAGTAAAGAAAACTGGGGGGATCTTCTGGGGTCCCCTACGAAGGGGAACCACCTATTTTTAATATTTATATTGCAGTAGCACTTTACAGGCAAACCAGGTTAGGGCCGCACTGACTGTACAGATATATACAAGGAAATGACTGTTGTTTTCCGAAATAGATTACACGATAAAAGACAAAACACAATTTTCCAGTGCCCACCTAGAAATAAGGAGCTCCACATCTTCAACACCCATGTGCTCAATGGCAATTTACCAGAAGTCAGGGTTTTGGAGTAATTTTTACCTGTGTGTGTAGTTTGAATTAAACTTCTTTATAAAGTTGCTTTTTGTTTTTCTAACTTTCCTTTCGTAGTCTTAATAACTTACTCCAAACACAAAAAGTTGCTTCCTGCAAAATGCATCTTCCCTGGGGAGTTTCCTCTTTGCTGGGAAATATAGCTTATGATGTCAGTTCCAGCAGGATATCACATTACCTCTCTCTGCAGGGAGGAGGCAGCATATGCCATGAAATCCCCCAAAGTCCAATGTTTATCTTTCTGCAAACATCATCTTTATTTTTGTGTGGCCTTCTATTATCTACCTCGTAGATCTCTTCATCCAACTTTTTGTTATCCATCAGTGGGTGTAATAGCAGCTGTTATGTGGGAGGATTAAGGAGTCATTGCAGGTTCTATGTGTGTACATGCATTTGCTACATTTTTCAGGATTTGGGGTACTTTTGGGGAAGGAAGTCCCATTGATTGATTGATTCTCCCATCCAGCCCATCCACTCCCAGGATGGACTACTGCTGTCCTCTTCTGAGAAGAGCTGGACAAAATTTTTTCAATTAATAGATTTTTAATCAAAAATACATTTTTGGTGCTCCAAAACTATTTGTAGATTCAGGACAAGTTCTATGAATAGTTGGGCTGAGAAAAATCTAAAATGATTTTTTGAAAAAGTTGATGTTTCATTTTGCTTTTTTTATTTGAAAACTGTGTTTCAAATTCAAATGTGGCCAGTTTTTTTTAAGCTGAAAAACATGCAAATACAGACAAATTGAAAAATACTTAATTATGAATCAACCCAAACATTTTGGTCAATTCTAAATCCTATTTTGAGCTTTTGATTTGAGAAAAAATTTTGTTAATGGTTTTGGTTCGAATCAACCTGGATTTTTTTATTTTTATGTTTCGATTTTGTCCCCAAACCCAAAAGCCATTATTTGCTCACTCTACTTGAGTCCTTAATCTTTCTAGCCCTCTAGTTGGGGCAGCCTGTTACTCCAGTAGGTGGTTGCAGTCAGGTTTGCTGCCTGCTGTTCTCATCTGAAATATCTTATATCATCCTCATCACCCATATTCACTACTTGCTCCCTCTGGTCCCTCTCTCATTGTTGGACCCAAATCCCAAGGACCATGGTTCAGTCTTTCCTTGTGGTTTCCACATTTGGTCAGTTTCCACCATCCAGAATCTAATTCCACTTACCATATGTACAACTAATTCATTTAAATTTTTTGCACTTTTTTTAACTTGACTGTGGCAGCGGAGAGGGGCAAATCAGGCACTTTCCCGCGTGGCTTCAAACTTTTCCAATTAATTCTGTCTTGAAATCTCTGTTCTCTTTTTCCTTATGTATCAAGCTCCCCAGTAAATTCTGTCTCTCCCTAATAACCGTTGGAGAAGTGAGAAAACTGAGAAGCCTTTGAAAAGTCATATGTGAGTGGAATGATGCTGGCTTTTCAGGGACACTGACAGAGATTTGTCCCTGTGCTCTTGAGTTTTTAGACCAACATGGATTTTATATCCAAACAGTTTCAGGGGGACATCACACGATGGGAGACTCGGAATGATTCAGGGACATCAAAGGCATTATGTTTTGTTCATTCTAGGTACAAGGAAATGGCACTGGGCTATCTTTCCCTAGTGCACATGGTAGCTCGAGAGGGAGTAGGGAATGTTTATACATTTCCAAGAGGGAGCAAAATAACCAATAGGAATGGATTTTTGAAAGTGTGATGAACGCGGGGGAATTAAAACGTTGCTTCCTGTTGTGCCTGGTCTGGAAATAAAGAGTTCACGTGGGGCAGGGGAAGAAGAACGCAGCGGGTTCGGGGCTGGTGTGCGAAGAGTTAACTCCAGAAAGCGATCCAGCTGCTGGCGTTGGGAGGCGGCTGCGGGGGTCTCCCAAGGTGGTCAGACCAAGGCGCTGTATCTTCCCCGTTAAAACAAAGAAAGAAATAAAACCTGGACTAAGCAAACATCCGACTAACTTGAAATGTCCGTGACATCCTCCCTCCCACCCCACTCCTAGCGCCTGCTCCCTCTCGGCTTATCTCCCGCCCCTTTGGCTGTCTGTTTCTGGGCGCGCCCGGGCGGAAAGTAACCTGCGCATTTCTCATCTGATCTGCCCTTCCCACACAAACCAGAAGGGCCGATTGGCAGGCACGCAAACAGCCCCGGGTCCTGCTGCAGCATGCAAAGTGCACACCTCCCTACCCCGCGCCCACACGGCCGCAGCCTCTCGCGCACACGCCCGGCGAGGCTGAAAGCCACGCGCCGGCACAGAGGAACTTGCTGAGGGGGCTCCCCGAGTAAGTGCAACAAGTGAAGGGAGTGAGTTGCTCCGAGTGATTTCTGCCTGTGCAGTTAACTCCGGCGGGGAGAGAAGCTGAGCTGGGAGAAAGGGCTGCAGTAGTGGGGTGCCAGGCGTGGAGGAATGGGGGGTAGATTCGAAAACATCTTGGTTTGCAGGGAGTTGGTCGGGGGGAGAAATGTCTTGGCTTCTGAAGTCTCTGTGAACTGGTAACCTGATAGCAATGACTCGGGAAAGGACAGAGAGGCTGATGCTGTGAAACGGGTGGCATGAGGCAGAACTGCCTTTGGCCCTACAGAAGCCAGTTAGAAAGCTTTTGAGACCATGTTTGCGGAAGGTGCAGCCTCTGTGAGATCAGCTTGCAGTGTTTTCCCAGGATGAAATGCCATTTTGCCTATTGCTATTTTTATAATGCCTCTCTTGCACTGTTACAGATGTCCCGGTTTAAAAATGAAGGGGAGGAGGGGGAGGGAGAAGGGAAAATTGATGCATTAGCTGTTTGTCGTGGGAGGTGATTTATTTTCTGATGGGAGACCCCATCTTAAGGCAAAGAGTAGTTGTGATTGCACGTTGTAGGGAAGGACGGGGAGTGTTGTTCACTTAACCCACAGATGACACTACCCTGGCTGGTACAAGCTTTTAGCTGCTTCTCTGCAGTGTGAGATGAGGATACTGAAACAAACAAAAATGAATGTATTAATTTGCTCCACGTATTGTAGAGGGGAGAATGGAAATCTCTGCATGCCATCTAGAACACATTAAAGGGTGTCTCCAAGAAAGAGGCAGAGGTTTCTAAACAAGTTTTGCCATGAGATTAACAGCTCAGAGGAGTCCTTTGTAGACATTCAGTGGGTGAGTGAGCAATTCAGATTAATCAAATGCTGCATTGTTTGGCGATTTCTGAGTTTCAACATTTGTTCTAAACGCAAATTCACTGCACTAGAGTGTGCAGGAGTAAATAACTGGGTTTACAGACAACCACAACTTTTGGGACAGGGTCCTGAAATGTAGAAAGCAAAGATCTGTGAAAGGCAAGTCCATGATGATCTGTGGGGAGGATAATTTGATACTGGCTACTTTTTTACATGCCTGTTATTTTTAAACAGTGGTTTGAATTGCAACCTGATTATATTTAAGCATGTGAAATGTCTGTGCAGCGTATTTCTAGACATGAGTATGGGTGAAGAAATTTACACAAATATGGGTGGCACTATGCCTAGTGCACACCATCCAGACTTTCACTTCCCTGTAACTCTCAAAAATACTTAATTCAGCAGCAACTTTCTGTGCTTGGTCTTACAACAGTGGTGAATTTTTGCAGGGAAGTTGCAGTAAAATTCATCCAGTTAATTTTTTAATTAACCAAGCTTGGGGTGGATTTTTTTTTCTGTTTTTAAACAATAATTAAAGCTGTTTTTTTCTGAACACAGGTATTGCAAATGGCTGGACTTGAAACATTTTAAAATTTAAATTTAAAATGAATCCCATAGATTCATTGATTTTAAGACCAGAAGGACCATAGCCATCATTCAGTCTCACCTCCTGCATAACACAGACCACAGGAATTCCATTAATTAATTCCTGTTTTGAATGAGAGCATATGGTTTAGAAAAATATCCAGTCTTGATTTTAAAATTGCCAGTAATGGAAAATCCACCATAACACTTGGTGCATTGTTTCACTGATTACTTACTGTAACTATTAAACATTTATGCCTTATTTCCCCATATAGATACATATAGACTGTGATCAAGTCACATCTTACCCTTGTGACTTTCATTATAAGGCATATTTTCTAATCCTTTAATCATTCTGGTGGTTCTTTTCTGAACCCTATCCAATTTTTCAACATCTTTCTTAACTTGTGTACACCAGAACTGGACATGATGTTTCAGTAATGGTCAGACCAGTGCCAAATACAGAGGTAAAATAAATTTCCTACTTGATATTCCTTGTTTATACATCCCAGAATCAGATTAGCACTTTTGACCAGTGTTGCACTGGGCACTCATATTTCACTGATTGTCCATCATGATCTCCCCCTCCCGCAGTATTTTTCACAGTCACTGTTTCCCAGTTAGAATCCCTCATTCTGTCAGTCGGACCTACATTTTTTTGTTCCTAGATATAAGATTTTATGTCAGGCTGTATTGATATGCATACTGTTTGCTTGTGCCCAGTTCACCAAAGCGATCCAGATTGTTCTGTATCAGTGACCTATCCTCTTCATCATTTACCATTATCCCATCTCGGTGTCTAGTTGGCAGCTGGTATCAAGCGGATTGCCCCAGGGGTCAGTTTTGGGACTGGTTTTGTTTAACATCTTCACTAATGATCTGGAGGATGGGGTGGATTGCACCCTCAGCAAATTTGCGGATGACAGTAAACTGGGGGGAGTGGTAGATACGCTGGATGGTAGGGATAGGATACAGAGTGACCTAGACAAATTAGAGGATTGGGTCAAAAGATATCTGATGAGTTTCAACAAGGACAAGTGCAGAGTCCTGCACTTAGGAAGGAAGAATCCCATGCATTGCTACAGACTGGGGACCGACTGGCTAGGCAGCAGTTCTGCAGAAAAAGACCTGGGGCTTACAGTGGACAAGAATCTAAGTATGAGTCAGCAGTGTGCCCTTGTTGCCAAAAAGGCTAACAGCATATTGGGCTGCATTAGCAGGAGCATTTCCAGCAGATCGAGGGAAGTGATTATTTCCCTCTATTCGACACTGGTGAGACCACATTTGGAGTACTGTGTCCAGTTTTGGGCCCCCCACTATAGGAAGGATGTGGACAAATTGGAGAGAGTCCAGGAGGGCAACAAAAATGATTAGGGGGCTGGAGCACATGACTTACAAAGAAACTTGGCTTGTTTTGTCTGCAGAAGAGAAAAGTGAGGGAGGATTTGATAGCGGCCTTCAGCTACCTGAAGAGGAGTTCCAGGGAGGATGAAGCTAGGCTATTCTCAGTGGTGGCAGATGGCAGAACAAGGAGCAGGGTCTCCAGTTGCAGTGGGAGAGGTCTAGACTGGATATTAAGAAAACTTTTTCCCAAGTGAAGCATTGGGATAGGTTACCTAAGAAACTGGTGGAATCTCCATCCTTAGAGGTTTTTAAGGCCCAGCTTGGCAAAGCCCTGGCTGGGGTGATTTAGTCAGGGTTGATCTTGCTTTGAGTAGAGGGTTGGACTAGATGATCTACTGAAGTCGCTTCCAACTCTAATCTTCTATGATTTGTGTATTCTGTAAACTTTACTGGTAACAATTTTATGTTTTCTTGCAGGTCATTGCTAAAAATGATAAGTAGCATAGGGCCAAGACCTGATCCCTCTGGGGCCGCACTAGAAATTCTCCCACTTGATGATGATTCCCTGATCACAATTAGGTTTTGAGACCTAGCATGTGAATGTGAGGATGAGTTTCCTGGCTAAAACCAAAATTTTCTCGCGTACATGATGAAATTTAGCTATTTATATCCATACATTGGGAGACATATAGTTGTCCATATATGAATATAGGTGCCTAAATTTAGATGTTAACATTTTTTGAAAATTCTGGATTAAGGTTTTTAATAGAATGTGTATAGCTATATATAATATACACAATTATTATTATATATATAAAAGAGCTAGAGACACTAGTTTTTATAGGCAGAGAATGAATTTATATTAGGCAGAATGCAAAACTGAGTGCAGATATGCAAAACACTGTCTGCTTAGATGCTGCTGTAACCTACTGATCAGTTATGCATCCTCCTCTGTGCCTGATCCTAGAGGATGTGTCTGTTGCAGCTACAGCTATAGCCTGGATCTTTAGCTTAAACTTTAGAGACTCACAGATCTAGCTCTGTAGGTCCTGAATTCAGTCCCTGGATGTGTTAGTGAAGCTGGCAGCTGTTGCCTTATCTCTTAATCACCATTATCCTAAGTAGATCATGCAAGAGAAAAGCCATTTGAGCATCTATTTGAACCCTTCTTGGTGTTCACTGCATGAGGTGCTACCTGTTTTGTATCTCCGTGCTTTGCCCGTTGCCCAGAATCTGGGAACACAGATTTTTTTGCAACACTGCTCTATTCAAGACAACATTCTTGACTTCTAGGTGGCCTAATATTTTAATAGTAGAAATCTTAACTCCCCCCACAAGCTCTGTGGTCCATCTATCCCTGCTTGAGCCAAGTTCAAGTATTATTCACATGTTGACATTGTAATAGTTTGGCAGTTCTGATGCCCTTGTATTAGTGGTCACTGCTGGTTATTTACGTTCTGAAATAATTGTTTTACAAATCTGTTGTGAACTTAATATGCCAATGAGAAATGAAACCTTTGTGTTCAGATTCAAGCCTAGGTTTAATATAATTTTCCTTAATATGGAAGAAGCATGTATCCATATTACTGTATTCATGCTACTAAATATATTGTTCACTGTAAAGCACATTTACTGACTGTGAGATCTACAAAGTTATTTCCAGCTGAAAACAGCTCCTACTGACTTGATCCAAGGGGAGAATCTCCCTTTTGTCTCACCCAGTAAAGTTGCTGCCTACGGAATGTGAGGGCCTTGCTTTTATATCCCATCTGCAGTAACATGAACGATGCACAGAACTCAGCCACCTAAGGAGTGTCTCTACTAAGTGGTTAAATCAGCTCTGGCATCTGGCTACCTTTCTCCAGTTGGTCCCTTGATAGGAAATGGGAAAACCAATGTAGTGAAAGGAACCAACCTGAACTTTCTCCTCCCCAAATTTAAACTGAACCCCAGAGCTTTTTAGAAGTAGGAAACTGTTCAATTATCTTTATTGTCTGTTTCGCAGCTGCTGCAGTGTGTACAGGTTCCAGCTGGGCCCAGACAGAGAAACACAGAAATGTTGTCAGGAATGCTGATCCAGCAGTATTTCTGCCCTGACCTGAAGTGCTGGAACTCTTATGAAAGAGTCTATTCTCGTGAGGTTTCCACTGTGATTCTAAGCCAAAAACAGTTCAGTGAAACTTCCAAACTTTGTTGTGTTTATCTGAACCAAGTGTTCAAAGAGTAGAGAGAGAACCAGAACTCTAAGTCTTCCATTTGAACCAAAAGGAACCCTTCCCCTGGCTGAGACAGGAGCGATGTTTCCTTCTGCTGAAAGTTGCTCCTTCCGCCTTTTACAAACCATGGATTTAGAGTAAATGAACATCAGAATGACCAGTGGTGCAAAGTAAAACAAGTACTACTGATCTAAGTTCTTTTCTTCCTCCAAGAGCATCTGTATTAAGGTTGGATATCTTTTTAAAAGATTATGCTCGAGCTCAAACAGAAATTATGGGCTTGATGCAGGAACTACTTGCTGAAAATCTAGAGTGTGTGTTTATGCAAGTCAGACTGGATGACTGCAGTGGTCCTCCTGGCCTTCAACATTTGTGACTCTATATGCACCATACGTGCATTCACTGCTTGAGAAACCACACCCACTGTGGCCACGTTCATTAAATTCCAGTGCAGCTCTGCCTCCAGCTGAATGGCCTGAATTTGCCTAGTATGCCAGTGTGGTCTACATTTATACTCTGTTTGGGAAGTGTTAACTTGATTACTTAAATTGACTTGTCATTAACACAGAAGAACACTGCACAGAGGAAAGAGACAGAATATGCCATTTTAATTGTGACTTTACATTAAAAGTGTAAGGCAATTACTGGGCCCTTTTAATCCACCTGAAATCCATGGAAACCTGGAAATTCTGAGACAACTTTGAATTTACTCCCCTTTGTTTATTTTATTGGTTCCGATGGACCCAAAAGGAAGGCAGTTCCAAACCAGCAATGTTCTTAACCCAGTATGTGCTGATCATTATTTTAATCTAATTATTTCCCATCTCTGGAGTTAGTCCCATTTGTCTCCAGTGCTTCTATAACAACCCCACCAGCTTCCGCTGCCCTTTGCTGATAATGTGCAGTAAAGGGTTAACACTTCTGCCTGCTCATTCAGAGCTGTGCACAGCCTGTGGGCTAGGCAGTGTAGCAGGGATATGGAATGGACATGTTTGCTTGCCACCATCCCACAGCAGCGGCTGCCGTAATGTTGCCAGTGAATCACATTCTCCCTGCTGCTATAGCAACAGGTTGAAAATTCTTCTGTCTGAGCTCTTGTTGCCTCCCTTCAGAAGTGCCTGGTTCACAGACGGCTTTACTGTCTGCAGGACAATTGTCCTCCTATGAACTTTCCATGAAGCAGCTTCTTCCCCAAGACAAAGAGCCCAAGACAAAGCAGAGGCTAAATGTAATGGGGAGATTTAAAGGGAATCTCCCTTAATTTACGTTTTAATTGTAGGGGGGAGATGTGCAAAAGAGTTCAGACTCCTGACAAGGAGGGGCGTGAGGGTGCTTCGTTTTGCAAGGGCCAGCTAATTACCTACTGATGCCTCACAGGAATGAGATTGTAAAGAAGAGGACCTGCTGATCTAGAGGATTTGTTAATGGGTGGCATAGCCTTTCATCTTTAGGTAACCATTCAAATCAAATCCTTACCATCCGATGGCTGTTTGGAGGCTTATGTTAAAAGAGTTTGTTGCGTCTCAGTCCAGTTCATCACAAAAAAAAAAGTCATCCAGGGTAATTCTAATAGGCAGCTTTGTTCAGTCTCAGCAGAAAGGTCAGGCACGAAAGGAGGCATGTGGTAAGAAAATCGCTCATATTCCTCAAAGTTGTTCTTCAGGTCAGGGGTAAAGCACAATGATGGGGTAATGGGGGGGGGGGCAAAGAGGTGGAGATATCCTGTGGCTGTCAGAAGGTAAATAAGAATTTCGGCTGACAGCCCTGTAGGATTATCAGGAGCACTAAAATTCTTACGCACTTGTCTCCCATGCAGACTACTTCCTCAACACAAACAGACATACATCTTAATTAATTACACCCAGGGACATAGGTGGAGTTGAACCAAAGTAAGTGAGGACAGAATCTGGCTTGATGAATTCAGGTGGGGAATAAGCATGTCCATATGTGCAATATTACTTCTAAATTAAATGTTTAATTCAGAACTTTACATGAGGAATATATGCCTTATCTGCTT
Source organism: Mesoclemmys tuberculata (assembly GCA_007922155.1). Classification (NCBI taxonomy): domain Eukaryota; kingdom Metazoa; phylum Chordata; order Testudines; family Chelidae; genus Mesoclemmys; species Mesoclemmys tuberculata. The sequence goes on from ML675611.1 coordinate 35,680,304, forward strand.
GGCTGGCTCTTCCACCGTCTTCCTTTTGACCTTATTGTCACAGAGGAGTCCAGTGTGAACTTATGAACTCCAGTAATGCTCCCGAGGTTAAAGATTTAACTGCATGCTCATATCATGTAAGATGTCCCTTATGGGAACAGCAACCTAGGAATAGCTGGTTCAGACCTTCCTAATGGTTCATTTTAACCTGCTCTCTGTTTCTGGCTACTTGCCTTTCTTGAATTTCTTTACTTCAATTTCTCAGAGTCAAGAGAGAAAAAAAAATCACATCCATAATGTACTGAGACAACTGTGCAATATTACTTCATGGAAGAAATTTCGTCCTATCCCGAACCAGTGATCATCTTATAAACTGAAACATGAGACTATATTGTTGCCCTCATCAGTGTAACTGCAGATGCTATTCTTGTTCATAGACACATTATCCTCTTCAGAATCTTTCCATTTCCCTCAGTAATATTCTGCAACAGTGAGTTCCGCAGCTTAATTATACAATGTTTTAACAAACATTTCCTTTTACCTGTTAAATGTTTGTTGCTTATTACATTATTGAATGTCCTTTTGATATTTTTATATGGATAAAGAAAAATGCACAACTGGCATTCTCATTAATTTTGTTCTCTTTATTCTTCTTTCCAAACTGAATGGAGCTAACCCATTTAATATCTTGTCATCAGGAATACTCTCACTTCTCTAATCATTGATGTTTCCTTTCTGGAGACAAGTCTTTCAAGGCCCTGCTGTAAATTCCACATGGTCCTTAGAAAAGTTGTGCTATGTTTACACCACAGAGGTGGCAGCTGGTCCCTGTTTGTTGTCTTTCATGCCTTCCACATTCTGTCCTCAACTATCTCTTCTCTCAGCCAGCCAGCCGGTTTAGATGTCAACCAGAGTGGGGGAGGGCTACAGAACATTAAGGAAGCCACTGTCCATATTAGGCTAAGAGGGAAAGGTTTATTATCACAATCTCTTCCTTGAAGTAATTACTTCCCTCCCCTGTCATTCTGTCATCCTGCACCCTGAAGATGTGATAGGTCTTTTCCATCTCTGTGCACTGTTATCTGATATATGTGCTAAATATTCCATCTTTGATCTCTTTTTCTTCCCTCAAGAGCACAAACATTCCTTTCCATTTGTGTGTCTGCATCACATTCAAATATAAGAATTGCTATAATGCAACAGAGCATTGTGCCATCCTCTTCCAATATTCTATCTCCCCAGTAGTGACCTATGAGAGATATTCAATGACAGAAGTTCTCATCCTTCTTTTATCAACTCCTTTCAGGTTGCAGATTTCACTCCTCACCTCTTATACATGGCAACAAGCTAACTTAATGTTCATATCAGCCTGACCTGGCTGACATTCAGGCCCCCTGCTGAATTCCTCCACAAGACTATTTTAGTGTTCTCTTCTCCTGTTCCCATCTCGCAAAGGGACATAGGACTGTTGAATGAAGCTGTTAGGTGAATTCCTGTCTCTGCCAAAAGTGCAGAGCACCATTTGCAGGGGAAGGGTAAGACCCAGTAGATTGCAGGGGACCAAGATAGAGGTTTGGGTGGAGGAAGGTGACGGTAAAAAAGAGCAGAAATCAGAACTGATGTACACAACAAAGGCCTAGCACAAGGGAACCTGGGTATTTTGGCATCATACAGCATGTGCTTAGACAATAGGCAGAAGCCAAAATTGTAACTTAGGAGTGTCAAGGTCTCCTGTGCCTGATAGAAATATGACAATTGGGAGAGGAAGGAAGCATGGGTTTCCTCTCCACTTCTTACCACACAATCCCAGGGTGATTACAAATAGTTTTATTGTATCATGGGTCACTTATTTCCACCCTTCAGCCTTGGCTACAGGGTGCCCTCATGGATCAGCCTCATTTAATACTCTCTCTGTCCTTTGTAAACACTCTGCCATGTGGCCAGTGTGAGAGATGAGTGAGAGAGAGGAAGCAGTGGCTTGCTGGATCGTTCCTGAATGGCTGCTTCTGCAGAGTGACCCCTAATAACCTGGTGTGCTGTGGTGAGTCCATACACACACAGGAAAAAACAAAACTCCAACTGACAGAAGAAAGATAACAGCCCAGTATTTGGTTCTGTTGATTTCCTGCAATTGTGATCAGTGGCACAGCAGCTGGGCTTTTATGATGGGGCCTGGTCTGTTCCTGTGCTTGAAGGAAGCGGCTGTGCTAGAGGAGTCCCAAGCCAGGGGCAAAAGAGTGACTGGCCTATTCCATCTGGGTGATGCCCCCATAAACAAGCAAGCTCCTGTCATCTCTAATGGACTTCCTGTGTCTTGTGTGCAAACGTCCCAGTGGTTAGGGTTGAGAAGTGAGATAGTGGTGCGGGATGATGAAAACACTGTAAGGGTATGTCTACCCTGCAATTAAAAACCTGTGGCTGCCCCATGCCAGCTGATTTGGGCTTGCAGGGCTCAGGCTAAGGGGCTTTTTAACTGTGGTGTAGATGTTTTGGCTTGGGCTGCAGCCCGAGCTCTGGGATTCTCTCACCTCTCCAAGTTTCCAATTACAGTGTAGACACACCCCAAATTGCTCCTTAAAGCAAGGCAGTCCACTCATGTTCATTTAGAGTGTGACACCCACAAATTTGCTTAGTCCCCAATTTCCCTCAGAAACATTTTCATCATCTGCATTTGGAAAATAAGAGCAGCTCCATCTGTCTGGGAAATGGGCCATGTTCTGAAACCATCTGAAACTGGCTTTGCTGGCCAGGATGGGCAGGGTAAAACTTTGTAAAATAGTGATTGGGGGAAACAACATTCTCAGGACACTTAAAAAAATAAAATGTGTCCTATCTATGGTTGCTGGCATAGCCATGCTGTCAGGAACACGTTCAGTGTAGCTGAAAATGCTTTTGGACCAGGGCTGTATTTCCCTGTGTGGAAGGAGATACAGAACACTGGATGCAGCAGAGAACTTGTAAACTTCTGGCATTTTTGCCATGGTGTTAGTTAACATGGCTATTTTAACTGGCACAGTGGTAAAAGTACCAGACTCCATCAGAGCTATGTGTACACTACAACTCCTACTAGGACAGCTTATTTACACTGTAAGTTCTTCAGATCAGGGATTCTCTCTTACTTTGTTTGTCCTGTGCTTAGCACAGTGCATCCCAAATTTTGATTGGAGGCTCTTAGTATTGCCATAACATAAATAATAAAAGCTGAACTGGTACCTATTAGATCTAGGTATTTATTTCCCAAAATCTTTGTGTACTACCGAGAACTTTAACAGCTTCTCAGTTAGGGTTTCTATAGTAGCTCTCGCTCAGTGCAAAAATGTCCTTATTCGGGTTCTATGAGCAACTTCTTGTGACTTATTTTTATTTTTATTTTTATCCTATCTAGATGAACACTTGCATCTTCCAGGTGCAGGTTCTGTAAGAAAGGGTGCAAACAGCCACCCCCATCCTTACAGAACTAATACTAGATGTAGAGGACAAGCCTGCTGTAAGGCAAAAATTATTGGAAAAATTCCCAAATATCTTCCTAGACTGCAAACCAATTCTCTTCTCTCCTCTATTACTTCAACAAGGGCAACAAAGTCTTCCCATTCTAATTTTCCCCCTAAGTCACACACAAACTCGTTCCAAACTCTTTCTTTGACCCAGTCCTGTGTCCTCTCCTTCCAGCAAGAGCAGGGTAGACCACTGATCCCAGCTGAATAATACAGAATAAATAAATAATGAGAACCCTTTGTTCCGCTCCGGTTTTTTTCTAATATTGCCAACTCTCATTTTGGTCCATTAGTAAATTATGGGCAAGACAAACAGATTCAGATAAGACCAAGTCCGCAATCATCAATAATTCAAGTCACAATTTCCATGGTAAGCCTGTTGGTAATGTTGCTCAATTAGAGCATGTTGTGGAATAAACAATCCTGGTTGCACAGCATGTGGTTGCAGGTTGTCACTTATAATCACATTATCTGTATTCATCTTGGCCAGACTGCTGCCTGGTGATTCTTTCCATGGTGAGAAATGGTGAAAGACATGCCCTTCAGTTACCTGTAGTGAATCCTGAACCCAGCAGGTGGTTGTTTTAGTCAACACAAAGAAGTCCTGGGACACTGAAAAACTGTGTTAATGAAGAGAGAATCATGTCAGTCTAGGCCATCTAGGGCTGTGTTTTCAGTTCAGGGTAATTCTGCTATTGCTAAATGACATTAGAACTTTTCATCCATAGGTCTCAGTGATTTATTAAGGAGAATATTGCTCCTTTTGGCTTGAGCACAATAGGCAGTATCCTGAGCCTGGATGTGATTCTTCCATTAGGAGGAGAAATGGACTGTACGAGTCAGGGATTTCTTTGGTGCAATCCTGTTTGTTTACAAAGAATGTACAAAGTCCTTTTTCCCTGAACACAGAAGGAACAAGCAGCAACAGGGCAAATTCCTTGCTTGCAATTTTCAAGCCTGCCTTCCGCCAGTCCTGGGCCCCAAGGAGCTTTGTTTTGACTCCCTCTCAGGGACATGCTCAAGACTGTTTTTCTGTCTTTCTCGTGCTTTCTAGTTGCTTACACATGAACACACACAGCTTTAAGCAATCAGTGCCCCAGCCCTTGCATTCACAATCAGTCCTCAGAGAACCTTGCCAGCTTGCGTGGCTTAGCTTCTGCTCAGCCTACCTTGTGTCTGGTGCCTTGTGTGGTAGCTTCTGTTGTCTCAGCTATGTCACTCCATAAAGGATCTTAACTGCTTTTTAATAATAACAAAATACCTCATACATAAGTAGATCTCAAAGCACTTTACAAGAAAAGCCAGTATCATTATCTCCATTTTACAGATGGCGAAACTGAGGCACAGAGTGGTGACGTGACTGGCACCAAGTCACCCAGGAACAGAATTCAAGTCTCCACAGTCCCAGTCCAGTGTTGTATCCACTAGGCCACATGACCTCCTCCAGTTTTGCCTGAATGAAGGATGGCTAGTATACCCACCAATTTTAATAAGGTCTGTGATTGCCTATAGATCAAAGACATGCTTGATGACAGTCATTAACACTTGGCAATGTAATAGTATTGTCTCTGTGTTATGGAGAGGGAAACTGCAGAACAGGGAAGATCAGTGACTTGGTCAAAGTTTCACTGACTGTGGTAGAGCTGAGACTAGAACTCATGTTTTAAATCTTAATCCACTATCCACTGGACCATTCTGCTTCTCTGATACTAATGTCACAGTATCCTTATTGTTATTCTCTCTCTCTCTCATACACACACACACACACAGGTTACATATAGATCATTCCCTCCAAGCTTTCCTCTTTTCCTTCTCACCCCCATCCCCAACCAATCTCACTTAACCCTTGTGGGCATCTGCTACAAAGTGCCTGAAAGAATTTGAAGCAAATGTCAGCACCCTCTAGGTCAGGGTGGAGGGGATGGCTTTGCTCAGGCCCCCATCACCATAGTACTTAGCATCTAAAAAACATTAACTTATTTGCACAACGCCCTGCAGGTCCTGGGTCCTTGGAGATGACCTACTGCATAAAGAGCTAGGAGAAAGGAATGGCCATGCTGGTTACAGAGGCATAGTTCTTCTATGCTTGGGAAAAATGTTTCTGGGGCCAGTTACAGGAAAACAAACACATGCCAGCCTGGGCCGCTGGCAAGAGTGAAATGTTGTTAGCTGCCTTGATTACTAATCAGGTATTAACTATGTTGAATATGAACCCAAACCATATTTAGAGCCAACCATGTCACTGTCTTAGTTATAAACTTAGCTAAAGTTCTCATATACACAGAGAGTTAAGCTAGCCGGTTCTGTTGTTTTAACAAAGAGCCGCTGAGCAGTGGTCCGGTCTGGGATACTTTGGGATGAAGGATATTGATATGATTATTTCACAGCTGTGAAAGGAGAGACCATCCTTTAAGTGTTGTCATTGCCCATAGAAAATAATTTCAAACACACATCCCCCCTCCTTCAGACCTCCCTCTCGTGCTTGCGTGCGCACACAGTCATATTTAGCAGATAACATTTGAGCCACTGACTTTATGAGCTAAAACTTAATCCTTAGGAAATGCTTTGGGCTCAGGAAGCAGGAAGTCAGCGTTACTATTTTAAAGTGCTATAAGGAGCCCTTTAGTGTCAGGCATGTGCTGCATGTGTCAGCTGCAGGTTTGAAAATAGGAATGTGTGTTCTTTTCTCCTCTTCCCCTTCATTTGAAGCTCTGGACTCCAGGGTGTAAATGTTTTACCAAGAACTGCATTTGTAAGTATAAATCTCAATTTTTGAGTGTCAGTCATCAGACATCAAATGCAGCTTTTTCTACTGTCCTGCCCCTCCTCCCTCCAAACTGAAGTGTAGCTGTGTAATTCTTTCAAATGCTAAATGATTGACTTGACCAGAGCAGTCCAAGAGTTTTTTATTATGATTTTTATTAGTGAATTCAGCACTTATGCCAGTCTATTTGACAACCATGGGGATGGAATTCTCTCTTTATCCACAGAACAGATACAGCATGGACAATTGACTGCAGCAGCACAGCTTTCCCTGCACACTGCTCATTGCTATGGTGCTTTGTCCCTAACCCATAGAAACTAGCTCTAAGGCTACTAGCCTCTCTGATGGCATTGCCAAGTAGGGGGAGGGGACAGCTGTGGCAATGGTGGCTTTTTTGTGATGCAGATACCTCTCTAGTAGGAACAGAATCGAGACCATCCTCTCTTATTTTGTGCTGGCCACCAAACAGCCATCGGATGGAGACAACCTTGGATCATTGGCCATATAGTTTGGATTTGAATTGAAGGCCTGGCAATGGAAATCTCCCCTGTGTGTTCCTTTGAAGATTCTGGCATAGAGGAGCTACATTTGTGTCTCTGGAAGAGGAGCCTTATAGAACTACACTGTGCAAAAGGAAGCTGCCCCGAGTGTGTTTGTATCAGATCCTTTAATGGGGGCTGCATATCCTTGTGGAGGCTTGTTTTTACTCTTTCTAAGAATTAGCAACTGTTGTTTTATTCTCATTAGCTGGAAGCATGAGCTTTTTAAACTAGCATTAATGATTGCTGTAATATTCTCCCTTCCTCACCCAAATTCAGGAATATTCCTGCATGGCCTAAACTTTATCATGGTGTCTGCTATTAAAGTACCTGCTAAAACAACAGCCAGAAGGGAGCAGTGAACCTCATATCTATTGCTGATTAGCATCAGAGAGGAGGCGGATATTAAGCTCTTTGCAGATATGGGCTAAGTACAAAGTCCCTGCAAAAAGGCATCCTGCCTTCTTCATTTGTCTTGATAAAATACAGTCTGTTTGGATCAGCTGTTTTAATGCAAGAATTGCAACATCTGTCATCCATGTTTATGCCCTTTTCCCCTTTCTGGAGTGGCTGCAGTCACAGAGATCCCCTTCTCCCCTGGAAAACTTTGCATTTTCATTTTGCTTCCTCCTCTGTTAGACACAGGAGCAGCTTTTGCACTTATCAGCATTCCCTTGTCCCTCTCCATGCCCCACAAGGGTCTTGTCTACTGCAGCAAAATTAGGACCCGTAATTCATCTCCTGTGCTCCATTAATAGTAGTAATAGCTGACGCTGTTGCCGACTTGGTGCAGGTCTTAAAACCTCTGTTTGTATAGACTTGCTTAGAGCAGGGGTGGATGACGTGGTAAAAACACCTGAGCCCTGTCTATGCTATAGTTTTCAGCACGGTTTCTGTGATGAAAGTGAAGCTGCTCTGTAATAATTGATGAATATTGTATGTTGACTTGGTTATTGGGGCCTTTACTGTATGAATATATTGAGTTAGGTTAATGGGGAGCTGTAAGGACAAACAAGCAGGAAGGATATGGAATGGCTCAAAGTAAGCCGCCACTTAGCAAACACTTCAGGGCTGTTAAGAGACAATGCTATTACGGAAAAGGCCTAGGAATCAAAAAATCAAAAGGACTATAGCAGTTTATACACAAACTCTCTCTCAAAAATGGGGGAGTTGTTCAGGGGAACCAGACTGAGACTCAGGCACCTGTTGGTGTGTCTGGGGAAGGTAGGTCATTAGATCAGATAGCCATGCATGGAGACTGTTGTTTTAAAACCCTTTTTTCTCTACATGCTTTGTTTCCAAGCACAGTGGATTCACAGGATTCTGGAAGCCAGGGCCTAGTCTAAGAGGGGGAGAATTGTGGAATTCTGTCCCAGGAGCAGTAAAGGGCACAAGGCCTGACACCTGAGCAGGTGCCCTCAGAGAAACCAGGAAGGAGACAGAGGCGCAGCTAACCTTGCAACCTTGACAGCTTCCAGCAATGGAGCTTTTCCTCCGGGCGCTCTTGCCAATGTAGATGCAGCTTGAGTGAAAGATCTACCACCAATTAATCTCCACCCTGGGGTACGGTTGGTGCCATGTGTAAGTCAGCACCATAGAAAGAAGGGGATAGGAGGGCTTTGCTCTGTGCTTTCTCTTCTGTCAGTCTCGTTCCTTCAGAGCAGCTTTCTGCCCCCAGAGCGTGAAAGCCTCAGGAAGGCTTTGGCTCAGTGGCAGGCTGCAGTCATAGGAGGCCCTGACTGAGAGAGACACTCACAGGTCAATGAAGAGTATCCTCCTCTTCTAAACTGCACACACAAGCACTGCAGAGCAAGGATAGAAGAGAATACCATTCAGGCTTGGGCTCAGCCCCCCAGAGATTCAGACTGATCACGTCTTTTAAGCTGTAGCTTATATGTCTGCAGGGAGCAGCAGTTGGTAGCTGACTCTTCTTCCATCAAGGCTCAGTTATGCATTTTTCTTTGTTTCTTGCTGGCTCAGGGGAGAGAGGGGATTGAGCCAGCACAGAATGCTGCCTGCCATGCAGACCTCTGCTGCCGTCAGAACCCTCAGGCTCCACTTTCCTCTATGGGCAGAAAGGGGAGAGGATGAAGACTATGTTTCCTACTAGGGAGAATAGGAGGAGAACCCCTGGACTAAGGCTCCTGGCTAAAGGGAGCTAGGGCAGATGATCTCTACTATTCAGCCATCCTTCAACCTGTGCAAAGAGAAAGAGATGATTCCCTGTGCTAGGTCAGTTATGGCTAGAGGGGGAGCATATGCAGGGCTTTTCCCTTCTCTCTGGGCACTTTTCTGCCCTTCTTCTACCCATCCAACCCAGGAATGATCCAACCAGGCCCCCATCCCTTCCCCTTCTCACACCTGCTGCCACCACCAACACAAAGATAAAAATACCCCGTGCTCAGTCTACACTATCACTTCTACTGGTGGGGCTGCACTGGGGCTATGTCAACAATGAGAAAAGTGCTCGTGTAGACAAGGTATTAGCATAATAGCCCTTTGCGAGTTTGAGTTTTCTTGCTGTCACTCAGCTGGGACCAATCTAAATCATTCCTGGGACAGGTCAGTTGTCAGCAGCTGTCTTTGTGAACGCAAACCGCCGTGGGTGTCTCATTTCATGGTCTGGACTGCTGGAAATATTTCATGCCCAATTGGTCACTGCGAGGCAGCATACATTTGATTTGAAGGATGAAGTCAGATTCTTGAGAATTGGGTGCAGGTAACCTGACAGTGTTTGTAACTGGGCTAAGTGACTCCCAGTGGTATGACATAACCTGAATGGCAAGTGTGTTAGGTGACTTCGATTGTACAATTTTTTGGCAGGGATCAGGTCTGATTTATGAGCTGGTAAATTGCAACGTACATTTACAGTGTGATATAAATGTTTTTGCAATAATCTTGAAAATGTCATGGTTATGTTGGTCTTAAGGTACCACCTTCTGGCCAGTTTATAAAAAGGCACTGAGCTGATCTGTGGAACAAACTGGATACTGTGCAGTCTGTGAATTGATCAGTCACATTGCAAGATTAATAAACTAGTAACCAACCATATTAACTGACAGACAGTTATGCAGAGCTGTGCCCAGACAATGGAGTTCTAGTGGATGCATAAGTCTAGATGGAAAAAAAGAGGGAAAGCTACTTTAGAATAGTTGGTGTTGCTTACAGGTCCAAAATAAATCACATTATTATTACATAATAATAGTTAATCTTGTCACTGTTGTCATGCTTCTCTTTGATACTTATGGTTGAGAAAGAAATTCCACCAGTACTTCAACCACAAGTTAGTGTTCTAGCTACAGAAATCACTGGGTGAAAGTCTATGGTGTATGTTATGCAGCAGGTCACACTAAATGATCATAATGTTTCCTTATGGCCTTAAAATCTAGGAATCTTTGAAAAGCATTCAGCACCTTGTCCCTGTACTTGGTGAACTATGGGCTTGTGTACACTATATTAGTCTGCACCAAAGGAGTATAAATTCTACCATGCACTAGCTGGTCCGTGTGGACCCCAGTGGTGTGCACTAAATGCTCTCCAGTGTGTGTTAACGTAGTACTCTTTGAAATGGAACTACATTAACACACATTAGGAAGCTTTTAGTGCACACCATCAGGGTCTGTGTAGGCCAATTAGTGCGTGACACACTAGTGCACGCTCAAAATTACACCTCTCTGGTGCTGATTAATGCACTGTGTAGACAAGCCCCCAGTCTCACTTGGAACATGAAACTAAAATAGTAAATTGGATTAAAGGGTTAATTTGAGACTTTCTTTGCCATGTATATAAATCTTTTCTGAAGTCTCAGACTGACTGTTCTTCAGAATTCTATTTCAAAGCAGTTTATTTGACTTTGCTGCATGATTTGGAGTTTTTTGGTTGGTTGGAAGTTTGTTCTTCACTATAATCCATTTTAAGAATATTTGTGCAACTTCCAAGCATCTGTACAAAATGCACTATGAAATGTATTTGGAACGTATATTTGCTGAGTATCAAATATAAATACAGGATTCTAATTTGTTGAATTTTGTATCTTATGTATGACATTTTTTAAGGGAGAAAAGGCCCTCATCTGATCTCTTGTGTAGCACATGCCAAAGAACTTTGTCCATTAATTCCTCCATCCAGCCCATTACCCTTAGGCCCAAAGTCTGCTGCCAGCAGCAGTTTGAGATGAGGATCTCCATGCATGCAAGGGGAATATCATAGTTTACGGGTTACTGAGATTTTACTTTATGCATTCATGGTTATTACTGAATTTGGAGTTCTTTTTAATGGCCCAAGGCTCCCCTTCTTAAGAAGCATAACATAATGAAAACATTCAGCATTATTAAATGTAGTTGTGTAGGAAAACTGTAAATTGTAAAACCAGCTTTGCTTTCTGAAATCTTTTCTCTAACCATAGAAATATCGATGTTGTGATCAAACTGTGTTCCGCTCATTCACAAACCTTTGATTTTATTAAATCAGTATCCCCAGTTGAACACAGACAAAAGCATCAGAAAGGAAGAAGAGGAGGAAAAGGAAAGAATCTCTTTTACTATCAGATGTGGTTGGTTGTAACGTTGTTTCAGGCCTGCAGCTGTGACAGTTCTCTGGGGCAGTCTGATGTTGGTCTACTGAAGGCAAGGTCAGGCAAGAATTCTGAATCAAAGATGAGGTCTAGTTGTTGGGAAGCATTTTTCTTCTCTTTTCTGATAGCAGAAGCCAGCAGACACCATGTCAGGGAAGAAGACAAAGACCAAATTTGGGACTGGCTAGAGCATATTGATTAAAAACCAACAAACGCCAAGGCTTGTGTTCAATAGCTTGACACCCATTAGACCTGTTACTTTGAGTAGACAGAGAAAAAGAACAAAGAAAAGGTCAAGGTGACAGCAAAGTCAGCAAAAGCCACATCCTTCAGAGTCCTGTGGGGTTTTTATAAGTCCATGGAAAGCTACTCTGCTGTTGCCACTCTTGTTTCAATAGTTTTTTAACGCAATGTTATTTAAAAACAAGGCAACCTTGAAAAATCTCAGTATAAATTATGCCTTTATAGTTTTAAAACATATCATTAAACAGTCTAGGAATATATCAACACAAATCTAGTTCCCAAAACAAAATTCAAACAAGGTTCCTAGCATGGATCAGTTAAGTGGTTTTAAGCCTTTCCCCAAAACTCCTGGGTGATAATTAATAGGCCTTAAATCTCTTACGGTTTGTCTCCTAGAAGCAGTCCAGTTCAGCATTTTCACAAGAGAGCCACCAAGGAGCAGCAGCTCTGTTCTGTAACGGCTATTCTAGCCTTGGGGTTGGAGTAGGCCTAGAACATCTACTCTGAGTAAACGGTTGGCAGGGTTGTTTCTGCAGCATATAAAATGCTGTCCCTCCCTGAATGACCTGTCCTGTATAGTGGAACCACACCGGTTCTGGTGCATCAGGGAGCTTCTGAAGCCATGTAAGGCAGAATTGCCCCTTATAAAATAGTCATGTAGATACAGGATTTGCTATTTGACCCAAAGCTTAATTGTATTTGGTCTCCAGTTTAGTCTACTGTGCTGGGTGATGTCTTACAATGAATTTACAGTGAAACAAAGTGATCCTCATAGAAGTTAGTGCTCAATTCATTGAATGCAAATGGAATTCAACTGTATTTGAAACGGATGATGTTAATCTGGAAACAGCCATCTAGGCAATTTTGCTTCTATCGAGAATTGGCACAGTTAATTCACATTAATCCAAGCATTTGAACCATACTTAAGTAGCCTTGCTCTCTGCAGGGAGATTAGAACTGCTGCAGGTTTGATATGAAACTCCACTGTTCTTAATCAGGCCACCAGTGTTGGTGCCTACATTTGGGTACCCAAGTTTGAACAATTTAGCTGTATACAATTTAGCTGTATTTCAAGTCAAATACAATATGGTGAAATGACGTGTTACCGTTCTGATAGGATATTTCTAATTGTTCAGCATGATCTGTGTGTATGGGGGATGGGGAAGGAGATCACCAATGAATTCTGTTGTTTCAAATTTTATTCATTTTTGTATCTTTTTGTACTGGTTTATTAACTAAATATGCTGTTTTAGAAATGTGCCTTAAATGTGAGTCCAGGATGTAATTTTTATAACAACATATTTAAAAAGATAAGGGATTAAAGTGTTAAATGTGTATAAATGATGCATTTAGGGAGTTAATGATGAGTATCTGTCTTACTCATCTTTAATTTTTTCTCCTATGAGTGGATTGTCAGATGTTCAGTGATAGCTGATAAGTTGTCAGATAGCATGTGTGGTGGCCAGAAATGGACTTGTGTGGCTGATAGAAACATTAATGAATTAGACCATAAAACTCTCTTCAAATCCCTTTCTCTGTGCAGAATGATCCCATCAGTGCCGATTAGGTGCTTCTGAGCATGGCTGCTCAGAAAATATTAAAGAAAAAGAAATTTCAAGAAAAAATGGAAATGAAAATATTTGTGAAAGATTTCTTTTTTCCATTTTCCAGCCAGCTGTACTTTTGAGTGAAAGACCCCTCAACAGAGGTCATGGAAAACTTCTGCAGGAGGTGACCCGGAGGAGCTGGAGTATTTGAAGTATTGCACAGACAGAAGGGATCATGGAAATATCCAGCCTTTCTAGAATTAGGTCATGGCCACCAATTTTGTGCGCCCAGCCAGAAACAATTAAGGCCTCAGGTGGACTGAGTAACAATTCCACCACTAGAAGTCAGTGGGATCTGTCAGAGCTCAGCACCTCTGCAAATCAGGTCTTTGGGCATCTCAAATTGGACACCCAAAATCACATTTGAAAATATATGCCTTAGTTAGCAGCTCGTTGGTGCCTAGACTTTCAGGTTTCCCAACCAACCTCCTACTGCCCTCCTTCACTCCGCAGTTGGGTCTCTTTAAAGAGGGGGGTTGCCTCTCTTCGCCTTACTGGAGACCTTGGAAAAAGCCATTTTTTCACTCTCTTCTCTGAGGCCATTGAAGAGAAAATAGCCTGAAGGTTTGGAGGGTATACTCATGGGTAGTCCTTTTGTATTAGTGTTGTGTGTTAACCTATGAAATATGCAGTGTAACTGTAGCTGTGTCAGTCCCAGGATATTAGAGAGACAAAGTGGGTGAGGTAATATCTTTTATTGGAGCAACTTCTGTTGGTGAGAGAGACAAGCTTTCCAGTCTCACGGAGCTCTTTTCCAGGCCTGGGAAAGATACTCTGAGAGTCACAGCTACAGACCTGAAGAAGAGCTGTGTCACTCAAAAGCTTTTCTCTGTCACCAACAGAAGCTCTCTCCAACTGCCCTATTTTGTACACTCTCAGTGGAGCTCTGATATTGGCTACTGTTGGAGACAGGTTACTCAGCTAGATGGACCATTGGTATGACCCAGTATGGAAATTCTTAGTTCTTAGGCCACGGTCAAACATATGCCCAACAATCTAATACTAGATTTCACCCAGTTTCTCTTTATCTGTGCTTTTTCCTTTCCTGTCATTGCTTATATGTAAATAGAAGCTGTCACCTTTGTAACTGGCTTCCTCAATGCTGGATTGATTCACTAAGGCCAGATATACACTATAAATCTTTTTCAGTGTAATAACATCAGTTAATTTTTTTCTTTGTTTGTTTTACACATTTCTATACTGGCAAAAGCATTAGAGTAGACATAGTCTACCCGCAAAAACAAAACAAAAAAAGTGCTTTGCCAATGTAGTTGTGTGTGGTTTTTTTGTTTTTGTTTTTTGTTTGTGTTTGTTTTTGGTGGAACTGATATAACTATACCATAAAACCTTTTCTACTGTAGACTAAGCCTAAGTGATCGCCAAACATAGCAACAGTGTTCAGGGCATCCATGAGAAGCATATATTGCCACCCAAGTTTTCCAAAGCAGTGTGTAAGTTCCTTTGTGTATGGTACTGGTACTTAAATTGTTTATTATATGCACTGAAAAGTCAAGCTTTTACGCCGAGTCCATTTCCCACAGCAATAACCCTATCCAGATTGCTCGTCATTTCAAGGGATTTAATGCCTTTGGGAGCTTCTTCCTATCTGTGTGACTCTAGTTCTACCAAATCCCATGAAGAGCTTACAAGGCATAAATTCCTCAAGCAGCTGTCTGGCAGCTATTTTTCTCAGGTTAGAGGTGACATGACACTTGGTGGCTGCTAACAGAAGAGATTTCAGATAAAAAAAAATTAAATAGAGAAAAATGATATGAAGCAATAAAACAAATCAATGACTCCATTCTCCTGTAGTAAATTATAAGAAGCTTGGGATACACAATGAGATTTTCCACTTGCCACCTTCTTTATTGTTTAGTACCATTCTTAGTTTGCAATTCTGAAATGTTAACCTTTTGCTACTGATATTTGCTGATCTTGTAGAGTCACTGCAACAGCAAGAAACTGGAAGGTGTAGCAATACAGCAAGAGCCTCCTGCCTGGACATTTAATAGCACAGAGTGGCTTTCCACTATACTGCCTAGACTTTTAGAGACATGGTAAAGATGATCTACCTGGATGTGTCTGGTAATATTGGGCAGCAGGGCTGGTGCAATGGCAGGATGTCCTGGCAAAGGCATTTAAGCAGTTAAAAGAAATTTTAATTTTGGCTAAAGATATACCTATCAAAGTCATTTGCTTTGCAGAAACAAAGCACGTCAAGCAGGAGAGACAAAGGGGCTTGAAAGCTTTATTTTGACAGCTTTTTATTTTCGTTAGTGAAGAACTAACTCTTCTTATCTGGGATTCATTCTCTGTTGGGTCTTCTGCTCTGTCAGCAAGTTTTGATTTATTTTGTGTACTGGAAATATTAACATGCTTAAAATCAATCCCAGCTATTCCTGCAGGGTGGTAAAGTGCTGCTGTGAACTGTTCAGCCAATAGGATACTCTTGTATCTGCACTTTCAAAGTGTCACTATGTTGAAGGGTCTCTCACTTAGAATTTAGAAATTCTGATGTTTGCATCTTGGAGTAAAAAAATTCCCTTTGTGTTTAAAAAAAAAAAGATCACACAGATTCATACAAATGAAGTGTAAAACTATAATTAGGAAGGCCAAAAAGAATTTGAAGAACAGCTAGCCAAAGACTCAAAAAGTAACAGTAAAACATGTTTTAAGTACAGCAGGAAGCCTGCTAAACAACCAGTGGGGCCACTGGACACTCGAGATGCTAAAGGAGCACTCAGGGAAGATAAAGCTACTGCAGAGAAACTAAAACAATTATTTGCATCAGTCTTCATGGCTGAGGATGTGAGGAAGATTCCCAAACCTGAGCTATTCTTTTTAGGTGACAAATCTGAGGAACTGTCTGTCTCAGATTGAGGTGTCATTAGAGGAGGTTTTGGAACAAACTGATAAATTAAACAGCAATAAGTCACCAGGACTAGATGGTGTTCACCCAAGGGTTCTGAAGGAATTCAAATGTGAAATTGCAGAACTACTAACTGTGGCATGTAACCTATCATTTAAATCATTTAAAACAAGATGATTGGAGGATAGCTAATGTGACGCCAATATTTTTAAAAGGTTCCAGAGGTGATCCTGGCATTTACTGGCCGATAAGCCTAATTTCACTACCAGGCTAATTGGTTGAAACTATAGTAAAGAACTGAATTGCCAGACACATAGATGAACACCATTTTTGGAGAAGAGTCAATATGTGTTTTGTAAAGGGAAATCGTGCCTCACCAATCTACTAGAATTCTTGGAGAGGGTCAACAAGCATGTGGACAAAGGTGACTCAGTGGATATAGTGTACATAGATTTTCAGAAAGCCTTTGACAGGGCTACTCACAAAGACCCTTAAGCAAAATAAGCGGTCATGGGATAAGATGGAAGGTCTTCTGGATCAGTAACTGGTTAAAAGATAGGAAAGAATGGGTAAGAATAAATGGTCAGTTCTCATAATGGAATGGGGTAAATAGCAGAATCCCCCAGGGATCTGTAGAGGCACCAGTGCTGTTCAACATATTCATAAATGACCTGGAAAAAGGAGTAAACAGTGAGGGTGCAACATTTGCAGATGATACAAAACTACTCAAGATAATTAAGTCCAAAGCAGGCTGCAAAGCGTTACAAAGAAATCTTACAAAACTGGGTGACTGAGAAACGAAACAGTAAATGAAATTCAGTGTTGATAAATGCAAAGGAATGCACATTGGAAAACGTAATCCTAATTATACGAAATGATGGGGTCCAAAGAGGTTGTTACCACTCAAAAAAGAGATCTTTAAGTCAATGTGCCCAGCAGTCAAAAAAGTTAACAGAATGTGAGGAATCATTAGGAAATGGATAGATAATAAGACAGAAAATATTGTATTGCCTCTTTATAAATCCATGGTACTCCCACGTCTTGAATATTGCATGCAGATCTGGTCACCCCATCTCAAAAAATGATATATTGGAATTGGAAAAGGTACAGAAAAGGCAACTAAAATGATTAGGAGTATGGAACAGCTTCCATGTGAGGAGAGATAATAAGACTGGGACTTTTCAGTTTGGAAAAGAGATGACTAAGAGGGGATGTGATAGAGATCTATAAAACCAGAACTGGTCTGGAGAAAGTAAATAAGGAAATGTTATTTACTCCTTCTCCTAACACAAAAACTAGGGGTCAGCAAATTAACTTAATAGGCAGTAGGTTTAAAGCAAACAAAAGGAAGTATTTCTTCACACAGCACACAGTCAAGCTGTGGAACTCCTTGCCAGAGGATGTTGTGAAGGCCAAGACTATAATGAGGTTCAAAAAAGAAGTAGGTAAGTTCCTGGAGATAGGTCCATCAATGGCTATTAGCCAGGATAGGCAGGGATTGCTGTTTGACAGAGGCTGGGAAAGGCTAACGGGAAGGATCACTTGATGATTACCTGTTCTATTAATTCTCTCTGAAGCACCTAGCACTGGCCACTGTCAGAAGACAGGATACTGCGCTAGATGCACCATAGGACTGACCCAGTATGGCCGTTCTTATACATTCAGCTAAATTAGAGATGGAGACAATCCCATTCAGTCCCAACTAGCCCATTCTCTGGCCTGTTCAATATTATTCCACACAATATATTGGTCGAATCTGATTGTAAATGGCCTATGTATTGGAGCTTCCACCATTTCCACTGGGGGTCTGTTTAACAGACTAGCACATCCAATTCTCAGGAAGTATTTCCTGATATTTATCCTACATTATCTTTTCCTTAATTTTATCCCCCTCCTTTTAATTAGAACCATGCAAACCAAACTAAGTTTCTGTCCCTGGCCCATGTCTATGTCCTTCAAATATTAGTTAGACAGTGATAATATTTCCCCAATCTTTAGTCTTTATTTGCCAAAATGTGCCTGTTTAGCTCTCCTCGTTAGTGTAATTCCTCCAGCCCTTAAACAGTATTTATTATTATTCTCTGAGCTGCCTCCAGTTTGGCAACTGAACACTGTATTTAATTTGATTTCAGGTTGGGATAGAGAGGACCTATTGCCTCCCAGATCCATGATCTGATTCCTTTACATGCTCCTGTTTCACAGAAGCAGCTTTGTTTTTAAAAAGACACTGCTTACACCCTGGGGGAAAACTCTCTGACAGATATTCTTTTTGGTGGGCATGTGGCCTGTATTTCTAGGGACTCTTGTATGAAATCTGGATCTCTGTTTGTCCATCACTCCCCAGTCTCACCCACCTGATGTCCTAATCCTGTGTTTGTGGCATCACAGTTGGTTTCTGCAGGTCGATTGCTGTTATATCACAAAGGAGGGATTATGACCTTGGCAGGAAATAAGCAGCAGGAGCAGGTGAGCTCATAGGAAACAAAGACCCTGTTTGCATGTAAATGTCACCAGTCATAAGAGAAGCAAGAAATTCGATGTCCAAGATTACTGGAAGATTGTGAGCCTCTTTACCACATCTTTATATTCCCCTTGCTCTTTCTCCAAGCACCCACCTGCTTGCTGGCTGGCCACTGAAGAGAGAAGCTACCTATAGAGAGGATTAGCAGTGTGGGAATGAGGATTAGGGAGCAGCAGACCAGTTCCCACTGAGGTCAGTTTTGTATTTGGTAATTTAAAAAAAAATAAAAACAAATAAATACAGAGAGAGAGAGAGAGATGCTTTGTAGCAGGTTTGGGGGAAGGGTGTGGAAGTAAAAATCACTCTTTCCCCTTTCCTCCCAAATCCATTTGTAGACCTGAGGCGGAAGCTTATTGAAGGAGCATGCAGGATCTGTCTCTCCCAAATGTGCCAGCCAGGAGCAGGAACTGTATTTAGCATTTATATAAGAGTCCCATCCTATGTGCAAAGTGAAGAGTAAGAGGGTCTGTACCTGGTTGAGGGTGAAAGGTAAGGAAGAAATCTCCTGATAAACTGAGATAGTGACATTTTCTTTGATAAAGCACTTTGAAATATGCAGAAGAAAAGCATTATATAAGAGCTATGTATTATTATTATTTTATTATTAAACTGGGGTCTGAAAACTTAAATAGATTCTTTCTTCTTCATTTACATTCACCAGTGATCACAATAATAATACGATAGCATGTTCCATATAGTTTTAAAAGGTTGTATGTCATTATCCCTGTGTACCTATGGCAAACCAGAGCTCTGTCTCCACTTTGTTTCCTAACTTCTGTGTTCAGTTTAGAAGACAACAGTTGGAATCTGAATTTAGCTCTCAGATTTTGTTGATGATGAGTGAGGCAGATGGGAATCAAGCTCTCTCCTCCACGAAAGTGTGAGCACTTTACACGCTTGTTTTTGTCAATGCAATAAGCAGATATGACACAGAAGTTGCCAAGACTGCAAATATAGGCAGCACCAAAGTGTGGTTTTTACAGTCTCTTTTCTGCTTGCACTGCAGAACTATGAGTTTTGCAAAGTACATAATCTGCATTTTGATGCAAATTTAAGAGGTAAGAATGTTGACATTTCTGTATCTTAAGTATGGCGAGTCCATGGTGCAACAGCAGCAGCAGATTATAATTCCACACAGGATGCCCATCTTTGGGAGCAGCTTCTGTGATCTTGCTCTCCAAGCCAATGGAGATTAAATGCCTCAGCCTCAGAACACACCAAATTGCGTGTGTTCTGTATCTAAAAACCACTACACAATTTACCACCATTGGAACATCTAGTCGGGAAACATCCAGGACAGGAATAGCAGAGGGTGGTGCAGGTCAGGAATGAAGTACATTGGCAAAGCTGTGTATGGGAGGCTCAGGTCTAAAATAATAGGAGCTGTTACAGGTCAAGAATAGTGTGCTAGACTAAGAGACTGTGGGGAAAGCTTGTACAACATAGGCCTGAAATATACCTTTCTTTAGCTTATCCTACATCATTAGGTCATAGCTTCCCTGAGAGGAATTTCACGGACATCATAGAGCTGACTGATTATTCCCCACAGGGCAGGCCAAGTAAATAGCCTTGTTGAATGTCTCCTGTGCAATGAATGTCATGCAAGCAACTTTTCCAGTGCTTATGCTCTTTCCCCCATGTGCTTTAAGGCTAACAGCAATAGGCCACCTGAAGCACATGGAGATGGAGTGGGAGTGGCAGAAAAAAGACCTTCCACCACTTTCACTCTCTCTTCCCATTGGATTCAACAACCCAAAAGCACATGGGGGAGAGGGAGCAAAAATGAAAGAACAGAAAGAGAAGGAACAAGAGAGAAAGGAGGAAGAGAAGGAACAAAAGAGGAAAAAGGAGAGAGAAGGAATGAGAGGAGAGAGGGAATAAAAGAAGAAACTACAAAGGAAAAATTACAGAAAAATGGCTGCAATGTGGTAGGTGTTTGTTTTCTTCTTTTAGGTTTGGTTTGGTTTTGTCTGGGAGAGAAGAGGAAGGAACAATGCCCTCTATCATTCCTCTTTTCTCCTGTTTCCTGCTGCCTCTTTCCACCTTTGTTTCTCTGTCCCTTTGGAGATGACTGGGACCTGGTCCCTTACTCTTATCAGACTCTATGGCCTTTCAGCCAAGTTGTTCGACCCGTTCCCATGCACAGCTTGCAAATTAGCCCATTTTGTGCATGCAAACTACTGTGCCCAAAAAGTTTTCTCTTTTAGAGAAAAGAATTAGTTGGCATCAGACTAATGGACTGAAATTTTCCTTTTCTCTCTCTCTCTCTCTTTAAAGACAATTCCTCGTCTTTCCAAGAAGATGAAGAGGTAGATATGGAGGCTGTCAACTGGCAGCTAAACAGCACCCCCGTGAATGGGCTCTCTACTACCCCAACCACAGCTCGCTTCCCCAGCTGGGTGACTTTTGATGACAATGAAGTCAGCTCTCCTTCCGTTCAGAACCTTTCTCCCTTGAAAGCAGACACCCCACCAATAGCAACACAGATTGCAGATGTGAACTATAACCTCTCTGCATCCTTTAAGAAGAGGGAGCGCCCCAGGAGCTCATTGGTGGACCTCTCTAAAGTTCAAAAGCTTGATCTTTCCTCCTTAAATATCCTGCCTTCTGTTGGAACGCCACCCTGGAGCGCTACTAACCCCTTCCTTGATGAGTCACTGCGGGATGTCCAGCCTTCATCCATCAACCCATTCAGCGCATTCTTAGAAGAACAAGATAGGCAGTCCCACAGCTCCTCTCTCTCCAGTGCACCAGGCCAAAGCCAAAGAGACTCCCTTATTATCCTCTGCCAAGAACCTGATACCATCAGCTTCAATGAGTCAAGCAAAAACTTAACTCACACAAATGCTGTCGAGCAGCTGAAGCAGCTCCGGATTGGGGATCTGGATCACCTGAGCAGCCCAACTCTGCCTGATGATGACCCCATGATGCCATGTGAGGTAGATGGTGCCTTGTTGAACTTGGCACTATCTCAGCCCAAGGATGGCTGGCCAATGATGCTCAGGATACCAGAGAAAAAGAACATCATGTCATCTAGACATTGGGGGCCGATCTATGTCAAGCTTACTGAGAGCAGATATCTGCAGCTTTTTTATGAGAAGGGATTGGAGAAGCCCTTCAGGGAATTCAAACTTGAGATTAATCATGAGATTTCAGAGCCTAAGCTCCAAAACTATGATGAGAATGGAAGGATACACAGTGTGCGGATAGACCGCACCGTCTACAAGGAGAAAAGGAAGTATCAGCCAAAACCAGCAGTCAGCCATGCAGCAGAAAGGGAACAAGTGATAAAGCTCGGCACTACCAATTATGAAGACTTCCTTAGCTTCATCAGCACCGTTCAGGACATGCTAATGGATTTGCCAGCCTCATCAACAGATCTGAGCACAGTAGGATTAAACTATCAAGAGGAAGAAATCACTGTAGATGTCAAGGATGAGTTCCATGGTGTCTTGGCCAAAGGAGACAATAGGATTCTCCAGCACAGTGTGCTGACACATATACATATCCTCAGCTTCCTTTCTGGCCTTGCAGAATGCAGGGTGGGCCTTAATGACATCCTTATCAAAGGGAACGAAATCGTTGCACGGCAGGATATTATGCCTACCACTACCACTAAGTGGATTAAGTTGTATAACTGCCAGTTCCATTCATGCATGGATGAGGAAATGTTTAACAGTTCCCACATTATCCAGTTCAATCCCTTGGATGCTTGTCGATTTGAGCTGATGCGATTCAGGACTGTGTTTGCTGAGAAGACTTTGCCTTTTACTCTGCGAACAGCAGCCACTGTCAATGGTGCTGAAGTGGAGGTCCAGAGCTGGCTGATGATGTCTACTGGGTTCTCCTCCAACCGTGACCCTCTCACTCAGGTCCCCTGTGAAAATGTGATGGTCCGCTACCCAGTGCCAAATGAGTGGGTGAAAAATTTCCGCAGGGAAGGTGTCCTGGGAGAAAAGTCTTTGAAGGCCAAGGTGAACAAGGGTGCCAGTTTTGGATCAACCAGCGTGTCTGGTTCTGAGCCAGTAATGAGAGTAACTTTGGGAACTGCCAAATATGAACATGCCTTTAATTCGATTGTATGGAGGATAAACCGGCTGCCTGACAAAAACTCAGGTGAGTAAAGAGTGCTGTCTCTGAGTAGATAAACTGAAAAGAAAGGTGTATTTTGGAGACTGGGGGACGTTGGAGTTACATGGCACAGTGGATAAACTGTTGTCCTTTTGGGGCATCAATTAAATGAAATGGCTGGTTGGCTTACTCATCCTACAAGTGGTTTAACGTGTCTCAGAAGGAAACATTGTCTTTGACAAAACCATTTTGGTGTGGCCCATGCAAATATACCTTCCAACCATAGTTTTGCCAGAGCATTCTGGGACTCTTGCCTTAGCTTTCCATAATGCTCTAAACTGTTTCTGAAAATAGGTATTTTTTGGGTAATTTCCAAATGCAAGCCACTATATTGTGGGATTTTAGGGGGACCAGCTAAATCACTGTAGCTCCAGCCCTTGTGGCTTACTGTCTACAATGTTGTAGCTTGCACTGGTTCAGTGAGATGTGAGATCAATGTCCTACTGTATGTGCTGCAACCATACAAATGTGTGTATGGTGGTTGTACGTGGACATAGGGCACTTATGTAGACATTACAAGCTAAAAGCATTCAAAGCAACAATTTGTGGTTCTGTCTTTGCAGCCAGTGTGGACAGGGACTAAGATTTGATTTAACATTTAAAGGGACACTATCAAGATAAATCATGTAACTTAAAAATCTGGTCTGCCCTGTTTTTTATAATTATACCTTTAACTATTAACATTCAAATAATCTTCAAAATCTAATTTACTATATACCATCACTGCCATTTGTTAATTTTCTGCCCTTCACCCAGTTTAGGCAGTGAAATTTGACCAAATTAGTTTACTTTCTGTTTATGGTGAATTTCACTTTCTGGTTCCCATGCCCTGGACTAATTCAGTTCTCTGCATAAATGCTATTTAAAGCACTGACTTGCTGTAGCTGTCTCACTGGGCAGGTTCCTGCCTGTATTTTTTCCCTGCAGGAAAAGTTCAATATTGCTCTGGCCTTGGTCCTTTCTGAGAATATTTGTTCTCATTTGGCAGAGAGAGGTGCTCCTCGTCTTTTGGATCACCTTTCAGCTCAATAAGGGTTCCACTGTAGAGTAGAAACCTGGAGAGACATCACTCTGACAACGAAGGAGGCCTGGAGAGTTTATTTTGGAGCAGGGACTAGAAGCAAAGAGTAGGAAGAATAAAAAGCAACATCTGGATGAAAGACTAATCTCATGTCAATAATAGCACCATGCCTGGAAAAAGCCATACTATCAGAATGATCCTACTGGCAAATAATGATGTGCTTGCTAGGAAAATCCCACTGTCCCACCTGCATGATTCTCTCATATCAGGGGATGTTGTTCAGTGAAAATTATTCTTCTTTGGCACCGTCCATCTGAGAAGCTCAGTATGCTTTACAGACATTATTGCTGGAAAATCTGAAGCCCACAGCGACTAAGCATATGTCTGTACTTCAAGCTGGAAAGTGTAATTTCCAGCACAAGGTGACATACCCACGTGAGCTCTGATCAAGGTAGCATGCTAAAAATAGAGTGTAGCTGTGGCAGTAAGAGGGGCTACCTGCCCCCAGTACATACACATCCAAGTCTTTAGGCAAGTATTGAGGGCTGCTACCCCTCACACCACTACCACTATATTCTATTTTTAGTGCACTAGCTCAGTCAGAGCTAGCAGGGGTATGTGTCCTCGAGCTCAAAGTGTAAACATACGTTAAGTGACTTGCCTAAATTCACACAGCATGTCATTAGCAGAATTGCAAACAGATTCCAGAATCCAGAATTCTTGACTCTTTTGCCTGCTTAATCCATTAGGGATATTCCCTTATCCACTTTCACCTTATGTGAAATGTTAAACCAAGTCTCCATTTCTTTGACCTTGTCTCTCTGTCTGTGACCTTAAATCTGCCTCCCAGCAGGAGAAGATGAAGCTGACGTGCAGTCCCTGCTGTTGGAGAATCCTACTACACAGCACTGAGCAGCAAGGGTCACAGCACAGGACCTAGGGGTAATGACTGATTGTCTACTACACCTGGGAGAAGGAGGGGTGTCCTGGCTGCAAACAACCCCTCCAGTCAGGTCACAGTGTGATTGGAGGGAAAGGAAAGGGGCAGCAACATTACGACATGGCCACTATGTCTTTGGGAGGTAGTATGGGAAGGAATCCTGAAGTGTATTGGTAGAGGCAGGCCTAGTATAGTTTGAATCTACCTCCCCCTTTCAGCAATTATTTTTACTTCTTGACAGCCTTATCCCATGGCTCTAGATGCCCAAAATATATAACAAATAAAAATAAATTACACAGAGAGCTGCCTGAGTGAAGCCTCCGATTCCATTTGCCCTAAATATAACAATAATACGGACCTACCCTTCTAGCCATCCATATCCTTCAACCCTTCTCAGAAGGTGGACTTTGCTGCATGCATGCTGGCTCTGGTAGACCAAAGAGGGAGGGCAAATTCCACTTTCAGGGACCCACATGGAAAATATTGTACTAGCAGCCCCCTCCATTTTACATCAAGGGGCTCTAGCTGCCTGTCCTCACTGACTGCCTGAAGGTGGTATTGGATGAGGAAAGCAGTGGGTCCCTCAGATAGTCAAGTCCTAAATCATTTAACCCAGTGCTCACTTGCAGATCATAAAATCAAGCACCAGTCTTTTTAGGAATTATTCCTGTAGCTTCACTGCCTTATCGAGATTTCTTGTCTTTGTGATTTCTGATGTGAACAAGCCCTGTGCTCTCTAGCTTTACAATCTGCCACCAGGGCCATCTGTGAAAGTTTGCTGCCAAGTGTCTGGGCCATTGGCTTATGGCTACAAATTGAAAAGCATATGACTGAATCAAGCAATCCATGTATTTAGTCTGTGTTTTTCTCTTGGAAGCAACTAATGGCAGGAATACACGGAGTATGTTTCTCTGCTTCTTCCTAAAACAGCTTGGTATAAACTCTGTTGTTCTTCTCTGATTCACAATGAACATGTTGATACTGGCTGATAAGGAAGCCTCTTTATAGGCCCTGCAGAGCTTCAGTCACACAACTCAATGTGATTCAGTACAAAAGCACTAGCATGTGTTTTTACCCTCTAGGCAGTGGAACAAAAGGGTGCTAAGAAAATATCCATACAGAGGCCTCATGATTGTGGGGAAAAAACTGTACAAAGCAGAGGTGCAACCCAAATCAGAATCTTGGATCTAGATATCCTGAACTTCGGTGTAGTTTGGCTATGGATTCGGTCCCACGCATGCTAGCTGGCCCTACTTCTAAAGTGGGCCAAATTAAAACCCTGGATATCAGGATCTCTGAACTTTGGAGGCCGTTTGAAACCAGGTCTCCTGGAAACATTTTTGAAACACAGATAGTTTTCAGCATGGACTTTATGATCAGGACTGAGTCCCTGAAAGTGAGAATGAGCTGTGGTTGGCTCAGGGAGGCAGGAAGCCCAGAAGAGGATGGAACGGTCTGATGTCTTTTCCTCTTGGTTTTATTACTTAAATTTTATCTGTCTTTCAGGCTGAGGGGTCTGATTCGATGTGGTCCATGAAATAGAAATATAATGAAGTTATATTTTGTGACCCCAGGTCAATTAATGACTGCCTGGATTTCATATCTGTCATTATAACTTTGTGTATTTTTTTCATTCACAGACACTTCACTTATATAGCATAAGTGCCAGATATTTAAGTGGGCACCAACAGTAAATGTTTGAATGACGTGCACAGTGAAATTAGCCTGTACGGTTACTGGTTAATACTACTAGAATTGATTACATAGTTTAATAATAAATGACACCTTCCCCCCATGATTTCTAGCTCAGTTCAGTTGTGCAGAGTTCAACTGACTACAATTCATGGGGTCATGTTATGTTGTAAACCAACATAATTTAGGCTAATGTAGGGACTGAACCATGAGGGGAGTGAAGTTCTGGAACAGCCTTCCAAGCGGAGCAGTGGGGGCAAGAAACCTAGCTGGTTTCAAGACTGAGCTTGATAAATTTATGGAAGGGATGGTATGATGGGACATCCTAATTTGGCAATTGACTGATCTTAGATTATTAGTGGTAAGTATGCCCAATGGCTTGTGATGGGATGTTAGATGGAGTAGGTTCTGAGTTACTACAGAGAATTCTTTCCAGGTGTCTGGCTAGTGAGTCTTGTCCACATGCTCGTGGTATAACTGATCGCCATATTTGGGATTGGGAGGGAATTTTCCCCCAGGGCAGATTGGCATAGGCCCTGTGGGGGTTTCACTCACCTTCCTCTGTAGCATGGGACCCGGGTCACTTGGTGGTGGATTCTCTGTACCTTGAAGTCTTTAAATCATTATTTGAGGACTTCAATAAGTCAGTCTTAGGTTAGGGGTCTATTACAGGAGTGGATGGGTGAAGTTCTGTGGCCTGCGTTATGCAGGTCAGACTAGATGATCATAATGGTCCCTTCTGACCTTAGAGTCTGAGTCTAAGTTTTACCATTGATTGTGGTTGGTGAGAGTTGGCTGAGGCCCTTAGATTACAAGTTTTTCACAGCAGGATCCATGTTTGTTTGTCTCAGGTGCTTCAGTGGCATTCTATAAACAATAAGAAACAATTAGTTCAGATAAATAAATGTTATGTCCGTTGTGATAGTTAAAGGCCTTGCTTATTTGTGTTGCCAGACAAATAGGTTCAGTGTTTAGTTTCTTTCTCATTATATTATGCACTGTCCAGGGTTTTGGGTTTTTTTGGTATTATAGGTGGAGCTAGTAGCATCGCCTATTATTTAGGGTTGCCTGACATTCCCTGTTACAAGGCCCTGTTTTCAGTTGCTTGTAACTTTGGAAAACATTAACTGTTTGGGCTTAAATTTTTACATGCCAGGTGTCTTCCTCGGGCTTTTTTTTTTTTTTTTTTGATTTCAGCTATAGAGAAATCAGAGAAAGAGACTAGGGACAGACAGATCCATTGGTTAGCCCATGTTAAAAAATGTTCAGACCTTCCCTTTGAAATGCTCTAGTCACCCAGGCTTTGAAGCAGAGACTTGCAATTTGGCAGGGGTTGGTCTTTGTGTCGGGGATGTGCCATTGACCGTCCCCATGAAAATCCACCAAAATGTGGCTGAGTTATGAGCCTTTGAAACGTTGCATGCTCGGTAGAGAGTTGTTAGAGTAAAGCAGCAAACATCTCTGAAGTGTCCATCCTTGCTGAGCAGGCTCGAGCCTCTCACAGCTGTTAGTGCTTAACAGACTGACACGAGCATGTTCCCTGCTCTTAGTTCCCGTGCCTGCACCCACCCCAGTCTGCAGCAGCCACTGCATGGAGAGTCCTTCTCAGCCGGATAGTTCTGGACTCAAGAATGCTCAGTGGCTCTGAGTGTTTGGTCGTGGGAAATGCTGGGCAGCCTTAATAAGCAGTGTTACCATCTCGGCCAGTAACTGGTGGAACTGTCTTTCCCAGGAGGTGTTATTGGCTCTTGACAGCATGTCATGTGCATGCTCCTAGCTCTGCTGCAGCTTAGGAAATGTCCACTTTGATAGACAGCCAAGATTTATTTCCGAACACAGGATCAGGAGCCAGGGATTCCTGACTTCTTGTCCCAGTTCTGACACTGTCATTTTCTCCGTGGCCTTTGGCAAGTCATGTAGGACTCAGGCACAGGCCTGCATTGGAGTTGGTGCACAGGAATACTCTTTCCCAAACCCCACAACCCGAGGTGGTTCCAGAATAGATTGTGCCTCAAGGAGCTCCCTAGCGCCCAAGGGTAATGTACCATTATACCATCCCTCCTGATGGCTCAGCATGTTCCCCTGTCCATGGCCAGGCAGCTCCACTGGCCATTGGAAGGGTGGATATAATGCTGCCTCTTATCCAGGTGTTCCTCCCCCTTTTTGGGGTCATTGTGCTGGCAGAGGTCCTAAGAGAACATAGTCTCTGTGCTCAAGGGAGGTTGTAATTGTGCCCAGCCAAGAGATTTGCAGTGTTGGGAAAGATTCCTTGTGCATCCATGCTGCAGTCAGAAATAGTATGGTCTTTAACCTCTCTGTTCCTCAGTTCCCACAACTCAAACGGGATATTTCCTTACCTCATAGCGGTAGTCTGAGGATTAAATTTTAAAATGGGTGCAATTTTCAAAGCATCTAAATCCTATTTTTAAAAGTCAATGGAACTTACCCTCCGAAATGCCTAAGGCTCTGATTTTTAAAGGTATTTACATGTTATTTTTGAAAATGATGCTTAAGGTATGTGTCTTTGCAGCCAGTGCAGACGTACCTGAGCTAGCTTTGATGTAGCTAGATCAAAGCTAGCTTGAGTAACAATAGCAGTGAAGCCGCAGTGCCACCAACGCTTGGGAACGTACCCAGGGTCCAGGCAGGGGGGGTTATTCTTTGCTGCTGGTCATTCTGTCACAGCTTCACAGCTACTGTTACTTGAGCTAGCTTTGATCTAGCTGGATCAGAGCTAGCTTGGATATTTCTGCAATGGCTACAGTCACACCTGTGGATTGCAATGTAGACGTGCCCTTAGTGTACATCTACAGTGCAGCAGGGAGATTTAATTCCCATCTCAGGTAAGATGTACATGCACTAGCTCTGCTCAAGCTAGCACACTGAAAGTAGCAGTGTGATCATGGCGGCACAAGCAGCAGATCAGGCTCACCGTCCAAGTACGTAGCAGGGATTTTGGACAGGGTTGCACTTAAGCCTCAGCTACACTGCTGTTTTAGCACACTAACTCAAATACAGCTCTCTGAGCTGGGAATTAAACCTCCGAGCTGCCGTGTAAACATAACTGGAATCTCCTAAGTCAGTTAGGTGCTTTTAAAATTGTCTGCAAAGTGTTTTGAAGATGAAAAGCAATACTTAAGAATAGTGGAGTTTTAATTATTTATTTTGAGTCCATTTATTGGTGAAAATAAAGTCGTACTATCCTTTTCTTTGCAACACAAGGAACAAATAAATTCCATATTATCTTAACATTTTGGAGGGTTATTATTAAACCGTTTCCACTTTCTCCTAAAGTGTGTTTTTGATAGGCTTTTGACTCCGTACGCATGGAGAAGGCACATTATGGAGGAGCAAAACCTGATAAGGCTCCTTGGGCCTTTACCCAAAACTTCAGTCCAGGCATATCTGAAGTCTGCAAAAGTTCAGTTAACTCCCTCTCTCTTCATTGTTTTTTGTCTCTGCACACCTCAGTCCCACTGAAGGATGGGAACACCAATACATAATGAGAGAAGCTGTTTGTGCAATATTTACTGTACATTTATACAGTGTTTAGTACAAAGGGACCCCAACCTGACTGAGGCCTTGTAGCCAGCAATATAAAATATTAATAATAATAATCAATAATAATATTTCTGGCCTGATCAGAAGCATCATTTACTTTAAACTTCACCAGGAAGCCTTTGTGCATCATTGATTAGTATTTGTGCAGTGCTTTGAAAATAACAAGTGCTCTATGGATGAAAATTTACCCCTCTGAAGAGGCACTTGCACAAGGCCTGTATACCACTTGAATCCCATTTAAGCTCTATTTTGAGGGCTGAAGCGGGACTCAGTGGTGCTTAGGCCTTATCTAGTGCTGGCTCTCCGCAGTGGGGTGAATTTCACCCTGTCAGTGCTAAGAGTTAAGGTTATTGCTGAAGATCCCCTGCCTTGCTTTGGAGGCACAGAGGGGTTGGATGTTTTGGAATAAATTCTGGATGAGCTCATTGTTTGGGTATTTATCTGAACACCTGGTCTTCCAGGGGCCCAATCCTACAAGCCTTTCACATATGATATTCCTGTTCTGCTCCATGTGGAGGGCTTGCAGGCTTCTTTCCACTCCTACTTCCCAGGCCCAGCCACCTACATTCCTTTTTAGCTTCTCAGTGTACATCTTAATCATAGAAAAAATATGTGCTCTCCTAGTGATTGCCAAATGGATGGTCAGAAATTAAACATCACCAGGCACCACCAGGTGGCCAGAGCCTTGCAGTGTCATGCAGGGCTTCCTTTTACTTAGACAAATATAGGGGTATTATTCATACTTAGCATCAATATAACACCCAAGGATCTCAAAGTGCTTTTGAAAGATATTGTCCTCCCTTTCCAGATGGGAAATTTGAGGCACGGAGAGGATAAGTGACTTGCCCAAGGTCATAGTGAGTTGATGACAGTCAGGAATAGAACCTGTATGTCCTGATGGTCAGTCTGTGCTCTAAATAAGTAGACCACACTGCTTTCCAGTGAGGCTAAGGGGACTAACAGCAAAATGTAATGCTCACAGATGACTAATGGAAACTATCACTTACAGTGCCTTTTTAAAGGAGAGAGTATTGTGTAGCGGGTTAGAGTAATGAACTAGAAGTCAGAATTCCTGCGTTCTGTTCCTGCCTTTGCCATTGACTTGCAGTGTGACCTTAAAGAAGTCATTTAATCTTTTTCTTATTTTGTTTTCCTATTTATAAAATGGCTGTAATACCTTGCTGAAAGAGCAGCATGACCCTCAGATGAAAGATATCATTGAACTGGGTGCTGCAAGATCCTGCCTTTGGCTGTGCCCAATACGTGATGCTTCAGAGGAAACAAAACGCTGCCCACCTTGCACCATGCACCAATACATGGAAATAGGTTGGAGAATTCCTTCCTAATCCCTGTGGTGACTGGTACCTGGAATTCTCATTCAGTGAAGCCAGACAAGAATGATCAACTATCATCCCTGCATCTTGTTTAGTTTAGTCATCTCTGAAAGCTCCAACTGCATTGTATCTATTATGACTTCATAACTTGCTCAGGAAGATTCTCCGTTTCCTCCAGTTTTAAGATGCTTCTTCCTAGTTGTTGTCCTTGTTGATCCTCATAACAGAGTTAAGTTTCATTTCCTCTCTCTTCCCAGCATCCGGCCATCCCCACTGCTTCTTCTGCCACCTGGAGCTTGGCTCAGACCGGGAAGTGCCTTCCAGTTTTGTCCGCTATGTGGACGTGGAGTTTGACATGCCAACCACTTCGGCATCCAAAGCCACCATTCGGTCCATCTCTGTACAGGACAAAACTGATGTCAGGAAATGGGTCAACTATTCAGCACACTACAGTTACAAGGTAAAGGGAGCAGCTGGCAGTCAGTCACTGCAGCTAGCATACTTGTTGCATGATTCATTTTTCTTTAGGTGTATTTAATGCTGGTGAAAGAGATGATTTATCAAGTTGACACAGAGACAGAGGTAGGAGCAGAACTCCTGACTCCCAGCCCTTTGTTTAGATCACTAGACAACCCTATCTCATCCCACTTTGAATTCCTGTATCCATCACTGCCAGACAAGTAACTGTTGGCTTCCCCATGCTTTTCTGTGGGACTAGTACATACCTTTCTTTCTAGCTTCAGCAATTTTGCAGGTACTCTAGTCAAAAGTAAATATTTCAGTACTTTTAAAATATGATGGGCTTGTTCCTCAGATAGCATAAATTAGCATAGCTCTATTTGCTTCAGTAGAACTACATCAGTTTGCACCAGGCAAAGATGTAGGGTAAAATCTTCAAAAATGCCTAAGTCCCATTTTTAGAAGTGACTTTCAGTCAGACTCAGGCTTATAAGTGCATAAGGGCCAGATTTGTAAAGGGATTTTGGCACCTAAGTATAGTTGGTCATGAATTTCTCAACACTTTTTTTTTTCTTTTTTTTCTGGGTGGGAAGAGGGGGACTGGAAAATGCTGATTTGTCAAAACTGCAGCTTTTTGTGGAAACGTACCAGTTTTTTAATAAATCTTTTGTCTGGAAGATTTCATGGGTCCAGGATGGAATTTCTGGTCAAAACTAGGAGAGCGATTGCAGAAATAACCAATAGCCTGATTCAGAGAAGGGACTTGAACCTGGGCCTTAAACATCCTAGCAACTGCCATAACCACTGAGTTATACAGTCAGAATCTGTCTGTTTCTGTTTCAAAGCAAGGAGGTGTTAGAGCTTCCCAATGAAATGGTTGAAGAATTTTAATATGAGCAAAACAACATATTTTTCTATAATCCTGTTCTCGGAAATGGTAGAACCATTTTTGCTGAAAGTTTCTAAAACAAATTCAGCCTGAGGCAGATACTTGGCATGTAAAATTTCAGACAAAATGGTTAAATGTAGGCAAAGTTGCAAGTAGCAGAAAACCAGGTTCTATAATGGAAAATGTTGGACAACCTTACCTAAGGCAGGACTACCAGCTCTGCCTTTAATAAGCCAAGACGCAATAGAAAGCTCCTGATCCCTAGCTGTCATCACTCCTCCTGAGAACCCAGGGGACTGGACAGCTAGAGTCTTGGGTATCCCAGACTTTACTGCTGTTTATATTATTTTGCTGGTTCCCATATTCTACAGGGATTGATAAATAAGAAGTACTTAGACAGAGAGCAGGCTGTGGCGTGCCACAGAATTAGGTTTTAAAAGAGCTTTTTCCTTCTGAAGGGGGTTAGCCCTGCATGTTGACTTTATTTATGGCTATACAGAGATTGAGTGTTTATTCACAGATGAATTTGAACTGTTTTTGTTTTACTCTTGAATGCTTTTAGTATGTTAAGCTGTATTTGTTTCATTGTAAAATTTCTGGGATACTCTTGTAGAGGAAGTGCTGTTTAGAAATACTGTTACTATTATTAATAATCAGATGTGGTCAAAACAAGAATCTCTAATCTTAACCCCTTTGAATTTCAGAGAGATTTGGATTCAGCTTCTGCAATTTTAGGTTGTGGGTTTGGGTCCAAAACCAGAAGGGGACTGGTACCAGTACCAGACTCACTGTGGCCAAAGTCCCTCAAAGACAGATTTTTTCATGACATTTGGATCCCAAGCTGGCAGAAATTGTACAAAATGGTTGTGAGTTTGGATGAAACCATTGAAATCAGCTCAAAAGATTAAAGGCCTCATGTGACCTCAAACCTGAAACTAAAAATCCCATACTAACCTAATCCAGATCCAGAGATCCTTCCTCAATCCATCTCTAATTGCAATCTGTGGTTGAAAGCAAATAATTTCCCAGCCTCTGAGATGATCACCAGAGTTTGTGGCCTGAGGAGAACATAAAAGGCTGGTTAGAGCTTCTTGTTCTTTTCTTTTCCATTACAGATGTTTCCCCTTTTTTTTTCTTGTCAGGTGGAAATAGAGCAGAAAAAGAACTTGATTCTGGATCTGAAGGGAGCAGAAATTGAAAATCCCAAGGAATGTGCCATGCAGTGAAGGAAGACTAG
This sequence comes from Mesoclemmys tuberculata, assembly GCA_007922155.1. Lineage (NCBI taxonomy): Eukaryota > Metazoa > Chordata > Testudines > Chelidae > Mesoclemmys > Mesoclemmys tuberculata. The sequence goes on from ML675611.1 coordinate 35,714,157, forward strand.
TTTGCAAGACCTGTGGGAGGAGCAGTAAAGTCATTGGACCCAGCTGAAGAATAATGTAATGCTTAGTTTCTGCTGTAAGAAGTACAAAGCAGTACTTTTTAAAAAAATGCTCTTGAGTGTGACCATGTCTTGAGTTTCCTGGCTGATTATGATCTGTATTTTGGCAGGAGGTTTGCTGGCAGTTTGTTTAGAAGGGCATGGAACATTTTAAATTCATCCAGGGTATCCAAGGAAGACTTACACTACCTTTAAGCCTGCCTTCCTTTCTGCCTCTTCACCATTTACCTTTCTGCACTGAAGTATGTTATCTCGACAACTGCAGCCAAAACAGAAAGCAACCCTGACCTCATTTACAGTCTTCTCCAATCATTTGAATGTTTTCTTGTAAGATGTTGGTTTGGTTATTAGCAGAGCCTTTCCTTATGACCTGCAGAAACCTTTTGAGGGCTAAGCATAGGGAGAACTGGGGGAGCATCAAGGGGAAAAGTGGTGCATGAAAAGTTTTTTCTTTTGTGAAGCAGTCAGAGTGAAAATTTAGAAAACCCTGGCCAACAATCTGGAGAATCAGCAGTCCCTGAATCCAGAACATAGTGAACACCAAGGGGATAAACAATAAATAATGTAGCTGATTGTCTGACACTTTCCACTCACCTTTTGTTATCTCACCCTCTAAACCAGAACACTAAAGTAAAGCACATTTTAATAGGATCTTGACTAGACAGGAGAAAGCTTCTCTAAAGTTTTCACTTGCTGGTCAGGTTTATGCTATTAGTTTGACTTGAACATGTGATAGCTGCTTGTAATAGAGGATGTGCAGTATATAGCAGGGATATAGGAGGGGCTTTATTGAGATCAGCTCATTCCTGCTTAGAAAGATAGAGGGAAATAGATTTTATTTTAATATTTTCCTGAATGGTTAGGTAGACAGGTTACTGGTTCCTGTTGTTTGGACAGGAGGATCTTGTGTTCCTTATATTTTGGAAGGCACTATAAGAAGTAAATGCTGTGTTTTCCTGTCCTTGCAATACAATATTGCTTTCAGGTTCCATCCTAATAGTACTTCTTATCCAAGAGAGCCTACAGTGTAACAAATACATATGCTCCAGACACAATTATCTTTTAAAGCACACACTAACTGGGATGAAAAGCCTCTAAAAACACCTATACCACAGTGAACTAAGGAAACCTCCTCTTAGCTGAAAGTAGTAGCAAGTCCTTTATCTTTTCCCTAGACTAGACTGTAGAAGGCAAAAATACTCACTGAATACACGTTGCAGTTGAGTTGTAAAATGTTTACAATACCTAATTTTTACAGTTGTATATCTGACCTGTTTGCTTCCCTGCCCAACAATAATAGTCTTTGAGAGAAGACTTATTTAACCATTTATCTTTTTAAAGGGATATTGTTGACTTAAAAATCATACATTTTAAAAAAATCCATACAGTATTATTTACAACACGCTAATTCATTAGAACCAAGAATTTTAAAATTCTAAATTTATTTTTCATGATTGTGCACTTTTTACATTTTGTATTTCACTCAATGTGGGTCCTAGAAAATAAACTTTCATTTTTGGTCCCTGATTACTTTCACTGTGATTCCCATGAACAGTATTGCTGTGTTCAGCTTCCAAATGCCACATGGGATTATTTATATTCAAACTAAAAATTGTTTTCATTCATTTTTTTTTTGTTTTTAAATCACAGGAACCCTTCTAAAGACCTCTTTTTATATGCACCTAAATTTTAAGCCTAGATTGATCTGACGTCCTTTCAAAATCAAAATTTAAAAATGAAGGCTCATCTTTTTCTTTAGGCAGCCGTAAGGCTCCAGCAACTATGGCAAACACACATTGCTTAAAAAAAACCCAAAGGGCCCAATCCTTCAAAGACTTATTACTGGGCCTGGAGATTTCTGCTGCAGGTAGTCCTAGTGAAGCCCAAGGGACTGCTCCAAGCACTTCATTCCATAGTATTTGCAGGATCTGTGTGTAAATGAGAATACTCACACCCACCTTTGTAAAGCATCTTGAGAGCTAAGCATAAAAAGCACTGTTGAAGTGCTAAGTATTTATGAAATAGAGTTGCATAAAGTTAGAGAGATGTGCCTGAAACATCCAAACAGCCACTGACTCTTGGATGGAGAAAGATTCAAAATCTGAACCCAGATCTGAATTTCTTGATTGACCCTGGTGTTTACAACAGGCTAGCTAGAACTTCAATTTGTGGCTCAGGTCCATCTTTATATAAAATAAGATTTTCTTCCCACTGTTCCTAAAATTCAAAACAGTTTGTTGTTCAAAAAAGTTCAGATAACTTTTGTCCCCCTTAGTTTCTATTTTCACTGCTGCCTCTCGAGCACCAGTTTCTGGCAAGGCCCAGAAAGAGAATTAACAAAATACAAGAAGTGAATGTGTTCTCAGGATGTTATTGAGGAACTATCAGAAAGCTTGTGAAAGAGGCTGTTCTTATGAAATTTCTAGCCCATATTTGCAGACCCAAGAGGTTTGGCTAGCTCAAATCAGTATATGAGTTTTTTACATGCTTTCCCCAACCTCTGAACATTTGGAATTACATCCTAGTGACAAATAGTTCAATATAAGAAATAATTAAGCCATAAGCCTTGAACACAGAGGGAACTCAAACACAGGTCTCTATTTCATTTTAAGCAGTTTAACATGTATGGCAGTCCAGCTACAGAACAGTTCATTCCCAACAAACTGAATGATGGAGACCCAGAAGTTTCTGTTCTTTCATTTCTGTCCCACTCTCTTTTTTTAATTAAAAATAAGTTAATGAAAATTAGACTGTGGGCCGGATTCTGATCTCATTCACACTGGTGTAACTCAGGAACAGTTAGCTCCCCAGAAGCCTACTGGAATTCAGTGGATGAAATCAGAATTGGGTACTTTATTCTTGAAAAAATATTTTAATTTCCTTTTGATTTCTGCAGAGCATCCTTGATACTTTTATGTTTATGCAGTCAGATTTTCCAGAGTTCAGCACTAACAATCAAGGCCAGATTTTCAAAAGGACCAGCCTCCCTTTTAGGCACTAGAACAAATGGCCAAATTTTCAAAAGAGCATTGGGTACTGAACTCTTTGAAAATCTAGCTATAAGTGTCAGAAGGGGAGATGGGGGGAGGGGGTCTGGATGTTTGGAATGCTTTAAAATCTGACCCCAGGCATGAGGGCTGAGCACTTGATCATCTGGCCCTTGGAGCCTTTAGAGGGCTATGCCATCCTTGCATGTGACCAGTGCCAGCTTTTCTCAGTGGCAGTCTGCCTTTCTATTTCATTCTTTCTGTTGTGTGTAATTTATGCATGGATTAGGTTCTCCATTCACAGGGCAGCGGTAATTAGGATAAAGTACTGATTGCGTGGTAAAAGCAAAAGTTTCATCTGACCTTAGAACAGCAGAAAGGGTTTAGACATAAGAGGTTTGTATAACAGGAATAATTATTCCTCTTTGGGAAGAAGTCCCTTGAAATGCCTTCCATGATTAGATACAGCTTTTGTGGGTGACACCATCTCTTCCCTTTGGTCTCCTTTTGAAATCCTTATGGTTCTGGAGTGCTACATGCAAGAAATGTGCCTTTAGTGCACCTGTACATTTATTTCCTAAAGCTATTTCCCTTTGACCCTCGTTTTCTTTTTCAGTTTCATTTTTGTACAGTAGTAGGACTTGGGGTGCAGTATGGTTGACAATGTTTTTTTGGGGAAAATCACACACAGCATTTTAGAGAAACAGACAACAGTTGATCAGAATGACTGGAGACCAAAGTGCTCCCCATAAAGCTAAACTCCTCTTACTGATACACATTATATTGAATAACTCTAGATATTGTGCTGATAAGAACAAAGGAGAAAAGGCAAATTCATCTGAAAAATACTCCCAACAGATTGATGATACCTGCTGCATTTGAATATTATTTGGAATTAAAATTATCAATCCTCAGTAAAGACTGGGGAATTTTAGTCTCTTCACTGCATGTGTTGTCATATGAGCAGTGTTGAACTATCATGTCATCCTGACATACATTATCTTCTGGCAGGGAGCTGGCTGGAATACTTACTTGACAAGACCGTCCAAGACCTAGAGGAGCCACATCTTCTTGATGAGCTGTCAGGACTCCCTCCTGATTACCTCACTACTAATGAAAGGCTCAATTTCATTGCAAAAGGTCCTGAAAGTGAGAGAAAGGGCACCAGAGCAAGTAAAGTCTCTCTCTGGGGCCCAATTATTCTGTCAGTTGCTTGCATAAAACTCTCATTGACTTCAAAGGCACTTGGTGCACAATGGCACTTGGCCCTGATGTGTTACCTTTAATCCAGGGGTTGGCAAATTCTAGAAGATGACACTCCCTAGGTCAGCTTTTACAGACTTAAAGATACATGGTTTTCTTCAGTCTAGGAATTAATGTAAGCCATTGATCATTTATTGAAGAAATACACATCATCTGCTGCCATTTAGCCAACCTGCCGTGAGCCTTAAAGCCTTCTGGGACAACAAAATTGAGTTGTTCCTAACCTTGTTTTTGCCTCATCCATCCACACAATTCATAATATCTTGCACTACTGTGATGGACTGATTGGATTATTTTGTAACATGTTCCTATCTTTTTGTTTTGTAAAATAAGAAAGTCTACACACTGGCTAACTCTATAGAGGTGGTTTAATTTTGTTGTGACTTTTTATTTTATTTTTAATTTTAGCAGCTCTGGAATGGGATATCACTTTTGTTTTAACTGTAGGAAAACTCTTAAATAAATGCAAACAGAAAATCCTTCCATTTTGACTGTGAAATTGAAGTTGTCTCCTGTATCCTCCATATCCCGCTGCTCTGGTTGTGCTGTGCTATCTCCCGAGGCTCCCACTAGGGGAATTGTTTTGGGGTGATATAAAGATGGAATATTTCAGGTGAATAACCACTGAGATTGATTAGACTGTGGAACAGTCTGCAAGGGAAATGCTAGGTGCCTTTTAATGGATGCACAAAGCAGTAATGATATAATAGGGGGGAAAAGCCTGCATTTGTGGACGCAGTCAGGACCAAGTGATCTACTCTAAGAAGGTCTTTTTCATTTATAACTTATAAACTGTAAATGAGTCAATATCAGATTGCCATTTCCCTCACAGAGGACTCCATACATTTTGAGACCCTATAAGTAGCAGAGGCGTGTGTAAACATGAGATAAACATCTTTCTGCCCCGTCCCCAGAACATTAAGTGACGTGAGGAAGGCAAGAAGGAATGCCTTAATGAAAACATTTGAGGCTGTAATTGAGGTTAAAGTCCTGTTTACAAAGGCCTCTGCCATGATTCTTGGGATGTTTCCAAACTTGGATAAGCCATGTATCAGTTGAGTGTGCTGCAGCTTCTGCCAAGGTCACTGGGGCTGGCTTCCTTGGTTGTCTCTCACTCCCGGGCACTTCCTGCAACAGATTGATGACTTTGGCTCTTCTATAAACCAAAGAAAACTAGACTTTTCTAGTGTAGTGCATGTGGAACATTAAATACATAGAGACAATATTAAAAAAGAGAGACTTGCAGTTAGAAATGTGGACAGTTTGAGATTAGGCAGTGGGAAGCACAGGAAATAATAGGCAGCTGTAACTGAATTTTCAGTAGCCAATGGAGACATGCTGACACATCACCCTACAGGCCGTAGCCATACAAGAACATCATCGCATAGTGTGTCCAAGTGAGAGCCTAGACGCAACTGGAGTGGAGCAGTGAAGTCCATAGCTGGCAAGGGAGGACAAGAAAGCTGTACCATTATCAGTAATCCTGGTTCCCTGGATTCTAGCCTCATCACCTGCTTCAGCTATGTACGATTATGAATAACAAAAACATATGAGGGTCAAAAACAAAGAGCCAGCATCTTGTCTTAGACCCTTTTAAGTCCTGGTTGCAGCACTGTGTCTAGGAGATTTGCCTTAGCACGGTTTGACTTGCACCATTCACAGAAAAATATCACTCTCCACACGGGTTAGGGAAACTGCTAGAAGCCTGTAATAGCCATTGCCATGTTTAAATGTAGTAAATGCTGGCAAGGTTTCAGTCACCAGGTGCAAAAATAGCTTTACTCAACCCCCGTCTGTGGTGCAGCGAAGCAGGAGGCAGCTAGGTCATTGGTTGCAAATGCCCTGGTGTGTTAAAATGGAGCAATAAGCAGGAATGCTGGGATGCACACGCACGCAAAATTCCTTTTCCGGATGCAGGGGAGAGTGCAGAGCCCTTTCGAACTTCAGGGGCCTTTCAGCTACTGCAGCCAATGACATACGGGCTGGGGATTTACCGCTAGGCTAGTGGAACTAACAGCCCTCCTTAAAGTGCTTCTTTGAATGCCCTCTCTCTTCCAGCTGTAGATCAAACTGGACGGAAAGGATGAAAATTGCGAAAGGCAAAAGAGAGGGGAAAGCAATTTTTGAGGGAAAGGAATCCCTTGCAAAAGACTCTTCTCTCTCAGAGGAAACATCTGCTTGCCTCTCTGGAGGTAGAGAGCCTTGTTAGGGCATGGCCAGTTCATCAACTATACCAACAGGGAGAATGCTCAGGTTAAAAAAATAAATAAAATAACACAGAGAAATTCTCTCTCCAGATTTGACAGAAATAACCATAGGTATTGATTTCTACCCAAAGCAGTAGGTCCATTGCAGGAGAAATCAAAACAGCAGGCAAGAAAACTAATTTTGACTCTCAACTTTAATGTGGATTGAGTTTAACAAGACAAATATGGCTTCCTACCTGCCTCCCCATCTTTGAATAAGTTTTATTTGAATCAAGCTTCTGAAAGCAGCAATAAAATCTTGTTTTTAGACTGCTATCCTTTTCACTGGCAGAGGAAATAAATGGTGGAACCCCAAGTTTTCATGGCAATTGGGATAGCTATTCTGAGAGAGGGATGCAGGGAGCTTGGAATGGGAGGGCCGTAAAGGACAGGAAAATATGCAAGGATACTTTGAGGTTATAATTTCATAAGAAAATTTGATACTGTTCAAAAAGCTCTGTGAACAGGCCAGAGACTGAGTGCCCTGGAAAATGTGACTAGAGGAACTCCAGAGTGCCTGTCACTCAGGTATTGACACTGGGAATGAAGGACAAGGCAATTGAAAATTCACAGCAAAGAATACAACCATCTGGGGGACTTGTATACCAGTATGATTGGAACTGGACCTGAGCCACATAGTTAAGACTGATTCTCAGACACTACAGTGATAGGTTCCCTAAAAATACTTTAGATGAACCCAGATACAACTTTGAGGGTGTCCAGATTCTGGGATTTTATCTCTGTCTCTTATAGGATGGGTTTGGGTATTGGGTACTAATTATCAAAGGGAACAGCAAATTAGAGTAAGAGTTTAAATATGTTTTAATTTCATGTGTGTTAATCTGGGGGACCAAGGAATGGCTGCTAATCAGGAGACTGGGAGGTGGGATTCCCAGGTTCTGGTCGTCAACCTACCACTTACTCAGTGAGCCAAATTCTAAGCTGACTTTATACCCCTCAATGGGGTTTTAGGGAGTGTAAATCAGTGCAGAGTTTGGTCCTTTGTGAAATCTGGAATGTCAACTATGCCCAAATTTTCAAAAGTGGGCATTAAATTTGGGTGTCTCAGTTTTTCAGTGTCTAACTTGATACACTAATAGCCATAATGAGAAGGTTATCCTTACTAGATATGACAGTTGAGATGCTTTGGTCATAATGCTTGGAAGGAATGCTACAATATTTATTAGAAACAAATTTATTCCTGCATTGGGACTGGTTTGTTTCTGAACCATCCATCTGAGAGCGCCTCCCGCCACCTTGTGGCCAGACTCTAAAACTGGCATTCTCTTCATTTGGAAAAGAAATGGTTTATGAAGCCACAGTGAAGGTTGTTCCTGTTATTAGAAGGGTAAGCTTACCCAGCACTGAGCAGGAAAGGGTTAAACCGAGACTATAGGTAGTGGAAGTCCCACCCCCCAGATTGTACTGGGCATGCTCCAACTGCTGCCCTGTATAAAAGGGAGCGGCCCAGCTCATTCCAGGGTGACTAGTGAGGAGGAAGGATGCTTGGTAGAAGTGCTAAGCAAGGAGCCACTTCAGCCTCCAACTGAGGGAATGAGAGATCCAGAGACCTGAATGGCAACTTACTACCCCCAGCTGATAGCCCAGAGTTGGACTGATGCCAGGGAACCTAAAGGTCCCAACGAGACCCAGATGACAGTGTCAGGAAGCATGGTAGGAAGTGGCCTGGTGGATGGTGTGAGTGTATCTCCTGCCCAAGACAGGTCAGTGTGTTGCGGTGGGATCCCTGCTGACCGGAGTGGTAAATTGGTGGTAAATCACATCTGATTGCATTTAACCGTTCTTTGATGGGTGGGTGTCCTGACTTGAAGCTGCAGCTACTGATTCTCAGCTGTCCTTTAGCCACAAGATCACCTTTGCCTTACAAGATCCCCAGCAGCCTTTATAAATTTGCTCTGGCCTTTGCATTCTTGACTCTGAAAGTCTCTGCTCATTGGCTTTGGAGGTCTCTGCTTCTTAGCAGTCTCTGTTGACATCAAGATGGAATGTTGCATGTTGAGATATGTTATATTTATAAGGACACATATTGTTTCTTTAAATCAGTAGCAGAAAGCTAGGCAATAAGGTTCTTACTCACTTTTGGAAGAAAGTGACTCTGTGAGTCTTCACCATTGTCACATGACTGCCCTCTAGCCTCACTTTCATAGTCAGCTGGCCTTGGCAATTGGCAAAAGGACCATTCCTTGGCCACTCATGGTTTCCTACTACTGTTTGAGTGATGCAGGCAGAGACATTATCACTTCAGTTTTAAAGGTACCCTCTGCTGCTTAACATATAAGATGTTAACCTGCAGCTTCTCTGGCAGCCAGCCAGTTAAAACACTGAAGGCAGCCAAGCCAGACCCACCTTACACACTCCCATTTAGATTCTGCCTGCAGAATCGGTTTCAGCGATGTAAATGAATGCAGTTCAGGTAAAGTTGCTACTAATGCTTCAGAGTTATTCTCCACTGAACAGACCATCAGGTCAAAACTGGTGACTGTGTTTCCTACAATCCGATCAATGCCAAGGCATTGACTGAAAATAAAGGAAATGATAGTAAGATTTTCCTCTCCCATCACAGAAATGTTCTGTTCAGGAGGCCCAGCAAGCAGCCTAGTGGGGGAGCAGGTAAAAGGGGGCTTTAAACTTCCTTTGCACTACCAGTATTTTGGAACAACCTATACCTACCCAGACCTTAATGTGACTTAGGCTGCTCTAATTTATGATCTGCATCCCAGGGTCTCATATGTGCCCTGGGAAGAACAGACTAGAGATACCGTGGTGTGCATGCAATGTGTTCTTGCCACATGCTCTATCTCTTCCCCTTTCTTGGCCTGCCCCTAACCTACCATCTACTATGGGGGCAAGGAGCAAAGCCCTTATGCCAGCTGTACACTGGCCAGAAAACCCCCATACAAGGCTTATTCTTAATTACTGCCTTTTTAAATGGCCCTTTGCATTGCCAGAGCAATGTAAATGAGAATCAGACCCTATATATGGAGGTATGCCTGGCAAAATAAATAATTCTAGCAGATATAACCAAGTCAATTAGCTAGCACCTTTGTAGCGTGGCTAGCACCTTTGTAAATGAAGGTCTAGGCATTCCAGGACACAACCAATTATGGAGTGTCTACACTAGCATTTACAAAGCTTTTTAGTTAACTGGAAATCAGTTAAACTTGTGTGGTGACAAGGCCACAAACTTCAGTCAAGTTTTAGCCCATGAAGAATCTTGCCTCAGCTGGCATGGTCCTTGTGGCAGACACACTAGGCAGCAGCTGGGCCAAATTCAAAGGTGATGTGCAAGAGAGGATCTAAGTTAAGTAAGGGGATGTGAGTTGAATTCTGTTAAAGGGCCAGCCACTTCACTCACTGATGCTAGTGTAAATCAGAAGAAACTCTGCAGAAATAAAGGAAATTATGCAGATGACAAAAGGCTCTGAGTAAGTTAGTGTAAAGGAGCCTAAGCAATTGTCTAGACTAGGGAAATTTGCACTGGTGTAGCTACAAAGTAACATCAGTGCAAACCTCTCATGTGGAGACACTGAAACTGAAGCAAAACAAGGCTTGCACCAATGAAACTTACACTGGTGCTGCACATCAGTGCTGGAGATTTGCCCTGATTTAGCTACACATATGCAAAACCCCCCAATATAGCTAGGACCTAAATAAATCTAAAGGGAGTTTCAGCTGGGAAAGGATTGGCTGATTGTTTTGTAACATCAATGTAATTCCCTCTATACTCTTCTTTCACTTCTGAATTTAGCCTAGTCTTTCTGCTCCCACTCATTGTAGCTGCCAGGGCAGGATGAGACCTTTAATTTGGTTTAACAAATGATTTTAGAAGTGTCCATAGAAAACAGACAAAAACAAATGTTCAAAACCTCCATTCAAATGTTCCAAAACTCAATTGGAACAGACGGAACTTAATTAAAATGGATACTCCTTAGAAGGCTTTTTTGGATATAACGAGTTCTCCAAAATTAAGATAGTTGCTGATAAGTAAAGTAATCAGACATTTAATTTCAAACAGAATAATTATCAGAAGATGTGCAAGTATTCTTTAAAGGGTCTGAAAGACAAAGTATTTGTATCTTGGATGAAATTCTTTATGTAAGATTGACTTGTGTTCAGGTCTCTCTGCCAAAACTAACAGCCAGTATATTCATGAGTTCTTATTACCTTCAGCATTAAACTTCCCTTTAAAAATAGTATATTTCTCAACTGTAAAAGGAATTTGAACACCAAGAAAAAAAAATTGAGCTTCTGCTGGGCCATATTTGGAGCAATCTCTAGCATCTGTGAGATTCACTCTAAAACCTTGTCTAGACTAGGATTTAAGATGTGATGTTAGCGTGTTTTTAACTAATGTGCTAATTAACAAGTTTTGAAAGTCAAGGCACATCTGCCTTAATACATGCTAGAGTGATTTGAATTAATGCCTAGCTTCCCTCATTAGGCTTTAACTGGACCTGGCTAGCACATATTAAAGGCAGTGTGCCTTATCTTATCAACACTAGATTTTTAAAATGTATTAGTTTTCACATGAAAGAAACCAGGTAGGTGAGGTAATACCTTTTATTGGACCAATTTCTGTTGGTGGATAGGCAGTACTTAATTTTTGCCAACGCTGAGCCCCAGCACTTCTAGGCTTGTCAGGTTATTTGGCACATCTGGACTTGCTGCATCAGTTATGAATGTAAAAAAATTGCTTGAGCCCTGGCACCTCTTGCAGTACAAATTAAGCACTGTGGAAGGGACAAACTTTCAAGCCAGACAGCGCTCTTTTGATCTGGGGAAGGAAGCAGAGTGTTTAAGTTTTAATATAAATTAAGACAGATTGTTAAGCAGAAAAGGTAATGGATGTAATCCAACCCTCAGTTGCCCACTTCATTTCAATGCATTACCTCCTTCTGCTTAACAGTCTGTCCCAATTTGTATTTAGTTCAACTTTACTTCCTTCCCCAGACCTGAAGAAGCTCCATGTAGATTGAAAGCTTGTCCTTCCACTAATAGAACTTGACCCAATAAAAGAAATTACCTCCTCTACCTTGCCTTTCTCATACTGGGAACAACACTGCAAACAACTGTTAGTATATGTTGGCTAAAACGCTCTAACATCACACTTTAAAGCCTCATCAAGACAAGGTCTAAACTGGAGTTCACTGCATGCTCATTTTTATTCATATGAGTAGGCCTGTTGGTTTCAGTGGGACTGAATGAGTAAGGATATCAGAATGGGGCCCTGAAATCTTAACTCCATTTTTACTCAAGCAAAATTCCCAGTGACTCCTATTTTGCCTAAGTATAGACTGCATCAAACATTAGGCAAACCTTAGGGATTTGCCCCTATCTGAACAAGAATCAATTGACCCACCACTCAAATGCAGACACCACCTGCCAATTAAAATGTAGAAAACCAGCTTTTGGGGCCAGTGACCATCTTTTTATTGTGTACACATACAGGGGCTAATACAATGGACCCTCTAGGAGCTATCACAATACAAATTAACAATAATTCTAACCCTAGGATGTGATTTCTGGATAGTAGTGGGGAGAAACTAAAAGTCCAGTGGTGACGAGCCTGCCTGTGCACGTGTCTTACTCTGTGAGCTCAAAGAACACACTCAAGCAGCACCAACATCAAATCCTTAGCAGCCTATTCTTTTGATACTGCCCAGCCTTCGCTGGTAAAGTGACAGAAGATGAGTCAAACATGCCGCCTCCAACTGTTCTGTCTCACCGCTCTTCAACTGAGGCTGGGGTTTCTGGCAACAGACAAAACATCATTGGCTGTGGTCCATGAACCCTAGCAATGAGGAACCCAGGTAATCAAAACACTGCATTTAAAAAGCAGTTAAACTGTCACCACACGAGACCCTGCACCCAAGGACCTGAGGAAAGGTTTTGAGCTGAACTGCATGCTGATAAATTGCCCTCACTGGTTACTACAGGATGCTCTAGCCAACAGCTGCTTGTCAGATGTCTGAATGAGCAATCCAATACATTAGCTATTCTTAATACATCTAACAATGGTTCCCAGAGCTAAGGGGATCTATATCAATGGTTCCCAACCTATGGCCCGTGGGGGCTTTCAAAGTGGCCTGCCACTCTCCTCCCACTGGCTGCAGAAGGGAGCCACCACCTAAGGACCCAGACGAAGTTCATTGCTGCATGAAGTGCATTGCCGCAGGGCTAAAAGACCGGTGCAGGCTCCTTGCTGCAGCCGATGGAATAGGAGATCAACGCGCCCCTCCCCCCCGGCTGTAGAAGCGTTCTACCTTGGTCCCTAGGTGTTGGGGTCCCTGCTGGAGCCAAAAGAGAGGAGCATTGATCTCCTGTCCCCCTGGCTGCAGAAGGGAGCCACTGCCCAGGGACCCTGGTGTTGCTCATGGGGCTACAGAACACGTGCAGTTTCCCTGCTGAAGCCAAGGGGACAGGAGAGCCTCCTTGCTGAACTCCTTCCCTCTGGCTACATGGGAGGGGAGGGGGACTGCTGGCAGAGACTGGTGGCCCTTCAGGGCAGTAAAAATTATATCTGGCGCTCGAGCCAAAAAGGTTGGGAACTACTGATCTATATCCTGTTCCTCAAACCATTACACAGACTTTATTGGGTAACTTCAAAATATAAACAGAAGCATGCACAGGGAAAGATGGTGCTCTTTTAACAGTGTAATCTGATACTGCAGTTTGGTATTGGTTTCCCTGGGTTTACATAAACCCTCCGGATTTATTGTCCATTCTTCTCTCTTGTAGAACAGCAAATGAGAGTAAAAGTTGAAAACTGAGGAGGGAGACTGAGACTTATGCCATGGCTACACTACAAAATTGTCAACCTAATTACATTGGCATATTGCCACCAGTTGTTGCATTGACTGTGCATATGCATGCTACCCTCGTGTCAGTGGTGCGTGTCCTCCCTAGTGCGGTGACAAGGGGTTTAAAAAACTCCTGTCTTGGTTCGTTTGTATTCCTGGCTTCAGGGCGGGGGCTGGAGAAGAGAGGGCGAAGGAGGGAGGAAGGATTTATCAGGTCCACTTCCGTGTACAGTTTGGTGACAGTTTTATGGCTTACTGTGGGGTTTTTTCTTTTCCTTTTTATCTCTTGCTTGAGGCAGCTGGATTTTTCCTAACAGGATTAATTTCTCAAAACACACACATACAATCATACAACTTACTCAGGTTTGACTGATTGAGGGGTCAGCACCATTTCTATTCAGCCCGTGATACTGATGGGGTGAATGAATCTGATAACAGAACGTTTATTTAGTGGGAGGGGAAAGGCTGACAGACAGACACAGAGGGAATCCTTTGAAGTCACAGGAGCTCTATTGAGCAATGGCGCTACAAAGGCTCATGAGTTAGGGAAGGGGAAAGGGTAGCCTTGTGGCTGCAGTCACTCCGCCTGTCCATTGAGTCACTAAGTTCAGACAGGCCCCCCCTTGCTATTCACCCGACCAACCTGTGGACAGATGAGGGTGGCTGAAACCTGTCTTAGTCCAAGACTTGGTCAATGGCTCATAAATCTATCATTCACCATTCATTTGTACAATAACACATTCTCTGTTCAATTCAAAACCACTATTTATTGAGGGCTTTCCCTCTATCACAAGTTGTCTCCCCTTATCCTTTTACAATTCCTTAAACTTACCACTTAAAACTCATGATTGAAACAACTAATCATACTAACACAAATACGCTAAACATATACTTAAAGACTTACTTACAACTAAACAACATTTGATTAATACTTACCACATAGATGGATGAACTCAGTTGCAACAAAAACAATAAAAGTTTATGGCCAAATTTCCTTACTCTTTTTGTTACGTTCCCGGGTTTTCATCTAGGAGGAACTTCTATCGCATTCACACCCAGCTCTAATGCCCTATGCTTTTTTGCGCAGCGAGCTGGGGAGAGGCAATGATGGCTGATCAGGCCATCTTTGCGGTGCAATTCTGGTGCACCCCTTGTGATGCGTGGCTCGTCCAATTTGCCTCTCTCCTGACAACCTTATATATCTCCAACACAGCATATTGCTTGCTTAAACCAATTGTGATGTTTTGGCTACTGTCCAACCAGCAAGTCCCATGCCTGTGAGGGAACTTTTTGCCCTCTAGGGGCTAGTTACAAGCCTGGGGTGCCCACTGTTGCTGGACAGATTCTCTATTTTTCGACTGTCAACAGGCCTCATCCTGTTGACCAGCTTTGACTTTCTGATCACCAAACTTTCGGAAACAGCTTGTTTTTTGTGACATTTGCCATTGCTGCTTGAGCACCCTCTATGTTAGTATGTAATTATTCAAAAATGACCTTGGGGCACACATACATTACAGGCTCTATAGAAGTCTGTTATAACACCCAGGAGTGTTTGGATCCAGGAAGAATGCAGTGCAGCGGGGGGGTAGCTATGCCACTATGCAAATCATCACCATCCAGCGCAGGGTATTTGGGAAGGGTTTTGCAATGCCTCATGAGGCCGCAATGAGTCGTGCAGGGGTGACTGGGAATGTGGGTTCAGAATTCAACAATGCAGTGTTCTTCATCCCATAATAGTTAGCACCTCTTCAAAATCCCCACATCCCTGTGCATTCCTACATGCTGTCCACTATCTCTGACAGCAGCGTGAAGCCTGCATAGCTCTGCACTACTGTCATGTGCATGGCCTGGAAAGGGTGCCTGACCCTGCAGTATGTGCTGAGCCACAGGAGTCGTCAAGGGGCTCAACAATTCCTTTGAGAATAGATTTCTGTGCGACACACAAACAATTCAAGGATGTTGGTGGCATTCACAGAGCAGCTGCAGACGGGAGCACCAGTTCTGGGCTCAAGAAACAAGCACTGACCGGGGGGGGGTAATCATACTATCATGCAGGCTTGAGACAAGCAGTGGCTGCAGAACTTTGGGATGTGCACGGCCATTCCTGGATCTGTGCACCAAACTCACCCGAGCCCACCAGGGCAGGGTCACCAGAATGAAAGCCACCCTGACAGCTGAGAAGTGATTGGTGATTGCATTGTTGAAACTGGCAATGCCAGAGTGTTACCAGTCAGTTGGCAATCAATCTGGAGTTGGGAAATCCACTGCAAGGGTGGTTGTCATGCAAGTGGGCAGAGCCACTAATTGCCTCCTGCTAGCAGGAATGTGAATCTGGGCAATGTGGAAGGCATGGTGGATGGTTTTGCAGCAGTAGGATTCCCAAACTGCGGTGGGGGCGATAGAGGGCATGCATATCCCTACTTTAGCACTAGCTCACCTAGTCACAGAGTATGTCAATGGAAAGGGCTATTTTTCTATGGTAATACAAGCTCGGGTGGGTCACTGGAGATGTTTTACTGACATCAGTGTGGGCTGGTCAAGCAAGGTGCATGACATGCGTATCTTTAAGAACACAGGTCGGTTCAGAAAGCTACAAGCAGGGACTTTCTTTCCTGACTAGCAGTTTACCACTGGGAATATTGAAATGTCAGTAGTGATCCTGGAAGACCCAGCATACCCCTTTGCTCCCCGGACTCATGAAAGTGTACAGCGGCCACCTCAATAGCAACAAGGAACACTTCAAATACAGGCTCATCAGATGCAGCATGGCAGTTGGATGTGCCTCTGGTTGTTTGGAGGGTTGCTGGCATTGGCTACTTCCAAGATTGGACTTTGGTGAAGAAAAAGCCCAATGGTTATAGCTACCTGCTGTGTCCTGGATAATATCTGTAAAAGAAAAGGGGATAGCTTCTGTCGGTGCAGGGTAGATATGGTGTGGCTGTCTCTTCAAATTCAGCCATCAGATACAAGGGCTATAACAGCTCAATGTGGAGCTGAGTGGCTCAGGGAGGCTTTGAAAGAGCATTTGAAGAGTGTGCTCTACCTATCCTTGTTCTTTTGCAGTCTGGTAGGAATCTAGCAGTGAGTGCTGAGTGTAGGCATGTAGCACTGACAATGCACCTCTTAATATTGTCTGAGATTAATGTTATAGGCTCTGTGACAAAATGAAGTAAAACGGAAAGTGGTGGGTATCAGGCCTGCTCAGCGTATGTTGTGAACTGAAAGAAATGTTCCAAAAACTAGAATTTTATTGTGTAATATGAAACTATTTATTAGTTTTGTAACATTCTAAATGTTTATTTGCTTAAGGGAACAGACCTTATGAACGGGAAAGTCACGTCCATCTCTCACACTCTCCTCCCTCCCCCCCACCCCGTTTGTGGATCTGATTCTTTAATGTTCCCCAGGTGGAGTGGTAAGGGTAGTGCAGGAAGCCCTGATGCCACATGGAATGTTATGGGGTGCGTGTAGGGAGGTCCCAACATTGAGTTACCTATGGGCTGCAGAGGGAGGCAAGCAGAAGATACTTGGACCTGCAGTTCTTCTAACGTCTGCAGCATCTCTGTTTGCTGCCTGAGAATTCCCATTATGCCCTGGTGCATCTCCCTCTCCTTTTCGTGCTTGGATGCCCCGGTCTTTTCCCTCTCCACTCTTTCCTTCTCCATGCTGTAAGCAAGGGTCATATGCCAGGCCCTCGTCCCTTTCTCTGCAGCACTGGCTTGCAGCATCACCTGGAACATATCATCCCAAATTGTGTGTGGTTTTTTTGGTTTTGTTTTTTTTCCCTTCCTTCTTTCCTGGCTCAGGCATTCTGCAGATATGGAGGGAGAGACCGTCAAGGCCACAATACCAGCAGCTGCAGCTACAACCCTGGACAGAGATACCATTGTCACGTATTCACAACAGAAATTAAAACTTAAGATACTGAACTCATTCGCCTTGATCCCAGAAAGTCATACTTGTTGGGACTGACACAGCACGGTGCCAGTCATGCCACCAAACATAGTGAGTATGGCCCTCAGGCTGTGGGGAGGAGTTTGAGGCAATGAAGGAGGGCCTGCTGGTGTTCCAATGCTGCCCAGGCCCATGTGCTGCTAGCCTGTCTGTGTATTGCAATGGTACCTGCTGAAGTAAGCTGAGTAGTATGGAAAAGTGTCCTACCATGGTGGAAGAAATAAGGCAGTCCTCCCTAGAAACCTTTGGCAGAAGATTGCAGAGTACCTCCATTAAAGTTTCATCGAGGATTCATGGGACATCCCAGTGCACATAAACAAACTGCTCCACGTGGGCCCGCCTGCCTAACTCTAGAGGGGAATGAAAACAGATACCAACTCTACCTCCCTTGGTTATGCCCTACCTGTTCTAGCACAAGTTTAAAAAAAAAATTCAGATGTGTCCTGCTATTTTGGGGGGTTCCATCCCTGTAGTTTCAAAGCAAACTGCATACTTACCAGAGGTCCTGCCTCTGCAGTAGGCTCACCCAGGCTCAACAGTCAGGACTGACTGGCCTGCAGGGGGGTCAAAAACAGGTCTTGGCTTGCTATGCAGCTGAATACCCCGGTTACCTGTCCCCCATACTCTTCTTCCTTGTCCATCTACTCATCCTCCTCACTGTTCATGGCAGGGGCCTGTGTCTTTGGAGGAGCCCAAGTATCCTCCGGGCTCTTGGAGGTGGTGATAGGGTCTCTACCGAGGATGGCACGCAGAACTTTGTAAAAGCACTAGGTTTGCAACTTGGATTGATTTGTTGGCCTCCCTTTCCTTTTGGTATGCCTGAAGTAGCTTCTTGGCTTTCACACAGCACTGCTGCTGGTCCCTGTTGTGGCCCTTCTGCCTGCCCCGAGCAATCTGCTTGCAGATGTCAACACGTGTACAGCTGGATTGGAGTTGTGCATGCACAGCCTCTTCTCCCCACAAACCCAAGAGATCCAACACCTCCTATGTACTACAGGCAAGAGCCTGGCTGCAACATCTAGCCAGCAGTTGCACACGACAATGGAGAATTGCTAGGTGTGCTCCATTTTGATATGAATAGTGGTTGCTTGGATGTTGCCACAATGTGCTGTTGTTTCTAAGAATTGAACCTCTGTATTAAATGCGGGAGGTAGGCAGGAGCTGCACGGGTAGGTAAGTAGACCATTCTTTTTGTCAGACCCTATGTTAACCTCTTTCCATTCACTCAAGAGTCTCAAACTACCCCTTTGTTTGAAGCTTTGTCAGGTTCTATTGGAAAGGTGAGTAAGAACAGTTTGGCCACAATGCAGTTGTCTGGGTTTGATTAGGTGACCAGAAAAATCAGCGTTTTTTTGTTTACTTAAAAAAAAATCCCTTAAATGCACACAACTGAAAGCACAAAGATTAGGACATCAATCTGAGCTCCACTAATTTGCCTACACATTCCAATGGCTAATTAATAGTGAGGGGCCCAAACAAACTTGTCATCTCAAGCTGAACATGCCTGCTAACTCCACTCACCACCATGGGTCAAACCAAGAGCCTGAATCAGACCACCTGAATCTTGGGGAAAATTGGTTCTCTTAAAGTTTGCAGCTTGGGTCTTACTTTACAATATGACTGAACTTCTTAACACAGATTACACACTAATATAAAGCATGTGCAATTTACTGTTACAATCTTACATTTTAGATTTCCTAACTTTTGTGTTTGCCATGTTACTACATTAAGAAACAAGATTGTTCATAATAAAAGGTACTTTTCATTTACTTCAAGTTATAACACAAATGCTGATTAAGCCTTAAACTTCACCTCTATGGGCATTATACTCTATGGATGGAAAAGCTCCAGCAGGAAGATAATGTGTGACTTAATCAAGAAAAAGATCTTACTGTAGATCAGCTGTCAGCAACCACTGTGCACTAGAACCACATAGCTAATATCTCTTGTGAGGCAGTATAACCCCCTAATTGATAAGCACTGGTCTGGGCATCTAGTGGTAATAGTTCTGTTACTAGCTCTACTGACCTGCTGTATGACCTTGGGCAAGTCACATCACCTCTCTGTGCTTGTTTCCATTCCCTCCCTTTTTGTGTCTTGTCTTTTATAGCTGTGCACCTGCCTCTACTGTAGTTATAATCAATTAAGGTTATAACTAGCACTAAAATATGCATGAGTACTCAAAGTGCCTTGCAACTTAGTGTGCCTCATGAGGGTGAGAGAACGGATCCAGACCTGTGATCATTTAACCAAGGGGTTCTCAAGGTACAGCCCAATAGCATGACTACAGGGGTGGAATCACAGCAGGCCCCATGAAGTTATGGGGGCCCAGCTAGAGTACAGTTTCAGTTTAGAACTCAGCAGAGTCCAGAAGGCCAATGGGGTGGGGGTAACATCTGCTCTGGAGATATAAGGGGATAGCACCCCTGACTGGTGCAGTGGATAAGACCCAGGCAGCCAGGAGCCTGTCTACAAACTACTTGGAAATCTAACTGGATTGTATGAACAGATTACCCCCCCGTGGCTCAGACCTAGGGGTCTGGCAATGAGGATGGTGGGGAGGAGCTGTCTGTGCAGGTCCTGCAAGAGGCTGCTAGCCATGGAGGACTCTTGGATCTAAGCTAGGGGGAGTGGTAGATACCCTGGAAGGGAGGGATCGGATACAGAAGGACTTAAACAAATTGCAGGATTGGGCCAAAAGAAATCTGAGGTTCAACAAGGACAAGTGCAGAGTCCTGCACTTAGGACCGAAGAATCCCATGCACAGCTACTGACGTGTTAGGCAGCAGTTCTGCAGAAAAGGATCTGGGGGGTTACAGTGGATAAGAAGCTGGATGAGAGTCAGCAGTGTGCCCTGGTTTCCAAGGCAGCTAATGGCATATTGGGCTGCATTAGTAAGAACATTGCCGGCAGATCGCGGGAAGTGATTATTCCTCTCTATTTGGCATTGGTGAGGCTGCATTTGGAGTTCTGTGTCCAGTTTTGGGCCCCCCACTACAAAAAGGATGTGGACAAGTTGGCGAGAGGCCAGCGGACGGCAACAAAAATAAGGGGGCTGGAGCACAAGACTTATGAGGAGAGGCTGAGGGAACTAGGCCTGTTTAGTCTGCAGAGGAGAATGAGGTGGGGATTTGATAGCAGCCTTTAACTACCTGAAAGGGGGTTCCAGGGAGGATGGAGCTAGGCTGTTTTCGGTTGTGGCAGATGACAGAACAAGGAGCAATGGTCTCAAGTTGCAGTGGGGGAGGTCTAGGTTGGGCATTAGGAAAATTTTTCACAAGGAGGGTGGTGAAGCATCGGAATGGGTTACCTAGGGAGGTGGTGGCATCTCCATCTTTAGAGGTTTTTAAGCTGCAGCTTGACAGAAGCCTTGCTGGGATGATTGAGCTGAGGATAGTCCTGCTTTGAGCAGGGGGTTGGACTAGATGACCTCCTGAGGTCCCTTCCAACTCTAATATTTTATGATCTAGCTGCATAAGCAAATCTCATTTCATGACACTGCCAGTCTGGCAGAAGTTGAGTGTGTTGTGCTGCAGCAGATAGGGGCTGCCAGGAGAGAAGGGGGGTCATCTGCCCCCCAGGCAGGGTGACTACCTGTCCCTAATTGGGTGGAAGTCCTAAAATGTACACTTCAAGTCCTGGACCAGGGCTGAATGACTCGGGACAGCATTATCTCAGATTCCCTACTGTGCCCTTCTGTGCACTAGCCTCTTGTCAGGGGAGGGGGGACTCACCCCCCTGCTTCTTCTTTTCCACCCACAGACCCATCCCTGGCCAGGCCAGAAGCCAGAATTGGGCAGTAGCAAGAGCCACCCTTTGAGCCCATGCCACTATGGGGAGCCCAGGGGTTCTGGACCCTCCACCTACCCTGGGCAGCACACAGGCTGGGGGCTGCTCTTGGGCACCCAGGCTGGCTGCCGAGGACAGGTGGAGGGTTGAGGGTTCCTTGCAGTGGGCCAGGCTCCTTGGGCAACTTTTGCCACTGAATCTACGTTCTGGCCTAAACAGAGAGCAGGGCCTCAGGGGGATGAGGAGGCACAGGGACAAGGCCACAAAGCAGGGTGGCGGATCCTGTATGTGTCCCACTTTTGCATTTTGAAAATGTGACAGATCATCCTGCCCCTAGGGCAGAGAAGGCTGGGCTGAGAGGACCCTGTAGCTGGGACAGTCCTGCAACCCTATCATGAGTAGCCAGCAAAGGTGTGTGACTAATGCATGGGCAGATCACAGCGCTGGGAGATGCATGGGGTACGGTGAAGACAGAGCTTAAGGTAAATGCTTTGCATGGGTGGAGGAGCAGGGGATCTGGAAAGGGTGGGGGTGGGTAGGATGGAGCAGAACTCAGTGGAGCTGGGGGGCTGGATTAGAGCTACTGAGGATGGGAGAAGTGGGTTGGAGTAGAGGTTGGGAAGATTTAAATCAGAGCTGGGAGTGGGTGATTTGGAGCAGAGCTGGAGGACACTGAGAGGAAAGCTGGGGGCGTGCTTGTGGGGGCCTGAAACAGGGCTAAGATCAGAAAAACAGGGGCAGGAGGGGTGACTGGATCAGGGCCAGAGGAGCTGACAACTAGACTTAAGGAGGTTGGGGAGGGCAGTTGGTGTGTGTGTGTGTTAAATTGTGCTTAATTTGTGCCAGGGCCCCTCTAGGCTTGGCAGTACATAGCCCTGCACCTCCAGGCTTGTTGAGTCAGTTATGAAACTAAGATAATTGAGTTAGCCCCAGCACCTCTTTCATTACAAATTAAAGACGGGGGTTAAGAGAGATCTTATAGGGCTGAATCAGAACTGGAGAGGAATGTGGGTGGTCTATGGGGATCTGGGGAGCGCCTGCCCTCCTGCGTAGGGAGCTCAGGATAGGTATACTGAGAGCACGTGCCAAAAACACTGCTGAGACCGACAGGGTGAGGAGCTGAGAGCGAGCATACTTGATGCATATCGCAGGCTGTCAAGCTTTGGGGAATAGAGATGGGGGGACACCCACTGAGATGAAGGGAGATGTTCACATGTCTGAGTCATTGTTTAAAGATGTATTCACCTCCATGGGAATGTTCTGACTCAGCAGAGACCATGGCATTGAGAAGAATGGGCCACTTCACATCGCTGTGCTTCCTGTGTTTTCAGGCTCATCCTGTGGTGGGGCTCTGTATGTAACAAAGCAGTGGATAATGATTAATTTCATATACATATAGCATTGCTACACTTTAAGATTGAGAAAACTTTAGTTAAATGATGTTTCTTCTACATATTCTAAAATCTGCATGCATGCCTGGATTGTTTTGAAATGTGCTGTGATTCATGGTGGCATGGAGCAGGGTTAGTGAGCTATATTTGGGGTCATTTGAGCAAGAGCTTCCTGAGATACAGCCCCCATCCCACCTCCTTGCCCCCACAAAGAAAAACAGATGGTGACAGGTTCTAACAACATTTTTTTGTGCACAGTTGGCTTCTAAAATTGTAATGTATCAGGAAGGAGAGGGTGAGATAGAAATGATGGCAGGAATACAGGGGCCTTATGGGGTGGGAGACAGTAGGATGAGAGAGAGACACCAGTCTTCTCTCACATGCTTAAAGTTACTGTAGCCAATCTGTATTAAAACTGCCATGTTCTTGAGACCTAGACCACCTCTGAGATTTCTCTCACTGGCCCACTGAGCGACTACATCCAAACCATTTCAAGACATGATCATTAGCCCCATTCCAGGATATGTGTATTATTTAACTGTAGCAGCGAAGAGAACTAGGCATAGTCCAGGACCCCACCATACAAACCAAGAGCACGAAGACAGATCCTGGTCCAAGAATCTTATAATCTAAGACAGGAGACAAGAGGTAAGTTTACATCCCGTTATTAAGAGTGATCTGCTGTGAGGTACCCATGACTTGCCTGACCACCTCTCCTTAAATGCTGTTTAGCGCTTTAGTTTCAATAATAGTTTCCGGGGGTTAATTTATCACTTATGCAAAAATGTATTTCCTCTTCCCACTTTAACATTCCCCCCCCATGTTGTTCCTACGCCCATAGAGGCAGGTGTCCCAGCCAAGCCGGGCTCGAGCCCTAGGTCAGCTGCTGGCAGACTACAATCATCAGCAGGACCCTGAGGGGAGAGGCGGCCCCCCCCCCCCACATGGCACCGAGGAGCCGAATCGCTGGGCGTGACGGCGTCCCGGCGGCGGGGCTGGCCCCAGACCGCCACGCACGGCCCCCAGGGGCTGCAGGGGCACCCCCTTTCCCTTCCGCCTCGCTAGGTCTGAGCGCGGGAGCGTGTCGCGCGAGCTCCCGGCCACTTCCGCCTCGGTAGGCGTCATGGCGGCGGAGCGAGCCTGAAACGTGACTTGGGGCGGGCGGAGCTTTCTCCCGCCCGCTCTCGCGCAGCTTCGCGCCCCTCCCCGCCCGCGTCCCCCGCTCGCCCTGGCCGCTCGCGCAGCTGCTCGGCTCTTGCTATATAAAGGGGCGAAGCGGGCAGAGCGGGCGGCTGGCGGTGGCGGCTGCAGCCCGAGGGCCGGCGAACGAGGCCGGGCCAGGCCGCGGGGCTCCCCGTGCGCCGGGGCGGGAGGCGCGGGGCTCGGCGGGAGGCGCGGGGCAGGTTTATTGTTTTAGGGGCGACTCCGCCGCGGTGGGGGTGTCCCGGGGGGCTCGGGACATGGCGAGCTCGGCTAACACAAACCCCGTGGTAAGGACCGGGCCGGGGGGAGAGGGGGGCCCTGGGCGGCGACAGGCGGGGCTCAGCGCCCCCCGCCATCCCTGGCTGGCCCCGCCGCGGGCACGGCCGGCCTGGCCGGGGCATCGCCCCCCGCAGCTCGCTTCTGCCGACGCGCCCGTGGACGAGGCAGGGAGGCGCCGGCACCCGCCCGAGCCGGCGGGGCGGGAGCGGGGAGGCAGGCGGCGGCGGAGACCCGAGCGACGGCGGCCGGCGGCGTCTCCCCCGCGAGCCGCCCTGAGGGGAGGCGAGGCGGGCCGGGGCGGGGGGAGTCGGAGCGGGTCTCGCCGCCGCCGGGCTCGGGGGGCGGCCGGCGGGGCCGGGGGGCGAGCGGCTCCGCCTGGGGGAGGCCCGGGGAAGGGCGGCGGGACCAGCCCGGCGCTGCCTGCCGCGCGGGGTCGCGGGGCGAGGTGGCGGGTGGGGAGGCGACCCCAGCCTGGCGCTGCTGGAGCCATTTTAGGTAGCCCTAGAAGAAGGAGGCGCTGGCTGGAAAAGCACTTGTCCCAGCCTCGCAGACGCGGCTGGCGGAGGAGAAATCCCCTCCGGTTCCCCCCGGGGGCAAGGAAGTAGTTATTACAAAAAAAAAGATAACCACGAACAACGCACCCCTTCCTCCCCCGGGTGCTTTCTGCACTCTCCTAGGTGGCTTGTTTTACTTGTATTCACATAGATGTGCAATAAGCAGTCACACAAATCTGTGTAGCCACCAAAGCCCCCCGATCGCTTCTTTCCCTTCCCCTCTGATAAGAATAAACCATCCACAAGCCTACCCCCAAAAAGCTGCAGACAAACCCAGAGTCCGGGCGGCTACGGTGCAGGCTTGGCCCCCTTGTTTGTGTCTCTGTGAGATCCATCATGGCTTCCCCTGCCTTTCCGTCTCCCTGCTCCTTGTGTTCCTCCTCCCTGTGGCTGCCCTGTTTATATAGAGCCATTGCCGCTCTCTAATATAGACTCTGCCAGGATGGGAAGGTGCTTTCCAGCCCCACGTCACCGCCTCTCCATTTAAACACCACATCAGCCTTTAAATAGGGAGAGCTGCTGGGAGGTGCATGCACCAGAGGCAGAGACTGAAAGAGACACAGACGCGGTCTCTTTGTCACTCAGATCCTGCTTTTTTTTGCTGAGCTATTAGCTAGAGTCCCCTCTGTCTACACTAATCTGCTGCTCTTAAACCCAATTGCTTGAGCTGTCGGATTGTAAAGTAGCACTTGCTTATCTCTGTTAGTTTATTTAGGGGGGTGTTTCCCTCACTGATTTAATAATTACTGAATTAAACAGTTTTCTTTCCCTTTTGTGTGTGTTGCTTAGGGAAAGAGAACCAATCCCCCACTGTGATTTTGAAAGTATTCTGGGGTCCTTGGCTATTGAAAGCAGGCAACACATTAGTATATAATGATGTCTGTCTTCTTAAGTGCCTTTTCTGCTGGGGATAAAGTGGTAGTTGAACTAAAATGGTTCTTATCCAGTATTTTATAGAGAGGAGGTGGGATACCTATTTTATGATATTTCATGAAAGTTTAAGTGTGGACAGACTACAGCTGTGAAACTAAATATGTTTAAAATGTTTACATTTTGACAATAGGTTTTAGGCTGGACTCCTGTAGTACTAAAATATCAATTCTTGGTGATAAAGCTGATGGACAGCCATGTTATTACTATCCAGGAAGGGCTAGAATATTTTAAGTTTTTCACAGTTTTACAGGTACATTTTAAAAATATTTGATTGCTTCAAATTTGAAGCGCCATGTAGCCATTTGGTTCCGTTATCGCATAGACTTATGTAACTGTAGAGTGATTTCTGTTGCCTTTTTATTTTCTTTTTATCACTGTCTTAATGGTTTCAATCAGTTAAACTTAGTAATTCTGTACATGGCAGTTTATTATATGTTCAGTAAGCTGCATACAGTGTCTGCATATGAGAATATAAGTATAAATGTCAGCAGACCCTTCACAGAGCACAGGCTACACACACACTGATAGTTTTAGGGTTTTTATATTTTGTTACTAAAGACCTACTTCGGTTATATAATATGTCTAGGTTTTCATCTCTGTAAAGGAATCTGGAACTAGTATAGAAAAGAAGGTATTTATTCTGAAGCATCTCTAAACTATTTGCAAATATTGGTGTTTCAAAGTCTCACTGAAACTTGATTTCTCTGCTGTTCAAGATTGCTATCTGCACCTGTCCAGTAGCACAATGAAGCTTTTGCAAGTTGTTAGAAAACAATCATGTCTGGAAGATTCAATTTGTAGCAAAAAAAAAAAAAAATCAAATAAAACCTTAAAAGGTTTCTGATTGAGATGCAGACCAGAAAGGGGTAACAGGCAGGTTCTCTGTAGGATTTTATTTTTCATTTAAGACTTGACCACTAATGGTTGTTTGGATGCTTAACAAGTTATAGGCAGTTAACTTTGGAGTTCAGATCTGAGGTAATAGAGCCAGACTTTTTAACCTTAACTAGCATACTAATGTGAACAGAAATATGCTCAAAGAACATGGCCAGTTTATAACTTTAGCATGTCAATTTTGGGGCTTAAACTATTACTGTACAATATTTCTTGTTTCACTGTAATTAAATCACCACGAACAATTTTCTTTCTGATAAAGAGAAAATATGTCATTTTGGCTTACATAAATAAACAAGGATTCTATAGTGAATTCTTAATAGCGAATTTGTAATAGGACTGTGACAACTTGAAACCTGGTCATTTACCCTAAAAAAAAAACAAAACCAAAAAACAAGTGTAGTTACAAGTACTGCTTCTCTCCACATACCACCTGCCAGTTCCTGTGGTTTTACAATTACATTTTAATATTTATTTTAACATGTTATATCTCGCTCCTGTTTTTATGTAAAAGATCCACAGAAATTGGGGATATAAATTCACCAACTTCCTTTCATACAGGGGAAATTGTGAAAGCAGTTATACACAACATGCAGTCAAATGCACAAAGTATACAAAGACTTCTGATCTTCTAGTTAGGAATCTTAATTGTTGCTTGCAACAATAAGTGTTAAAGAACTTTTTGATGTAATAAAGAACATCCCTTTAAAAGTGAAAAAGTAATTTAAGAAATTTAAATTCAAAATGGCTTATAGTACTTAAAACAATTTAGTGTCTAAAATATAGGTGTGCACCTATAACTCCCTTTTCAAATCAGTCTATGTCACAGAGTGCAGGGGGAGGGGAAAATACAATTTTCTTTGTCAGTTTGTTCCATTCCCAGCAGAGGGAGCACTAGTTAGTAAACCTTGATATAAAGTTGTGGTTATATTATGAGTTCTCATACACAAACAAGGAAAGGAGAAAATCTGAATGGTATTAATTTGTGATTCAGACAGGGCTTGTTAAACACTTGTTTATCGTTCTTGTGTTTTGGATCTGCTTTCACTATAAATGGCTGAGATTCATTAAGCATGCTTATTTTAATTGCAAACTTGTTTCTGTTGCAAGCCATGTTCCTTTATTGTCTGGATTTCTCTTAAACTTTTGTCAAGTAGTGGAATTCATATATTTATGTCTAAATCATTAGTTACCCCTATAAAAATAATAGATAATGCCATGGCAGCTGGCTGTTCAGGCATATTATTATGCTAAAATAGTCAACTTGTTGATTTGGAGCTAAAGATACATTTTTGTGGAGTTTGGCTTGATAATCCATCTCTTCCTTTTTATATGCACTAGTCAATTTGTGTAACGTAGGTTCTCTCTTGAGAATGAATGCATCTTTATAGTCTGCATTATGCCTAACATGTATAGTCAAAGAAAAGGATGTGCCTGAGAGAAGTTCTTTACAAACTGCTATCACATTTGGGACCTGAACTAGAAAGAGTAACTGAAAGGAAAACAGATTTCTATTCAAATGTTACGTTTCCATTATCTTTTTGTCAGAGCATGAAAATTTATTAGAAAGGGTTCCAGATGAGTAAAATTTTGTCCAGATCTATTCAGCAATAATATATCCAGGATTGGCTTCTAAATGAGCAAGCAGTATTTGGAAGGAACTTTTAGATGTAACTAAAATCTGGGAATTTAAATCGTGTACATACACAACTAAAAAATAAAAATTCTGTAGACATTAAAATTGCTAAAAGTAACTTGTTAATTTAAAATCAGCGTTGTATATAAAAATTAAGTTCATATTCTATGCTTTACTGTACAGGTCAGAAATTTAGGCTACAGGATTTAAACTATTGAAGGGAACGCTTTGTGGCGTTCTTGAACACCCCAGAATGTACAGTTCTCAAACCAGTCACTGATGCTGCAGAGGGAATTGCATCTTTCTGAGCTGAACAGTTAGCAGGGTATATATAGTGGGGATGTCTCTGATCAGTCCAGAGAATTTTTCTGAATCATTAGTGCATGTAATGTTAAAAAATTCATGTATCAAGGGCAAATCGTGACAAAATATTCAGTGGAAAACATAATAGATAACTCTTCAAAGCTGTTCTTTATAGTAAAGGAAGAAAATATATATTAAAACATTCTGATGTAGCAATTGGGCTGTGCAGTTGCTGGCTATGTCTGAACATTGAAGTTTTAGCACATAACCTTTGTAATGTTATGTATTTATAAAACTTCTTCAAACTTGTTAGGGGACAAAGCTCAGGGAGAGGGAGAAAATTCAGGTTAAAATATCAGGACTTTCTTGCGGTTGTCATCCCCAGAGCTCATTTAAACTACTCTCTTGATAGGAGCAGCTGTTCATTTTGTCCACTCTGAATAAATATATTTAGGCCCCAGTCCTGCAACTAGTTACGCACATGTTTTAACTTGAAGTGTGTCAGTAGTCCCATTAACTTCAGTGGGACTAATCATGTGCTTAAAGTTATGCAGGTGCATAACTAGTTGCAGAAGTGTGCTGATGTCATCTTCCAAAAAATGATGTCTCTAATACACTAAGTAATTAATGATGTGTGGAATACATGAAGTAGCACGTCTGCACATCCGATTGTCCTAAAGTCTGTTCAGTTAGTTTATTGCAGAAAATGTATCTTTAATTTTTTATTATTATTAAATGGATGCATTGTTTTCTATCTATTATGAACTGACTGTCAAAGTAAACACATGATCCCATTAACACTGCTTTACATTTTTGCTTATATTAAATTGCACACTGCTCGGAAGTAAGGTACTAATGCTATACAGTTCCCTACAGTTTTCAAGGCCTGTTTCAAACATTCATGTGCATACGTATATTCAACTAGTACTTTGCTGAATGCTAACATATAAAAGCATGTGAATCCCTTTAACTTTAAAAATGAAAGAAAGGTAGAGAAGCTGACTTCAGGAGGTACTCTGGTGCATATTGCCTGTATCGGAGATGGAATACTGAGCTTTAAACTCATTGGTAACAGACGAGTGGATTGTCATTTTTCAGCTACTTTGGTTTATAGCAATATATTTTAATATTGAAGAGTGATATATTGATGGCAAAAATGTCTGTCTAATTTAAGATAGGATTAGACTTTGATAGAATGCCACTGGTGCAGTATTTTAGGAAATTAGGACAGGAGGCTGCAACATTTTTGCAACATTCACTAGAAAATATGTTGAGATCAACTGCTCATTTAACACAGGCAATCACTAAGCAACTTTGAACTGGAGACCTACTGATATAACGTGTATCCCCTTTGCAAACTTTGAGCATCCCCTTCTCTTTTCTGCACTCATAATGTCAATACATTTCATTAAGATTTGTTACACTGAAAGCCCCATCAGGATTGGCTGGCATAGATACCTGAACCCATGTGAAATCCCATTGAAGCCAAGAGGGTCCATGCTAGTAGATCTTGATTAAATGTCTGGGCCCTATATTGTAAAGTAAACTTAACTGTCAGTGTCAGAGGATTAAGTACTTGTGATTGTGATCTTTAAAAGTGATACAGCTGTACCTTCAAAAGTCTCATTTATGTCTGTCTGACTCCATTTGGATATGGAATGACAAAGTAGTAAATGTCAAATAAAAAATCCATGTAATATTTTTCTAAAATTTTTATTGAACTCCTTGAGGGGCAACATAATTACAAAAATAAAAAACAAACAAACCCTGAAGCCCATTATTTTTAAAATCTGAAATCAGTGCTTTTACGTTGATACTTTTACACACCAATATAGGATTGTATTTTTCTGTTTCTGGTGGTGTATTCTTGCTATTCAGTAGTATATCTTGCCTTTTGAAAGCTTTCCTTTAGAGGAGTTTTTTAAAATCTGTTTAGTTGCTTTAATATTAGAATGTTAAGTCTCTTACAAAACAAGCAACCCTTACTAATAACTTTTTAAAGCCTAAACTATACAGGTCTGTAATTGAAGATGTCATCAATGATGTCCGAGAAGTTTTTCTGGATGAAGGAGTAGATGAACAAGTCCTTCTGGAACTCAAAACAGTAAGTTGTGGTTTGATTCAGAGTATTTACAGCCCCAAAACATACTAACCAGCCTATGACATAGTGCTTACTTGCTCCATGTAGTAAAAATAGCGAATTTTCATTGTGTAAGTAGTGCACTCATCTCCTTGATATGAGTTGAGATGGAGCTATATATGGTATAATCTTCCCAAATACATCTTTTGTGTACAGTGAATTTGCTCTTTTCTCCACCTTCCCTCATTATGCACGTTGCTGTATTTGTTGCACATCAATTTATATCAAGTTTACAACAAGGATCATGTTTCATTGGCTTTGTGGGGATTTTAAGTATTTATCAGATGTTCTTAACAAAGATAAGGTCATGTGTTTATTAAATATCCTCTAGCCAAGAGGTAAAGTTTTCCATCATGGTTCAGTTAGGGGTCAGGTGGATTGATTTAAATCTGAATTATTGAAATTGCGGATTTTATTAATGATTTAAATCAGAAAGCGGGAATGAGTTAAATAATTTTAATCTTGCTTTGCATTTAATCTTTTTAGTTATTTTCTTAAAGAAAAGTTGATTTTAATGGTTGGTAATCATTAAAATATGTTGATTTGCAACTAAATATAGTATTTATGCTAAATTTTGTGCTGCTTTTTCATAACCAGGGGAATACGCTGCATTTATGCACAGTTATTTAAGCATCTTATATTTATTCATATTCTTAACTTTTTACATATTTTATTATGTTAGAAAATTTGAATGATGCATTCGTAAAATACTAGATGAATATTTTTTTACTTGTGTTTTATGTCAAGCTGTATTTGGATAGAAATTCAAATTAACTTAAAAATACTTAAACCTAACATTTTAGCATGTTTATCGGTTAAATAAAACTACCTTAAATGTACTGAATATATAAGAAAAAGGTTTATTAAAACATTTTGCACTTAAAAATAACTGAAATATTAAACAAAGGAAATATGTGTAGTGAATTTCATTAATTGCTTCTGGTCGCCATGTCTTTCAGGAGTTTAGAGCTAGTAAAAATCATCCACTCATGTTGAACTTTTATTCATAGCTTGATAGAGGAACACAAGCTTTCCTGCGTTTTCAGTTCCCATTTGATTTCTTAACTTTGAACTAGTCACTGAACAGAACTAGTTGAATAAACTTGAAATGAAGAAAATATTCTCTCTGCATATGCAGAAGAGGCTATCATTGTGAAAAGCTGGTTTAACACTTAACATACTCTAGTTCCAGCTGCCTAGCCAGTAACTTCCACAAGTTCAGGGGTTTGATCTTTTTAAAAAGCTTGGCAGCAAACGTGTAAGGTTGAATTTTAAAATTAATTTAAATTATTTTAATAAATTATAGTATGTTTAGACCTAATAAGTTGTCATAAATTCAAATTTAATATTAAATGGATGTATTTAAAATAAACTTTTATTTAATTTAAATACAAAAATCCAAATATTTTTAGCATCTTTTATTTATCCGGGATAGGAAATGTTTTTCTTTTCTCTCTCCTCTTGTAAACTGAAAAGTTTCATTATAAACTGTTTTTCTTTTCTAAATCTAATGACTTTTGCTTTACAAAAATATCCCATTTTGTGACATGGTATGTGATAAATACCATTATACACATCTAAGGAGGAGAGACTAAGAGACCTTCACCAGAATGCAAACTGAGTCCTGTGAACCAAAATTAAGGCATGGGGTTGCTACCAGAATGAAGGCTGTTTTGTCTCTGATGCTTTCCTTGATTCCTTCTCAAATACTTTCCTGAACAAGACAAGCCCTGAGCCATCAAAAAAGAAAAAAGGACTGCAAAAAAGGCAGAAACCGTGAAAAGCAGGGGATGGTAGAAAAAGAGGCCTGAGATATAGAATTTAAATACTATAGTGAAAGAAACAATTAAAAAGCTATATAAAAGCACGAACCCCTGTACTAATTGCAGCTTCTGGTGAAGATAAGAGATCTTCCTTGAGACTCTCTTTATCTTTAGAAATGCGAAAGAGAAATTCGTTAGGCGAGAGCTGTGGTGAAGACTACATGCTTCTGATGAGAGGAGACAAAAAAGAACGGGGGTGGAAGGGCGGAAACTAAAGAATGGGAGCTACCGCTTTGTCTGCCTTCCTGCTTCCAATGTGTAGCATGTTAGGGATGATCTTCCACCTCTGGAAGAAGAAAGGAATGACCATGGAAGTTAAATTTAGAATAATTCCTTAGTACTGGCTTATTTCTTCTGTTGTTGTGTTGTTGCCTCAAGAGGGGACATATACCTAGGCAGTGTGTGCCCAAAGATTTTGTGACAAAGTAGAACGTGGGGATAAGTAAGGACTCAGCTGAATTTCACTGTAACAATTCCAGTCCAACATTACAATGACACCGACTCTTTCTTTCTCTCAAACAGCTGTGGGAGAACAAGCTGATGCAGTCCAAGGCCGTCGATGGGTTTCATTCAGAAGAACAGCAACTTTTGTTGCAGGTTCAGCAGCAGCAACAGCAGCAGCAGCAGCACCACCACCACCACCACCACCATCATCCACAACCACAGCAGACAGTGCAGCAGCAATCCCAGACACAGCAAGTCCTCATTCCTGCATCCCAGCAAGGTCAGACTGATTCTCTAACCTGCCTCCATGAGGTTCTCTATGGTTACAGCATTTGCCATGGAAAAACATTCAGAAGAAGATGGAGTCTTTCAAACTTAAGGTGTCTTGGTTGGTAGATCAAACTTGGGTCTACCCCTTTCTCTTTTATATATTTTTCTAGATCCACATAATTCATTTTTCCAAAACAAATGCTTTTTCTCTATAACGAAATTGTCAGTCTCCTAGTCATTAGCAGCCCTACAATAACAAATTGGTATACGTGCGCAATGAACAGAAAATTTAGTAAGGAGATAGTTTCATTACGTATGGTGAAACAGGATGTTAAAAATCATGAAAAGCTTTATCTCTTTTAAACATGACTGGGATGAGGAGGTCGATGGTATTGTACCACATGTAATCTTTTAGACATGATTTTCATATTGGAACGAGTTGTGTGACAAAAAAAATTGTGGTGGCTAGCTTGTGGTCCCAGCTGCTCACACTGAGAGTGGGTTCAAGAGGCGCTGTCAAACTTACCCATAAAATTAATCTTTTTCAAATAAAACTGTCACATTGTAGACTGATTTTACTGAGTCCCTGTTGCATAAACAAAAACCCAACGTAATATTATGTTTGCATGAGTTGATGGGAAGCTGCTGAGATCAAATCATTATGGATCTAGTTAGGATTACTAAATCACCTTCCAGGATTCTGATGTAGGTCATCACTACAATAGAAGCATGTGTATTTGTGAATTGCAGATAACAGCTGGTACAGACTTTGAATCATACTCCTTTGCCTTCTTCCTATAAGCTAAATGGTAACTTATTTTATCCAGGGCATATAGAATTGATGTTTTGTTCCTTTTGTTTGTAGCACCTCAGCAGCAAGTTATCGTGCCAGATTCAAAGCTGATACAGCACATGAATGCATCAGGCATGGTAAGACTCAGAATTAGAACATTATGCAAATACTGTAATATATTTAAATAGTGACGATAAAAGTTTGATATGAGTCATCTCAAATGCCAGAAAACAAATCAAGAGATACTGGCACAAGATGGTTGCTGTCTCACTAATTGCTGTACTCACCATACATGAGTTTTTTATCAAGGGCTTGCTTTTGTCAACAGATCTAGGGCTTAGCTTCATCCTGTACTGTAAATATAAGTTAGACCAGTGATGCTCAGACCTCAGTGGTTCATTTAAACAGTGTGACAGGAAGTATTCTCACAGCAAAATGACTGACCAAGTTTTATTACTTTATCAATTACAGTTGACTAATAACATACTAAAAGCATCCTGATTGGTTAATAATTAAATCACACAGTGTTTTAATGTCATGTGCTGCAAAGAGCCACAGGAGACACATTAAAGAGCTACTTGTGGCTACTTAGTACTGGTTAGACTCAGGGTTTTTGAGGATCAGCTAATACTGATACAAATCTGTATAATAACGATCCCAGGAGAGGATGACTTCACATGTGAAAAATACTGTTACCCTGGTGCAAGTCTTATGTTGTATTTACCAGATGAGGAATGATATTCCTCAAATATAAAAAATATACTCATAATAAATAATGACACTGACTATAGAGGGGCTTGAATCTGCCTTTCTACTCATTATTTATTTCAACTCATTTGTTATTGCAAAATTAAATTCACAACTTTTCAGCCTAACCATTTATCCATTTCTTACAGTTTTGTCTTTTTACGCTAACTTTGCCTCTTTTTCTTGACATCAAGTTTAGGCTAGGAAAAAAACCTATTGACCTGCAGCCTAAGATAACCAAAAATAGAATTTGTGCAAATTAAATTTAGTTATTTATTTAGATTTAAAACTCCATATTAAAGAATACCCATCCAGAGTTCTGTGCATACTTGATGCAAATTTAAAAGCACAATAAAGTTACATAATTCATTAAGGCAGCAGCAATTCATTTGCTCATAGTCTGCCAGATAGTTTGCTGATCTTCTCTTCAGAATCCTCGATGCATTGACTAAACAGCATGATACAACCAAAGGCTGACAACTAAAACTGGCTTCCGCTTCACATTCCTTGTAAATGCCATTGAATGGCAGCAGAAAGGATTTTGCCTGCCTAATCTGCTGAGTTTCTTCTTTAGTTCTTCTCATTCATTTGAGCCCAATACTGTGCTGCAAAAAGGAAGTATGTAGCTGTATAAGCCTGTGCCCTGCCTAGAGTACAGCATGAAGCTTCTTTTTATTAAGAATTTTAAGGAATCTGTATAATTAGGATTTTGTAAAAGAAATATTTGACAAAAGAAAACTTAAATCTGTAGTGAGAGTGGATCAGGCAGACACTGCTTGCTTGTTTTAAAAGCAAGACAAAATTAGAACACACTTCTAGTAAAGTGGTTCTTTTTTCTGTATGTAAGAAGATGTGGGACAAAAGGACGGCAGGAAAGCACTAGCTTGCTTCTACTCTGTACCTCTTCTGGGAGGTTCTAATTAACAATTATATCAGTCTGCCTGTAAAGGGAGATCTGATTTCTTACAAACAAGAAATAGAGACACAAAGTTGGTTAGGTAGTATCTTTTCTTGGACCAACTTCTTGTCTCTCTAATATCCTGGGACTGACACGGCTATAACTACATTGTATAAAACAAGAGCTGTGCCTTTTACCCAATATAAAGTTTAAATCCCTTTTGCACTTTAATTTTTCATCAAGATGAAAAATGCAATAGTATCCTTCAGCATTTCAGGTATTACAACTAACATTCTGCTTAAACATAAACTGTGGTAGGGCTTGGTAGAATTGTCAATGTCCAGAATTTGATTTGGAGTGACATTTGACTGTTAGTTGGAACTGTTTTTGATTGTCAGCATGGATGAATTTGGTTCTAATGTCATTATTTTATTTATTTATTTATTTATTTATTTTTACTGAGTTGAGACACTGGAACCATATGGACTGAAATCCAAAGGTTCATTTGAGGTCTAGAGTTAAAGTTTAAACCCAAGAGGACCCAGACTTTGCAGACTTCGTTAAACTGTTCATCCATTCTCTCTAATTTTGACAAACATCTTTCTGTTTGACCAAGCATACATTTTGGTCACTTAGTTTTTGAAATAATCCCAAAATATTCTTAGCGTCTATTGGATCTTTTTTGTTTAAATGGTCAAGAGGAGTCTAAGTCATGAATGTGTTACAACAACCGTGTGCATTCTGTTTAGTTTCTATAGTATTATGTTGCTGCACAGTAGAATCAAATCTAGTATAACAAACGTGTTGCTTGTTTGTTATTAAAAATAGTGAATGCAAGGTATTGATGCAGGCTCTCAGACCTTAATTCCTTATGCCAACAGTCATCTGAGTTCAGCGTCCTCAGGGCTGAACCATTGACCAATCTCTTGGCTACATCCCAAGGCTAACTACCTTTACACCAATGTGTAGTCATTCAGCCTCCTCATTTTCTTCTTACCTCCTGTGATAGTTGGTTGTAATCCATCACCTCTTGCTCTGCAAGGGTTCTCTACTCCCAGTGCTTTCCATTCTGTTGTACCTGTAAATAGTTGAATAGCATTAATAGTTAAGTACATAGTTAGAATAGTTTTGGCAGATCCCTTTAACGGATCAGTCATTTCTTCCAGGGGTCAGGATGTGCCTTGGTCCCCTGGATTCAAACTGTGCAAGGAGTGTAAGAAGCCCGAGATAAGGAGTGACCTGCACTCCACATGTCTTAAGTGTTTTGGGGAGGCACACCAGAAAGACTGCTGCAAAATTTGCAGCGGGTTTTGCCCTCACACTCATGGAGGCAGCTTTTCACCCATCGCTGAGCCCATCAGAACCAGGGCCCAGTGCGTTGGTAACAATTAGAAGTGCTCCAGCCTCCGTTTGTGACCTGTTGCCGAGAAAGGAATCGAGGTCTCTAGATCCTTGGCACCATAAGTAAACGCTGGCACCGAAGACTGTGAGCACCTGGAAGTGCTCTCACTCACCTGTTCCCATCGGAGCGTAAGAGTGGTAGTGCGATGTCACCCATCTCAGGCCACATGGGCACTACTCCCAGGACTGCTGCACTGTCAACTCCAGCGCGGGAGAGGGTTGTGTTGAGTCTGGCACTGACTACCCCCCTCCCAGGGAGTTGGAAGAGGAGGTGGAGGACATTCAACTACCTTCCACGCCAGAGGCATTTGAAGCAGCCACGGAAATCATTGACAGTGTGGTGCTACAGCAGCCAGAGTCCCACAGAAGACCACCAGAGGCAGCAGCCCCAGAGCAGGGCAGGTTGGTACCATCCAAATGGAAGCCGGTGCTGACGTCTCAAAAACCTTGGCACCAGTCACTGGCACCAAGGGGCACTGTGCTGTTGTTTCCCAGAAGCGAGTCTGGATCCAACTCTGAGGCAGAGTCCTATGCCTCGCAGAGGAGCCAGCACTGGGATGGGATGGTAATGAAGTCAGGAGATGGCTCACCCTTTTGCCATGTCTTGGCTGTCACAATGACATTAAGCCAATCTGGATGATCTATAAAGGGAGTGTGGCAAACCCCTGTGTTGATTTCCCCGACTGTAAAGAAAGTCAAGTGCAAGTACTTTGTCTTTCAAACTGCTTATCCCACTTCTGTCATGCCTGGGCCTAGATTACTTCAGACAGGTGGGTACTACATATAGTGGAATGGGATACTCTATCCAATTTAACTCCCACCCTCATGTCCTTCTCCTTCTCCATCCCTCTTCAGGGACCCCTCTCACGAGCAACTTCTGATTCAAGAGGTGCAGCAGCTCCTAAAGGTGGGAGCAGTGGAAGAGGTTCCTTTAGGGCTAAGGAGAAGGGGTTTTTATTCTTGGTATTTCCTAACTCCAAAAGCCAAGGATGGTCTCAGGCTGACCATAGACCTAAGAAATCTCTACTGATTCATAAAGGAACTGAGGTTCCGAATGGTCTCCCTGGCTTCCCTGGATCCCTTCCCTTCCCTTCCCTGGATCCAGGAAATTGGTATGCTGCCCTTGACCTAAAAATGTGTATTTCCATGTGTTGATCATCCCAAGGCACAGGAGAGTCCTTTGGTTCATGGTAACAGTTCTCACTACCAGTTTGCAGTACTGCCGTTTGTCCTTTCAGCTGCTCCCAGAGTCTTCACAAAATGGATGGTGGTGGTGGCTGCATTTCTCAGGAAGAGAGGGATTCAGATCTTTCCACATTTGGAAGTTGATGAAGGGAAACTCCAGATAACAGATGGAATCTGACATAGTTCATAAAACTACTGTTTGCCAATCTGGGCCTTCTGGTCAACACACAAAATCAATCCTCATCCCCCATGCACAGGGTAGTTTATAGGGGCGGTATAGACTTGAATCAAATCAAGGTTTTCCTTCTGGATACTCAATTTTGGAACATTCTCTCCAACATAGAGGAATGGAATCACTACCCCTATGGTCTCAGTCAGAAACTGCCTAAGACTGTTGGGCCACCTCAGGTACTCAGGTGATTCAGTACGCCAGGCTACACCTCAGACCCTTACAGGCTTGGTTGGCATCAGTTTACCGACCCTTTTGGGATTACATAGACAAGGTAATGTTGATCCTGGCACCAGTATTGTTCTCACTCCACAGGTGGCTAGATCAGAGGGTGGTTTGTGCAGGACTCCCCATTTCGAGCCCATATCCCACCTTGACCCTAGTAATAGATGTCTTGGTTTCGGGTTGGGGGGCTCATCTGGGCCAACTCAGAGCTCAAGGGCGGTGGTCAGAGGAAGACCTATCCACTCATATCAACATGAGGGAATTGAGAGCGGTACGGCTTGCAGGTCAGGCCTTCAGGGAACATCTGGAGGGCAAATGCGTCGCAGTAAAAACAGACATGACAGTGATGTTCTATATAAACAGACAGGATAATGCTTGCTCCTCTCTCCTATGCCAGGAAGCCCTCAACCTCTTCACTTTTGTATAGCTCACATAATCTATATAGCAAAAACAGCGAGAGTCCTGTAGCACCTTAAAGACGACTACATTTCTGCGGGCATAAGCTTTCGTGGGCTGCAAATAGAAGCCTTGTAGTTTCCAGGATCCCAGAATGTGCTTGCAGACTTCCTCAGCAGGTTGATATGTACCCACCAATGGTCTCTTCACTCATAACTGATGAATGATATCTTCCAAAGATGGGGAATTCCCCAGGTAGACCTGTTTGCAACAAAGTCCAACAGGAAATGCGAGCGGTTCTGCTCTTTCCAGAACTACAGTCAGGGCTCAATTGCAGACACTTTCCTCCTTCCCTGGTCGGTCCTCTGTTCTTTTCCCCGATACCCTTGGTACACGAGGTCCTTCTGAAGGTCAAGAAGGACAAGTTGGTGATGATCTTAGTAGCCCCGGTGTGGCGCGCCAACATTGGTTCACCACGCTGTTCGAGGTCTCAGTGGAGGCACTCATCAGTCTTCCATTAGTGCCAGACCTGATTATGCAAGTTCAGGGCTGTCTTTGTCACTTGAATCTGCAATCTTTACATCTCACAGCTTGGAAACTTCCTGGCTGAACCAGCAGGAGATGGAGTGTTTGGAGCAGGTCAAAGAGATCCTCCTGGGGAATAGGAAACCCTCCATAAGGGCTACCTTCCTAGCAAAGTGGAAGAGGTTCTCCCCTTGGTCTCTGCAGAAAGATATTTCTTCAGAAATGTCATCAATACTGCTTATCCTGGGCTATCTTACATCTCAAACATCAGAGGTTATCATTATCTTCACTTAAGCTCCACCTCACTGCAATCTCAGCTTTTCGTCCATGGGTGGCTGACTGCTCAATCTTCTCGAACCACACAGTAAGTCATTCCTTCAAGGGTCTTGACAGGATGTTTCCTCAAACACACCAGCCTGTTCTCTAATGGGACCTTAATTTGGTGTTTTCTGCACTGATGAATCCGCCATTTGAACCTTTGGCAACATGCTCTCTCCTGTACTTGTCATGGAAGGTGACATCAGCTTGGAGGGTTTCAGAGCTTAAGTCTTGACATCAGAGCCTCCTTATACAGTATTCTTTAAGGACTAGGTTTGCCTACCGCCACATCCAGCATGCCTCCTGAAGGTGGCAGTTTCACTCTAAACAGGACATTTTCCTTTTGGTCTTTACCCCAATCTGCATGCTAGCAGCTGCGAACAGAGACTTCATCCTCTAAACATTAGAAGGGCATTAGCTTTCTATATCGAAGGAACGAAACCTTTCAGGGAGACATCTCAACTCTCTGTAGCAGTGACAGACAGGATGAAGGGCCTCCCAGAGAACTTGTCATGGATCACATCGTGCATCAGGACCTGCTAGGAACTGGGAAATGTGCCTGCCCTGGCACTGACAGCCCACTCTCCAAGGGCTCAAGCGACCGCAACAGCCTTCCTAACCCAGTCCCGATGCAGGACATTTGTAGGGCAGCAGTGTGATCCTCCATCCATACTTTTTTGCGGTGCACTACTCCATCACTCACCAGGCCAGAGACGATGCATAGTGGTTCTGCAAACAGTGTCCCACTGAACTCCAACCCCACCACCTAAGGGGTTGCTTGAGAGTCACCTAATTGGTATAGCCATGAGTAAGCACCCAAAGAAGAAAAGACTATTATTAACCTTTGTAACTGTTGTTCTTTGAGATGGAATGGACATGAGCAATACATGATTCCAAGACCCACCCACCTACCCCTCTGTCGGAGTCTGCCGGCAAGAAGGAGCTGAGGAGGTGGAAAGTCAGCAAGTCCCTATATAGGATGCCATGGACGCATGACTTCAGGGAGCTCCAGAGCTGACCCTGTGGGTACCAATAGAGGAAAAGCCTTCCAGCAAATATGAGGTGTGCACACACCTAATTGGATGCACATGAGCAACACATTTTGAAGAACAGCAGTTACAGAAGGTTAGTAATAGTCTTTCCTCAGAGTTCAGTGATTCTGTACCTTTTACTTCACAATATTTTTGCTTAAACTTAACATAGATGATTCAAGGAAAGATCATATTTATTATATTCTAAAAAATTTATTTATTGTATTCTATTTATTGTATTCTACAAAATGATTTTGTCTAGAAAACAGAAATAATTTCCCTATATTCATTGAGTGTGGTGTCAGTTATCACATATTAAACTTCTTTGATCTGATACATTGTCTCAGACGTTCTTTAGAAAACTTTCAGGAAGGTGTAAGGCAACATTGTGTCCCTTCCTAGCCGTCTGGGAGGGAGGCCAATCCTCGCTACTGCAATCCTGTGGGTGCAGACTAAAAATGGGGAATTAGCATTGGGACAAGAATCCTGGCCTCTTCTACAGGTTACAGGGGTCTACAGTCTCTAGCTCTAGGCAGGACGAGCAAGCTGTATACTTTCCCTGCCCTGTCTGAGGACTTGAGCTATAAGCAGTCTATAGCCTCGGGCTCTCAGGCAGGGCGGGGCAGGCAAATAATCTATAGGCCTTCAAAGCTTGACAGGCCAGGATGAGGCGACCACCCCAGGGGTAGTTTGGAAAGGGGGCAGGGGACAGAGGTTCACCTGACTCCACTGCGTCCCATCCCAGGTCACTATCAGTGGCAGAGTGTTCTGTCACTAGTTCAGCGGGGCTCCAGCTGCATCTTGCTGGCGTGGCTGCAGGACATAACACAACTGGACAGTTGTCCAGCACTCCTAGGCTACTTCCTTCCTCCTTTCCCTGGAGTACCTGTGCCTCAGCGGTACCTTCAGTCTCCTCGGGGTAGATAGCCAGGGGTAGCGTCCACAGGCCTTTAGGGTCAGAGGCAGCCGGCAAGTTCTGTAGGTTGTTCCT
The DNA here is from genome assembly GCA_007922155.1 of Mesoclemmys tuberculata. Taxonomy (NCBI): domain Eukaryota; kingdom Metazoa; phylum Chordata; order Testudines; family Chelidae; genus Mesoclemmys; species Mesoclemmys tuberculata. Next base: position 35,755,883 of record ML675611.1, read on the forward strand.
AGCAGGCAGCTCTGGTAGTTCCTCTGGGGCCCGGGCAGTAGTCTGGCTGGGATGGTAGCACCGGTGGAGAGACATCCTTCCCTTCTGGCAGCTCCCTCCAAACTGAGCTAGTTGGCTCAGCTTTTATACTTCCTGTCCCGTCCCTCAACTTCTGGCGGGGCGGGCAGGTTTGTTTTGGCTCTGCCCATCAAGGTTCAGGCCATCCCTCCCTGTCCATCTGCAAGGTAGGCCATGCCCCCTTGCTACAGAGTGTACTTTTACCCTGGATATTGGCATTATTCCAGGATTTGAAAAATTAACTTTAAGCGTGGAGGTTTTCTTTCTATTCTGTTAGTCAGATAATATATTCAGAGAGTCTGGTTAACTTTAACTTGGAGAGCAGGGTGTGGATGCCTGATTCTTTTAATACTTTTTCATACCTTGTTTTTCTAAGGTTAAAATAAGATGTCACTTATTAGACTGGAATCCTATACACTGTCTGCTTAGTCCTTATTTTCTAAGAGAAGGACAAAGGCACAAAAAGTAAATGCCAGACTCTGCTTTTGACATGAAAAATACTCATCAATTGCTTTTTTAAATAACTTAACAAGTGATCAGGTTTTTTTTTTTTGTTTAAAAAACAAGGAGTGAAGCTACCAGAGTGATTTTATTATGGTGTTATGCTCCGCTACTCAACAGCTGGCCAGCAGAGGGAGCACAGAAGAACAAAACTTATTTCCAGAGTTTTTCTGGCAAACCTGGAAATAAAACAGAATCGTGTTGGCTTGTGATGCATGCAGAATGAAGGGGGGACAATTAAAACTGACAAATAGTAATCAGAAAGATTGCACTTCTATGATAGCTAATATATGCGTGTTATACAATTAGTCATCTTTCTTTTAACATCACAGAAACTTGCTTATGGGTAAATGATAATTATCCATAGAAGTTATCGTGGTTGTGTATGTTTTTCCTACTTCACCCCAACGGATTCTTATTCTTTAATCCTCAGCTGCTGTGCTGTGACATGAAGCATTGGCCATAATGTTGACCATTTAAAAACAGGTTTCTTATCTTTCAGAGTGCAGCTGCCACTGCAGCTACCTTGGCTTTGCCTGCTGGTGTTACTCCTGTGCAGCAGATACTTACAAATTCAGGTAACTACCTTAACATTAAACGGATGATAGACGAGCCATTTGATTTGCAAAACATGATTGTAATTTATTACATTTCATGTGAAACATTTAAAAATCAGGAAGGCGTTTTATGGTAAAGGGAATTGACCAGACAGTTATTGATATATGTATTATAGTGCTACTTTACCAGTATAAAACTGTATAAGATTTAATTTAATACACTTCAAAAGGTATTGTTTTTCAGCTGTTTACTATTTTGATAATATAAATATTCTATTAAGAGATGGCTTTAAAGGCTGGTATGTTTAATGGAAGTTTGATTAAAATATTACAGATGAGGTTTATAACAGTTAGAAATCTGTTTCAGAGCAGAGGTGAAACTTCCAGATCATAATACAAGGTGAAAATTCCTTTTTTATTTTTATAGGAAGATAAGTGTATACTACAGGATCAATCACAAATTACTTACATTGTGGCCAGCCATCTTTATTCAGCTACAAAGTGCTGCCCTATAGTTTTTTCTCAAATGGGGAGCCATGAGTTCCTAGGGAGATCGTGCTCCCAAGGCTCAGTTCTGAAGCTGGCATGTGTTGTCTGCAACTCTTTACCCATAGCACATGGTGACTACTATCTTTACAGGCTTCTCAGCTGCTATGAACTGAGACATACATGGGACTGTTGTGTATGCTCTGTGAATTAGGGATAAGGTAGCAGCATTGTGCCATGGGTGGTGAAAGACTAGAGACATGGCGGTAAGGAGAGACTGTAACCCTGAAAGGAGGGCTGGAGAAAGAGAATTACACAGCACTGACACTAAAAATGAAAAAGATACACAATACACGGAAAGAAAAGTAGTTTAGATATTATGGTGATCAGGGACATCCAAGAACCAAAGTAAATGAAATTGGCATGAGAAAGGGGAAAGGAAAATGGGAAATGAATAAACATAATACATTTTATAAAGAAAAATAAATGAAGTTAGAAGATGTATTGTATACAGACTTGTGCACGTAGAACTCCAACTTGTGAGTTGGTATCTTCCCTGCCTCTGGTACTTACCCTCTTCTCTGGCTAGTACTAACCTGTCCTTGCTAGGCTTTTATCTGTGAAGCATGAGGATATTTCTGAAAAGCAGTTTGTATTTTTTGTTCTCCACTTATACATCACATCAGTTCTGGCCTCGTGATAGTCTGGTTCACTGTACTGAAATAGCAGTATTGATCCTATCCCCTGTGCTCTTGACTTATTTGAGGGGCAATCATAAGTTAGTTTGCATTTTCCTCAATCACCTTTAAAAATGTAAGCAAGGTAATTATAATAAAAGCCAAATATAGAGATTAAGTATATGCTGAGTTTGAATTGCTCCCCCTCTGAGCCATTGCCCTTTTGACTCCTTGCACATGAAACCTCAGAAGGACCTACCAGCCCATTCCAAAACAGTCAGGGACAAGGGTTTGAGTTCATCTTTCCCATTCTCTGTCCCCATTAGTGTTTTTAGAGTAAATAGCCACACTCCCTATCTACTTGAATCTAAAGCTGTCTTCTTAGATCAATTGTTAGGAGTACATTTAAGAATGTAAGTGTGACGGGGTCCCCTGAGGTGCAGCCTGAAAACTGCGGGACAGTGGTGCCCCCTTAACCTTCCAGCCTGGGACTCTCAACAATGCCTTGCTGGTGACAAGTTGCAGACTCCTCCATGCACTGTTATCACACAGCACAACAGCAGGTGGAGCTCCACATCCAGCTAGATGGCAAGAATGCTTACCTGGGTTGCTTCTTACAACATTATGATCCTGTCAGCAAGCCACCTTACATAGACGTTTACAGGCAGGGACATGCCCAACTGAGCAACATGAATGCTTTCCCCAGCCCCTCACAAACCACCAATAGAGAGACACCAGCCAACTCCCCCCAGCTTTCCAGCACTGTACCCCAAAACTATTCAGTCTTGCACTGGTCAGAAGCCTGACCCAGGTAAGTTCATTAACTAGTCTCACTTTAGTAAAGGAAAGTGGACATGCACCAGCCTTTGTAACGTGAGCAAATTTCTCAATCACTTTAACCACACACACTGTAGGTAAATTATAAAACAGATTTATTAACTACAGAAAAATAGATGTTAAGTGATTGGCATAAAAGATCAGAGTTAGTTACTTGAAAAACAAAAGGAATTTTGCATTCTAAATTCTAGAAACTAAGCAGGATTTATATCAGTGCCTCATCCTGAGAGATGGTACAAGCAGGTTTCTGTTCCTTAATACACAGTCTGGAATGCTACTCCAGCCTGGGACGTCCTCCCAGTTCAAAAGTCTTTTTCTCCAGGTGTTGACTTTTGGGAAAAGTGAAGCCAAGTGATGATGTCACTTCCCGTCTTATAGCTTTTCCAGCTTGCTGGAAAGATCTCTGGCTATGATGGCCATCTCCATTGGTCAAGCAGTGTCCCATTGTGTACATGCTGGTTGTGAGAAGTCTTCATAGTAACCAGTCTCCTAATTATGGATTCTTCCCCTTGTTGGGTGATGGTGAATCATTAACGCTGTCTGGTTACCCCATTGTTATACCTAAAAGGCTGACTGTAGGTGTTTCCCAGCTCTCAACACATTTTAATAACATAAACAGCAATAGTTCATAATTTCAAATAAATGATAGAGCATACAGTCCAACAGGATATTAATGTTTAGCAGATTAAGACTTTTAAAATTATACCTCACAAGACATACTTTGTATAGAACGTATCATCTACATGACAATGGGGCTGTTTTTGGGGCGCAGAGTGCCACAGTAAGCTTAGAATAGTCATGTCACAACATTGTCTGCTCAGCTGCCCCGGTGATGTCTGTTAATTACGAGACAATCTGATCTCGTACGGTTCGTATAGGATGCAAGGTTGTGGGAATGAATCAAAGGAAAACTTCTTTTCGTACTAATGCTAATTGTTTATTGACACATTATTTATGTTTACATTGATTGAGCCTAAAACCCTGAATCCCTCTAAGCACTTCACATTGAATCAAAAAAAACTTTTAACAATGCACAACGTAACACACCTTCTTACACACATAATGATATTTTAACACATCTTCCCTTTCCTCACTTCTTACACGTTACTCACCAATCCGACAGACAATAACAGAAACGAAAACAAATTCTTCATTCCCCAATTTGGGAACCCTTTTTGCCTAGGATTAATACCCCCCGAGTGGCCCTTGGCCCTTTGCCCTTTTTTCTTGGGGTTTTCCCACTCAATTTGTTAAACTGTGAGTTGTCAGCTTGTGCTACTTTTCTCTTTTGTTAATGTGGTGAGCAACAAGCTGGAGAGAGGTGAGACAGTTGATCAGGCCGCCTTGCAATGCGATTCTGGTACGTTTCCCGGGCAGGCATGATTCTGGGTCCTGTTCCTGGAGCTCTCTGCCCTTTCCATTCCTGACAACCCCTTTTATCTCTACTCCTGCCTACACGTCCTCATAACCAATTATGGTGCTGTTGTAAGTGCCTTTCTGGTACATGTCAGCATTTATTGGTCTGTGTTTTGTCTCCCCCCCCCTTCTTTTTTTTTTTTTTTTTTGGTTATGGACTTTTGTGCTTGTTAGTTTTTTTCTTGTTTGCTGATTTTGTCTCCATCTGTACATTCTTTTTGTCGGTTTTTCCCCTCCTAACGTTACTTCCTTATCCCAATTACCATTCTGTTTTTTCCCGCCTTATCTCAATTGACCTCGGGTCATAAGTAACCCTCGAATGACAGTGTCTGCATGGGACAACTCAAAGGCAAGCAGGGAGTGAAGAAAACAGCTGGGAAAACAAATTGTTTTTTGTTTGAAAACAAATCCAGTAGTTATATCATGTAAAAGTTCAATCTAAATGTGAAAATGTGTTTTCTGTCCAAAACAACTTTTAGTGCATGTAGCCATGGTGCTTTTGTGGGGGATATGCAGAGCAGAAGAATCTTTGAAAAATAAAAATTTTGTTTTGAGTGAAGACCTAGAATAAAAAGCCACTCGACTTGTCTTCTTACACCTTTTGTTTGTCCCAGTCATGGTTTAGAGAATCTTATCTTCCTTGTATCTTTGCTGTTGAGGAACAGGTTGCAGTCAGCTATGCTGGTGTAAGGGGTCACTTGGACAAATAGCAAAATTACCAAATTTGAGTGTGCTTTCCTAGCTCATGTTCTGAGCCAACACCAGACCTTTCTGGCCACAATCAGGACTAATGGGAAGATCTCAGAACAAACAGAAGCCAAGCTGAAAGAAAGTCACAAACTTCCTGGTTACTTTTGAAGCATAAACTCTTAACTATTCTAACGTGCCAGACTATTTTTGTCACTGATAGTCCCAGGGCTCTGTTCTTCAGAAATTTAATGTTTGACTTGACTCTACAGATCTCATTGAGAATAAACGGTTCCATGTTTAAAAAAAAAACTCTCACAGTTTCTCTGTCAGGCAGAGTAAAGGAGGTAAAACTGGGAAACCACAGAATATCAAGAGAGAATTACATTTTTACACTATTGTTTGCCATATATACAAAAAATAGGTATTATACACAGTGTGACCGTTAATCTTTTAAGGTAAATATATTCTTTCCTCCACTCTCAAAAAAGTGAAAAGGATTTTATCAAATTTCTAAAATCATAGGAAGAGGAGTTCCTGTATAGGCTTCATCTTGGCCTTTGTCCTAGGACAGAAATTGAAGAATTAACTACCCTTTAGTGCAGTTCATGAAGTTAGTAGACTTGGTGGAGAAAATGCTTGGGCTTTTCACCTGTTTTGTTAAAAGAAAAACAGTAATGTTAAACATTTATATAGCATCATTCACCTGAAGGATCCCAAGTGCTTTACAGACTGGCTACATCTATGCTGCAGCAGCAGCAGCAGCCTCTTGCAGCAGCATGTAGGGTGTGTGTAGTGGCATGCCAGAGTGAAAAGCAAGTGTGTCCGTGCTGTGGCATGTAGCTACATGTCATTAAAAGGCTCAGGCAGAGGGAGGCAGTGGCAGTGGGGAGCTGCCGGAGCCTTTCCCTGTGGTGGAGAAAGATTCCAGTAGTGGGATACTACACTGCTAACTCTAGCAGCATAGGTGGGTGGCACGGCTGCTCAAGTAGAACCTTGTATGGCACATGTTTGCAGGGTTCAGAGTGTCTTTACTCGCATAAGCAGCACCTCACCATCTACACAGCTGTTTGTACCCATGCAAGAGGGGCATGTAATGTATGTACTTCAAATGCAGCCAAATGAGTGTGCAGTGTACATTTTCCCTGTATGTGTATGTACACATGCTAACAGATAGTTTCCTAACACTGAAATGTACTTAGCACTGGAATGCAGTGTCTGTTTAACAGCAAATAGAAGCCTACACAATAGGCTATGGGGTAAGAGGTTAGTGTAATTTCTTTGTGTATATCTGTATTATTGTCTTTATTCTGTTTATTTCTTTAAATAGGGGCCTTGCAAAAACATGGAACAGCCTTCATGTGTAGGGAGCGACTAGTCAGGAGATTGCCGTGCTGCTTTTGTGGGTTAATCTTTGGCCTCGAGAGAGCTTGTATCATCTGCTTGCAACCTCCTGTTGACTCATTTCTCTGCTATTATTGCATTATGCCCCTTGTAAACATCTGGTTGGGATTTAAAGACAGTCCAGCCAAGTGTTCAAAGCTCTGGATGTTTTGAAGGTGTAGGTGTGCCATGCTTAAAGTATTAAAAATAATAACAAAAATTCTCAGCCTCTCACTGGCGGGAGTGTCAGATGAACTTTCTCTCATAATTGTGCTGTCTTTTCCCAGATAACCTACTTGGAACGAGAGGATGATTTTTAGATGTGGATATTTGCATTTTGAATGGTTCTATGTTCATTGCAGGTCAGATCCTGCAGGTAGTTAGAACCGCAAACGGAGCTCAGTATATCATTCAGCAGCCGCAGCCAGTGGTTCTACAGCAGCAGGTTATACCACAGATGCAGCCTGGTGGGGTCCAAGCTCCTGTTATACAGCAGGTAAAGGACATTTTGAATAACTCATAACTGCAACTAACCTAGCAGGAAAATTTTCCAGTAGTTTGCATTTTTAAATGCAAGGGTGTGTGTTCTGTTTGACTTGCATGTCAGATATGCCGATAGTGGCTCTGGAAAATGGAAGAAGAGTTTCATAAAGAAATGGGGATTTTAAAAATTGATTTAATGCCTTAGAAATTCCATATCTGTGGTTTCTGTGTAGGATCTTCCTACCTGATCTGTATCCAGTGTGACCCGCTTTTTAAAAAAAATCACAATTTTAAAAGTGAAATTATAAAAGTCTTAAGTATCAAACACAGAAAAGTTCATGACTGTGTTCCTGGAACCACTATAATTAAGTGGAAGGTTTCAAATATTTTCAGTAAGTAATTGTTCTGTTATTGATGTATATGCACAGTGATTGCTATAATAAAAATCCTTTTATCAGGTTTTGGCTCCTATCCCTGGAGGGCTGTCCCAGCAGACAGGAGTGATTATTCAGCCGCAGCAAATCCTATTTACAGGGAACAAAACACAGGTCATACCCACAACAGTGGCAGCTCCTACACCGGCACAAGCACAGATTACTGCGGCCGGTCAGCAGCAGCCCCAGCAACAGGCACAACCACAAGCACCACTTGTACTTCAAGTTGATGGAGCTGGAGATACATCGTCTGAAGAAGAAGAAGATGAGGAAGAAGATTATGATGATGATGAAGAGGAAGACAAAGAAAAAGATGGAGGTGAAGATGGCCAGGTTGAAGAGGTAAAATTTGACAAAATGCTTCTGAAAGATTAGAAATTATGTAGACTTTAATGTTGACCTATCCATAATTTTGAGGAAAATACTTCTTTAAATAGGGAGTTGTTGGTAAGATAACATCCCAAACCGTAGTCTAAGCACAGAACAAGTTAGGAATTCCAGATTCCTAATTTCATCTGATAAACTTTTTTTTTTTTGGTCTCTGCTTTTGGGCATTTCTCTTACTGTTGTCTGGGTTTATCATTTTACAGTTTGGAAACAAAGGCAAATGCCTACCTACCTCACCCGTATTATAAGGATTATTAATACACTTTGAAAAAGGTTTTATTATATTCAACTATTGCAAAAGGTTTCATAAACATCTTCAGCAATCGAGATTATAAAAGTAATAATAAGGCCCAGAATCATCTTTCACTGAATTTGGGGCAAGGTATGGTCAGATGCTAATAAAACTGAAAGCACAGTGGAATGTAGAACATGTTTGGCTCTGGTGATAGGAGAATAAACCTAACAAATTCAGAAGATTTAAAGTCAGAAAGGGTCATGAGTTCATTTAGTCTGATCTTTGTATTACAGGCCACTACATTTCTCCTTGATACCCTTGTACTGAACTAGGTTGTTTGAGTTTGATTAAAGCCTATCTTCCAGAAAGACATCCAGTTTTGATACGAAGACTCCAAAAGATGGAGAATCACCTATTTCCCTTCTTCCATTTCACTATTAAAAACTTGTGCCTAACTTCTTATTTGAATTTGTCTGGCTTTAATTTCCAGCTGTTTGGTTCTTTTAACGCCTTTGTCTGCTAGATAAGAACTCTTTAATAGCCTTTATTTTCTCCCTATGAAGGTACTTAGGCACTGTAATCAAGTCACCTCTCAATCTTCTTTTTATAAACTAAACAGATTGAGTTCATATGGCAGGAGATTTAAAACACTCAAATCACTGTAATGATTCTTGCCTGCACCCCAGTCCAGTTTTTCAACATCCTTTTTATAAAAGTGGACACTGCAATTGTACTCATGATTCCAATATCAGTTTTACCGATGTTATATACAAGGTAAAATCACCTCCCCACTTCTACTTTCTCCTCTTTATACATCCAAGGACATTAGCCCTTTTGTCACAGCATTGTACTTGGCTCTTGTGCTGAGTTGCTTGTCTGCTATTACCCCTAACTCCTTGTCAGAGTCTCTGTTTTCCAGGGGACAGTTCCTCATTCTGCAGGTATGGCATACATTCTTTGTTCCTAGATGTATAACTTTGCACCTGATGCATCTAACGAAGTGAGTTGCAGCCTATGAAAGCTTATGCCTGCAGAAATTTGTTAGTCTTTAAGGTGCTACAGGACTCTTGTATACACACTAACATGGCTACCCCTCTGGAACTTTTCAACTTTGCACCTGTCTTTAATAGAAAACATTTTGTTTGAATGGGCCCAGCTTACCAAATGTTCCAAACTGTGCTGTGATTGCCTGATCATCATCATTTACGCCTCTGCCAATCTTTGTCTGCAAATTTTATCAGCGGTAACTTTTTCTTCCAGATCACTGATGAAAATGTAGAATAGCATTGGGCCTAGTACTGATCTCCACTGAACCCCATCAGTGATGATTCTCATTGGCAGCTACTTTTTTGAGATCTGTTACTTGCCTAGTTCTTAAACCATTTAGCATGTGCTCTATTAATATTGTGCAGTACTAACTTCTAAATCAGAATGTCATGCAGTGCTAAGTCAAATGCCTTACAAAAGTCTGTACTACATCTACACAATCCTCTAAGTACAAGTATGGACTATCAACCATACTTGTAATCTCATCAAAAAATGAAATCAGCCATGACTTATTTCCATCAATCCATGTTAACTGGCATGAATTATGTTCCTGTCTTTTAATTCTTTATCAATTGAATCCTGTATCAGCTTTTCCATTACTTTTCTCAGGATTCATATCAGGCTTACTGGAATATAATTACCTGGGTTGTCCTGCTTACTTTTTTTGAATATTGGCAAAACATTAGCGTTCTTCTGGTTTTCTGGAATTTTCCTGATATTCCAAGGTTTATTAAAAACAACTATCAGCAGCCAAAGACCTCAGCATCATGTTGCTAAGCATGTTGCTGGAGCATTCTCAGTATAGGTAAATGCCAAAGTCACTTTGGGAAGTGGGACTTGGACACTAACAGATTTGGAGTGCCTTGGGATAATTTATGAATACTATATATTGTACTAGATATTGGGGTTTTTACTGTATGACAACATTGGTTTACCTGAACAGAAATCTGTCTGAGAATACAGATAGGAAGAAAAGGAATGATTCAATATAAACCATCCGTCAGCAAAGAGTTGTTTGCTGTTGTTAAGGCAACAACAGCAAACAGAGTTGTTAAGGGACGGTGTCAAAACCATTGACTCCCAGGACTGTACTATAATCTGCTGAGCCTATAGGGCTGGTTTTAATCAGAACAGGAACACAGAAGAAAAAAAGAAATGTAGAAGAGGTGGTTCTTCGAGTGCTGGTCCACATGTGGATTTCATACCTGAGATGCGCATGCGCAGTACCATGTGCTAGAGCCGAAACTGTTTGTAGTAGTGTCTGTCGACCCGCGTGTGTCGTGTGTCAGCTGCATGGTGCACCCGAGGTCTTACTCAGGTTGACGCTCCTCCAGTTCCCTCTAACCACCACATGGTCAGAGTCGGATCCCCTCTTCCTCTTCACCCTTACTTGCTATGTTGCTTTCTTTTGAGTCCAAATAAGACTTTTCTAATTCATTATATATAGTCTTCAAAGTTGTTAGTTTGTTAGCTTTCCGTTAATTTATCCCATGCGGGGTGTCCTACCCGCTGCAGGGGACTGTGCATGGCAAGCCAGCTTTAAAAGCTGCTTCATGCCTGCGCTTTCTCTGTGAGCTGCCTTTCTGAAGCCCACGTCATCACCCATTGGTCCATCTGCTGCTCCTTTCCTCTGTGGACCCATGAGGCTCAAGAGCTTTTCCTCTGGAAGTACCTCACGGTACTGTCTTTCCCAGACCAGCCCTCTGGCTTTAAGTGGTCCTTGGAGCCAGACCTCACTTCTTCACCTGCATGATCTTAATAGTTCAGGACCGTGGTGCCTGTTCCACACACTGGCTGAGGTATGGTTTGAGTACCCCCTGGTCCTATTGGCACACTTGGGACCCCTACCACAGCCACGGGGGACTGCCTTCAGCTGCCCATAACACTCCTTCCTCCATCTATGAGGAACTCCAGGACATCACCTTCAGTGTCGCAACTGCTGGTTCCAACTGGGGTCTCCTTGTCCCCGGATGATGCGCTCATCCTGCCTTCTTTTTCTCCTCCAGATGACCATGGCCAGTACCAAGACTTGCTTCAGGGCATCACTGGGGCCCTCAAACTCCTGGTTAAAGATGTGCAGGATCCAGAGGACCAATTTCTGGATATTTTTCAACCAGTTGGGCCCTCTCGTATTGCCCGACCCATCCATACCACCCTTCTCCAACTGGATCAGGCCATCTGACATACGCAGCCTCATGTGCTCCCACTCCCAAGTGGGCAGAATGATGCTACTTTGTGCCTGCCCTGGACACAAGTTTTCTTTTTACCCACACCCTCCCAACTCTGTCATTTTTCAAGCAGCAACTGAGCATGCCAGACAGCAGCACCTTAAGACTGCCTCTCTGGATCAGGCCGCTGAAAAGCTCAACATGCGTGGGCGCGAGGTCTGTCTGTTGGTGGGACTGCATTTCCGTATTGCCAGTTACCAAACTATCGTGGCAAAATGTGACTTTTTGTCATACTGCAAGGGAGTTCCAGCGTCCCTCCCAGATGACAAATAAACAGAGTTCAAATCCCTCATTAATGAAGGCAAACTGGTAGCCAAGGTAGTTGACGCAACAGACACTCTCCCATTCTCTGGCCTCAGGTATGGTACTTAGCTGAGATTCCTGGCTCCAGTCCTCTGATTTCCCTTATGAGGTCCAGACTACCCTCCCTTTTGACAATCCATAAACTGACAAGTGACAACTGACACTGACAAGATCGAGTCCCTCCATTCCCTCAATGACTCTTGCTCCACACTCCCGGTGCTCGAGCCTTTTACGCTTCAGCCCCAACCCACCAACACCACCAATTGTCCTTTTGCCTGCTCTACCCCACCCACACTGCCTACTAACCTTATCCTCCATTAGCAAGAGCCACCCCTTGCCATTGCCAGCAATCTCAATGGCCCCACTATCCTGCTGCTACAGCCTCTACCACCTCCAGTTTCATGCAGCACCCTTCCAAGCATCCCTTTTGACTTCTCCCCTGAGACCTGTGAACCTCCCTCTGCCCCTCTTCCAGTTCCTCTGGATGTGTTTGGGGGCCGTCTTGCCCTCTTTGCTCACAGTTGGACAAGATTACCACTGACTGGTTGGTGCTGGATATTGTACACTTGAGATACCTGATAGAATTCCTTTCCTTTCCTCCTTGTCACACTCCCACCCTGTAGTGACCCTGGGGATCCTTCCCAATGTGATCTCCAAGAGAAAGCACACAATCTTCTCCAGAATTGAGCCATAGAATGTGTCCCACCCACTGCTGTGTGTTCTACTCCCTCTGTTTCCTTATATCGAAGAAAAGGAGCGGTCTTCACCCCATTTTAGATCTCCAGGCACTAAACCAATTAATCCGTAAGTTCTGTTTCCAGATGATCCCTTTCCCCTTGCCTCCTCTCCTCCCTCACCCTGGAGCCTGGCTCGCGGCTCTTGATATTGATGATGCATATTTCCATGTCATCATCCACCCCGCCATCACAAGTTCCTCCATTTCATGGTGGGACTCTCCCACTACCACTTCCAGTTCTTCTCCTTCGAGATTGCCACTGCTCCCTGCATCTTCACAAAGGTCTTTGTGGTCGTTGCAGCTTACATGCGATACCCTGGCTGCTCCTTATTTCCTACCTGGACAACTGACCCCTTGTTGTGGCATCCTGTGAACACCTATTCGCTGCCATCCATGCTTTGTGCGATCTCCTCGCCAGCTTGGGAATTTGTATCAATGAGGACAGATCGGTCCTCCTACCTACCCGTGCTGTCACCTTCATAAGGGCTTGTCTGGACTCCTTTGCAGGATGAGTCTTTCTCACTTCACTCATCAGCCACCTACGTCGTCATCCTCCCACACACACCTCTGCCAGTGCATCTCTCTTCTCAGCCATATCGCAGCTTGCATCTCCATCACTATTTATGCCTATCTACACATGTGGTGCTTCTAGTTGTGGCTTCAGTCCATGACTCAGACTGTGATCACCTCTGCCAGTCAGTTCTCATTCCCAAATCAGTGCTGGCTTCCCTCTCATGGGCTGGTGCAACTCCATCCATGGTCTGCCCCGTATCCTGTTCATTCTCGCCATAGAAATCTCACTCGTGAGGTGGGAGATTACTTACAGGGCCACACGGCCCAAATCCTCTAGTCCCCCCATGAAGGCAAGAATGCATATTAACATCCTGGAACTGTGGGCTGTCTGCCTAGCCTGCCAGGTGTTTCTACCCCTCGTCCACACTTGCCACATTGAACTCCTTTCAGACAACATGATGGCTGTGGTCTATATAAACAACCAGGGTGGTGCCTGATCTCTGTCCCTTTGCGTGGAGGCGATACTCCTCTGGAACTAGCATAGGATCACACGCCATGCCATTCATCTTCCAGAAACCAACAACTTCCTTATGACATGCTTATCCACCTCTTTCACAACAATCATGTGTGGGAACTGCATGACCCCACTCTCCACTCCATCTTCCACCATGGGGCACGTGGTGCAGGGACTTCTTTGCGACCACTGCCAACCACAAGCTTCCTTTCCTCTGTTCCAAGGGCACTCTCAGGCCCAGCTCTTAGTGACTCACTTCTTCTACCCTGGACATCCAAACTTCACTATGCCTTTCCAGCTATCCCGCTCCTCCCGGAAGGTCCAACAGGGTCGGGTAGTCCTTGTTCTCATAGCTCCCTTTTGGCTCTGATCTCCTTCAACTCTCTGCCTATCCTTGGATCCACCTCCCCTCTCTCCCAGATCTTTTCACACAGGCATATGGTCAGATCCAGCACCCCAACCCAGGCCTGCTTCTTCACCCCTTAGCTTGCTGTGCGCACATTACACTCACTCGAAGGTCAGCAAGCAGTGGATGATCTCCAACGCACCTGCGCCTCCCGTGCCTAGCCAAGACTTTTCCTCACCATTGCAGAATGCTGCCAAGGCTGTGCTCTCTCCTCATAGCACTCCTCCCAATGGATCGCCAATTGCAGTACTGAGTGCTATTCTCTTTCCCAGGTCTTTCTGCTACCTGGCATCACTGCCCACTCCATGCAGGCACAAGCCACCATGTCCGCCCTTCTTGCAGACCACGTGGCAGGACATGTGTAGGGTGGCCCACGTGGTCCTCTGTCCACAATTTCACCGCTCACTATGCCATCAACGTGGCAGTTGGCTGAACGGTCCTACACACTCCCAGTTCTAATGAGGTCTCCATCCCGCCTCCATGCTGAATACTGCTCACTATGCTACACACATATGGAATCTACATAGGGACCAGCACTTGAAGAAGTAGTAGAGGTTACTTACTTTAACTGAAGATACTTTGAGAAGTGTAGTCCCTATCTGGATTCCAATCCTGCCCCCCCCCATCCCCTCTGCTCTGAGCTCTGTGCCTGTCTGTAAGAGGGACCTGTAGGGACGTCGACTCGTGCAGCCTTGTAAGACCTCAGCCACACCCTATGGCCGACACACCCCACACATGCGGGTTGATGGACACGACCACAAACAGTTCCAGTGCACGGCGTGCATGCATGTGCACCACACACGTGGAATCCACATAGGGGCCACACATCTTGAAGAACATCCAGTTACAATAAGTAACCTCCATTTGTTGTAGGTGAGCTAGACTGAGACTCAGGCACCTGCTTGGGTATCTGGAGATGGTAGGACTGCCTAGTTTACCATCAGAAGAGGGGTAGCTTTTGGGCAAGATAGACATGCGTGTAGGCTATTTATTTCTTAAAAGCTTTGTTCCGATTGGTAAAAATAAACAATACTTTTGGTTTAAGAAGGCTGTCTGGTCACTATATTCATCACTGTCTCCTAAAGGGAAGAAATGCAGGTGCCCAAACTCAGTCAGACCAGCCAGGTAAGAACAGTTAGTAGAAAGAATATGATGGCCCCACGCCCAATCTGGGAGTGGGAGAATTGCAGACTTTCAATCAAGGATGGGTAAAGGCAGACCTGACAACTGAGATGATGCACACTTTAGAGACCAGAAAGGGAACAGATGTCCAGCTAGCCCTGTAATTGTGACAGCACATTTGAAAAGTTTTACCTGAGAGCCTTATTCTCCCCATACTCAACCCTTCATTCATGCTGTAGTTGTAACCAGAGTTTATTTTCATGCACATGATCAAAATAGCTATAATCTTAATGGATGAGCGTCAGTTTATCATAAACTATTTACAAATGTTTCTTTTAGGAGCCCCTTAACAGTGAAGATGATGTGAGTGATGAGGAAGGACAAGAGCTGTTTGATACAGAGAATGTTGTCGTATGCCAGTATGATAAGGTAAAATCTCTAAAATAAGTTTTTTATCACCACTTTTTCTTGTTCTTCCCTCTTTCTCTGCTCCCCATCAAATCCTGAATTTAAGAAGCATTTCAGTGTGTATATACACAGGGCTATTAATACCTTAGAATTTAGTGTGATCTGATATCGTATTATATTTTAACATGAGAAATTAGCTATTTATTTTCTATTATCTTCAGTTTGCATGTCTGCTTGCTTACTGAAACGCAGTTATGATCAAGACTCAATTAAAATTAGTGGTTGAACTTCTTTTCTTTCATACTATCTTACCACTGTGCCTGAAAGAACCATTTCTTTGGGTTGGCAAGTCTTGGTATCTACATAAACTGCTGATAAAAGTGTCAGTTAGTGCTAGATATGGTGATTTTTTTATGATGTGGACAGTTGTCCACTGAGAACACAAAAAACATTTCACGTGGGTGACTAAACAGCTATCAAAAGCACAGTCTGTGCCTGCTATAAACCTGGATTGGAAATCACAACAGCCAGCCTTTCTCTTCTACATTCAGCTAACATTCTCCTGGCTAGCCAGGTTCCTATATTGTGGCTAGTTTGTTTTGAGATCCTTGTGCTGGGGATATGAGATTGGGCAAATAAAAAGAAAAAAATCAAAAACTGGAGAAGCAGAAAACCCAAACTCTCTGCAGCATAGAAATGTTCATTGAGGTGGATTTCCCTCCTTTGTTGGTTGGCTAAAGATAGGATCACAATGTACTGATTAGATGAAAAAGACTTTTTTTATAGTGGAAAGAACTGAAACTTGAATGGAAAAAAATAAAATTTAGGCTTTCCAAAAAAAAACAACCAAAAACGCACTAGGAAAAAGGCATGGAGTTGTAATGTTCATTTACTTCCAAACCCTAGCCCTTGCTTTAATGAGAAATTCAATATGATGGCAGATGGGCTGGTTGAATTTTATTCCTCTGTTGTCTTCTTGGAGTGTTTGCTCATGTCCATTCCATGTTAGGTTTGTGCATGCCATGTGCACTGGTGCCAAAGGTATCTGTAAGGCCAGTTCTAGTGTCCCCTGTGGTCGCACACATACGCACTGGCATAAGGGGCGCCACCAGCCCCCTGCCCTTTCAGTTCCTTCTTACCACCCATGATGGTTGCTAGAATGACTCTCTTGCCTATGCAAGCCTTCTCTAGTGGTTTCATTGTATTTTAATGTACATAGTTGTATATAGCTTTAGTTCTAAATATGGTTGTGTTTAGCATTAGTAGTCTTTGTGGGCAGCATTCCCATCTGGGAACGTTGGCCCAGGAATGGAGTATGCCCTAATCCCCAGGCTTCAAACCATGACTGATGTGTAATAAGCCTGTGTCTGGGAGTGATCCCCATCTGAGCTGCCTGAAGTGCCTTGGGGAAAATTAACATCTGTGACAAGTGTGAGATCTGCAGGGGATTCAGGTTGTGCACAGAAAAAGATAGGACATTTGATTGAAGGCCCTGCTAATAGACATGGTTCTTAGACCTGCCTCTGAGCCATGCTGTTTCCACTCGGTGCCAAGCACACCGACATCCATACGGAGTGCCCCTCTGGCAGCGAGTTCTCTCCAGCACTACTCACCATTATTGGTGCCAAGGAAAAGGTACAAAAGAGGGGGTCAGGGGACGAATCAAGACTTGTGCCGTGCCGCTCATCTTCTCTGGAGCTACAGTCAGTGGCAGCATCGCTGCTCAGGGCTCCAAGCCCAACCGGGGACCTCCCACCAACTCCCAGGAGTGGTCTGGGTGTCCAGTAACTATGGGTTCCCTGTACACCTGAGGTGTTCTGGGAGGCCAGAGACCTTCTGTTACTGCCTACGCCCCGAGACCACATAGCTGCAAAGAATACTGGTAAAATGGCGGTGCCATCTTCCAGCACCTACAACACATTAGGGAAGCTGAGATAGGAATGGCCCAACTGTGGTCGCCGAGGGAAGAGTCAGACTCGGAAGGGGAAGCTGTCTCCCTATCCAAGCAACACCAAAACCCCACATACATATCGAGTTTGGGTGCAGGGCTAGCGGCAGATGTTTGGCCACTGGGTCAATGGCCAGTGCCCTGGCAGTACTGAAATCCATAGGGTTGCTTCTGGTAATGGGACTCCGCTCTAAGCGATTGTTCCAGTAATGTGGGAGAGATGAACCACAGTAGCACCCCACCCAGGTCCAAGCCTCCGACTGTAACCCCAGAGGTGTCCACTCCAGCAAGGGAGGAAGAACCAGCCCTTCTCCCTGTGCTGGCCTCATTATTTTCCTCCCCAGAGGAGGCAGTTGTGGGCCTGGCCAACCCAGTACCTCCGGATGACTTCAGAGCTCATCAAGAGCTCCTTAAGTGGGTTTCCTTAAACCTGGGTCTGGAGGCCAACGAGCATAAGGAATCCACAGACTCCTTATTTGACATTCTGGCTGCAGTGGCCCCCTCCAAGTGGTTTTACTTGTACGTGAAGGGATATTAGAATTGGTCAAGGCACTGAGGCAGATTCCTTTTTCTCTGCCCCCTACTTCTAAATGGGCTGAGAACTAGTATGTCCCAGATAAGGGATGTGATTATATGGAGTCCCAGGTCTTTTGTGGTTTTGGCATTTAATGAACTAGACAGGCAAGGGCAGGGCAAGAACAAAGATGCAAAAAGGCTGGACTTGTTTGGGAGGAAAGTTTATTGAATGGCCAGCCTACAACTTCATATTTCAAACCAGCAAGCATTGCTGAGGAGATATGATTTAATATTTCGGAACCTATGTCCAAGTTAAAAAACTCTGCCTCAGTAGTCGAGGCAAGAATTTGTGTCCATCCTGGAGGAAGCCATGACGGTGGCCAGAGCTCCCTCCAAACAGCCTTAGATGCGGGCAACTTGGCAGCTAGGACAAAGGCGTCAGCAGTTTCGATGAGGTGGTCCTCATGGTTGCAGTCTTTGGGCCTTTCTCACAACATCCAGCAATCCACGCAAGACCTGCCCTTCGAGGGCACAGGACAGATTGACACCACGCTGCATGGCTTTAAAGCTTCTAGGGCTACTGTGCACTTCTTGGGCCTGTATATACCCATGGCCTCTAGGAATTACTTTAGGCTTTAGCAGCCACCAAGGTTTTCAGGCCAGGCCAGGCATGAACTCTACAGAAAGGGTTACAGATAGCATCAGGTCCAACTTTCCATTGCACTGTTACAGTCGGACTCGAGCTGATACTTCAGCAGAAGTAGACGTGCATTTTGAAGGCACACCTGAGGGTGACTTACTAGCCTTGCATTAGATCCAATCTCCCTTTTATTTTTGGACCACCTTTCACCCTTCCTGCCTGTATGGTCCTCTGTAACATCAGACCAATGGGTACTCAGTACCATAGCAGTGGGATATACCCTTCAGTTTGTTTCTATTCCTACCTCTCACCCACCATCCCTGTCTCGCTTCAGAGACCCTTCTCACAAGCAACTTCTTGTCCAGGAGGCGCAAGCCCTTCTACAGGTGGGGGTCATAGAGGAAGTTCTCTTAGACTTGAGAGGGAAAAGGTTCTATTCCTGTTACTTTCTAATTCCAAAGGGCAAAGGGGGCCTGCATCACCTCAACAAATACTAAAGAGATTGAGGTTCTGCATGGTCTCCCTGACTTCCATCATTCCCTCCCTGGATCCAGGAGACTGCTGTGGTGCCCTCGACTTAAAGGATGCATGCTTCCACATCTCCACTTTCCGTGGACACAGGAGATTTTTCAGGTTTCTCATAAGCCAGCACCAGTACCAGTGCACGGTACTCTCCTTGAGTCTGTCAGCACCAAGGGTATTCACAAAGCATATAGCAGTAGTCACGGCCTACCTTAGACACTGGGGGCATGCAAGTCTAGCTGTACCTCGACGATTGGCTGATCATGGATAATTCAAGAGCACAGGTCCAGCACAGCCTCACTGTAGTTCGAGCCACGTGTCAGTCGCTGTTAATAAATGATAAATCAACATTGATCCCAGTACAAAGGATTGAATTTTGGGGCAGTCCTCAACTCTACTCACAACAGGGCCTTCCTTCCATAGGCCAGATTCCAGACTGTCAGATTTAATCACCCATGTTAAGACTCTCCCACTTACCACCACCCAAGTGTGCTTTAGGTTACTAGTGCACATAGCAGCTTGTACCTATGTGGTACAGCATGTCTCAGGCCTTTGCAGATGTGGCTGGCATCAGTCTACTGCCTGGGCCGACACCATTTGGACATGGTTCTCATAGTTCCATCGTTGAAACTAGTGGTCATACCTGAATTCTGTGATAAAAGGGATACCCTTCACAGCCCCCCAACTAATGGTGACCGTGGTATTGGACACTTCAGATTAGGGGGAGAGCCCACTGTGACAGTCTTAGAACCCAAGGTCTCTGATCCTGGGAGGAACTGTCCCAGCATATAAATGTCAGGGAAGTCAGAGTGATTTGCCTAGCCTGTGAAGTGTTCCTTCCACAGCTTGTGGGCAAGGTCATGCAGGTCCTGACAGACAACACAGCCTCAATGTTCTGTGTCAACAAACAAGGGAGAGTGTGGTCCTCAGTCCTCTGTCAAGAGGCCCTCTGACTGTGGGACTTCTGTGTGAAGCATACTATCCATCTGGAGGCCTCATATGTTCTGGGGGATCAAAATGTGTTGGCAGATCACTTCAGCAAGTTCTTTTCCTCTCACTACAAGTGTTCTCTTCACCCAGAGGTCGCCAGAGCCATCTTTCAAAGATGGGGGACTCTCCAAATGGATCTATTCACTATCAGGCAGAACAGGAAATGCCATTGTTTCTGATCACTGCAAGGGTTCTTTCTCCGATGCCTTTCTTCTGCCATAGACAGAAGAGGCCTGTTGTAAGCCTTCCCACTGGTCCTCCTGAAGATCAAGAGACAAGGCAAAGGTCATGATAGCTGTGGTATTGCTGCGCCAGCATTAGTTCGGCATGTTAGTAAACTTAATGGTGGCAGCCCTTCAGTCACTCCCCAGTTGTGTGGATTTGATCTCACAGGACTGCAGCCAGCTCCTTGCACCTGATGGCATGGCTGCTCATGGCTAAACCTTGAGGAGCAGGCCTGCTCTGAGCAGGTCCAGCAAGTCTTACTAGATAGCAGGAAACCTCCATTACAGCCTACCTGGCTAAGTGGAAGTGCTTTATCTGTTGGACATCTGAACGGAACCTTCTTCTTTGAGTGCTTGCTCGTGCTCATTCCACTGTAGGGTGTATGCATGCCTCCGTGTATGGTTACTGGAACTTTTTTCCCCTTAGCAGATCCTGTAGGGCCGGCTCCTGCACACATGCTGTGGTATATTACATGCTGTGGGCCCTACACCACCTCAGTCACTTCTTTCTGCCAACTCCAGCAGCGGGGACGGAGGATGGGTTGTGGAATGGACATGAGCAGCACATCTCGAAGAACAGCAGTTACTGGTTAGTAACCTTGTTTTCTTCTTCGAGTGCTTGCTCCGGTCCATTCCACTATAGGTGACTAATAAGCATTACCTTAGAGGTGGGTGGGAGTTACCAGTGAGCTGCCCTCAGCACCGCTCTGCCAAATCCCACATCTCTCTCGCCTGCTGGATGATGACGTAGTGAGACATGAAGGTATGCACCAGGTAGCAGCTTTGCAGTTGTCTTGCACGGGCACTCTCTCCAGGAAGGCTGTAGACAACGCATGAGCTCTGGTTGAGTGCGTTGTGATGGTTTCCAGAAGAGGCACCTTCGCCTGCTTGTAGCAGAACTTGATGCAGGATGTAATCCATGAGGAGATGCGCTGGGTGGAGGCAGGTGAGCCTTTCGTCCAGTTGGTCACTGCGACAAATAGTTGCATCAATGTCTGGAACAGCTTTGTGTGCTCGATGTGGAAGGCCAGGACCCATCTCGTATCCAGCAAGTGCCACACCTTTCCTCTGAACCGTGAGGTTTGGGAAAAAACATGGGGAGAAAAATATCCTGATTACAAGGAAATTCCATGTCAATTAGGACATTTTTCTATCTGTATTCTTTCCGAAGCCCCGTAGCTCTGAGGAGGAGAGGCAGCTGCATTCTTTATATGTTAGATGAGCTTTTTGGTCTTCTACATTGAAAGAACAAAGACCTTCCAAAGATCTACTAAACTTTTCATTACTGTGGCTGACAGGATGAAGGGTCTCCCAGTGTCATCCCAGAGAATCTTATCCTGGGTTACTATATGTATCCAAGCTTGCGATGAGAAGGCAAGGATTCCTCCTCTGGCTGTCACAACAGCTCATTCAATGAGAGCGCAGGCATCATAATCAGCTTTCTTAGTACAACAGTGAGAGTCCTGTGGCACCTTAAAAGACTAACAAATGTATTTGGGCAGAAACCCACATCGTCGGATGTGCCAGTTACCAATCCAGGACATCTGTAGGGCCACAACGTGGTCAGTCAATCCATGCCTTTGCATCTTCCTACGCCATCACTCAACTGGCACAGGATGATGTCAGTTTCGGAGAGCAGTGTTGCACGTCTGTATACTCCTAGCCCACCTCCAGGGACACTGCTTGTGAGTCACCTAACGTGGAATGGACATGAGCAAGGATTTGAAGAAGAAAAAATGGTTACTAACCTTTCGTAACTGTTCTTCGAGATGTGCTGTTCATGTCCATTCCATTACCCATCCTTCTACCCCCTCTCAGCGTTTCTGGCAAGAAGGAACAGAGAGGGCATGGGGCCATATCAACGCATATGCACATGACTCCAGGGGGCGCAAAAGCCAGCCCTATGGATATCACTGAAGAAAAAATCTCTGGCACTGGTGCATGCGGTATGTACACACCTGTCATGGTATGGACATGAACAGTCATCTTGAAGAACAACAGTTACAAAAGGTTATTAACCAGTTTTTCTGATGTTTATAAGTAGGTTAGTGTTTAATCCCTCGAGCAGCATGTTTCTACTAGATATGTTCCAGTTTTGGCATTGCACTGTTTAACAATTTCACAACTGAAATACCGGTTTGGATGGCTTTATTAGATTCTTCAGAGGATGGGGGACACTTATTAGACTAGAAGGCAAATCCTCATTACTTGGCCAAGCAGGTTTCCACAAATTTACCTATTAGCATTTCAATCTGGTGTATTTCACTTCAGCTGTCATCTTTAATGATTTTTGGGTAATCTAGTGTTTGCGTACTAACACAGCCGCCAGAAAATCTGCCAAGTAAAATAAGCTCCTCTTCCTGGCAAATAATAAACACTGGATTCTTTGAAAGCATGAAACTTCATTTTCCTTTTGCAGAGGATAATGACATGTTAAGCTATTTGCGTGAGAGAGAAACTCTGGGGATCTTGGATAGTCACTACTCAGAATTTGGCACATTCTTCTTCCATTATTATTGTCAAAGAAAATATCCTTTGGGCAGTTGGGAATCTGGAAAACTGTGTCTTTAGGTGTTCACTCATTTGCTGTGTTGATGGGTAAAATATTTTGAATAGATGATGAAAAGTCCATTTATCCCTAAAATTACTATGTATGTAGGCTAGTTGAGAGATTAATGTGATTTGTACATAAGCCCATTTGCACATAAGCCCATTTGCATGGTACAGTTTGGCCAGTAGTCTTACACTTAAATATTACCTAGAATGAAAATAGACCTGCATTAGAACATATAATTTTAATAAAATTTTTACAGGATAGCAGATGTCCCTTACTTTAATTAATTAAGTCAAAGAATACAAGAAATTATTGTATACTTTGTGTAGCTTACAGCCAAAATTGAATAGTCCTTGTGGTTGTACTGTTTTCTCTTGCTTTTCACTCATACAGTCAACCACACAGCTATATTCTGAGAATGGCTGGGTGATCCTTTTTTTTTTTTTTTTTTTTGTGTGTGTCAGTTGACTACAATAAAATTCACTTAGTGACTTGTTTTGAGAGCCTCTTGTCCTGCGGTGCTAGAATAGGAGTGCTGCTGCACCCCCAGCTTGAAGTAGTAATAACAAACACCAAATCCATGGTTTTCACCATCAACATCCCCACTGTAAAAATTATTTCAGCACCCCTGCTCGTTTTCCTGGTTTCCATAGTTACTAGTTTCTCTTGTTGGAGAGTCCATTCCATCTTTATTTTTGATTTCTTTTACCTTAGGTGTCTCTTTGTAGTTGCTACTGTTTACAAAGGGGGAGGCTTTTTTTTAAGGCACGAAGGCCAGTTAGGCACCCAGCTCCCACTTATTTGAAAATCTCCCTTTATTTGTATCCTACTAGTACTTGGAAGCCTCAATAAAGGATCTGGGATAGGCATGCTATACACTGTGAAAAGAAGCCCCTTGACAGCGTACAGTTGATATAACTTTAAAAAACAAACTAAAATAAAAGCAAACCAATCAGCCACCCCTAATAAAACTCTTCTTATGGCTGAACAAAACTATCCTCCCCCACAAACACCAGCTCCTCTCAAGGCCCTTTCTCTTCAAAAGAGTAAATCGATAAGCCTAGCAGTGTATCCTGAAAGTCAATAAACTCTGGCTACTCAGACCAAGGAGAGAAGCAGCCTGCAAAGCTGAGGGCCCTTCAGAGAGAACACTAGACCTGCAGCCCCCTCTCTTTTACATTAAGAGAAATCCAGCTAAAGTGTCTCTGACCTCCGACAGTATGGCATGGGGAGAATGAAGCAGTTAGAACTTTAAAGTTTCTTAAGCCATTTAGAGCTTTGGGTCAGAACCACCACCTATGTCCCAACTAAAACCATTAGGCAGCCATTGCATAGCATGGAGCTCATCTGCCATATGCTGTTGGCAATGTTACACCACATGCCAATCAAATCACCATTGTTCCAATTCTCCATATAGTGTGTGTGGTATAGCAAGGGCAGAGGGCAGTAGGAAAGTTCTGGAAGGGCGCTATATAAGTGCTAGAATGATCCGGGCTTTATTCCCTATAGACTAGCCAGAGGCATTAGAAGGTAATTAGTGTCAGCTGACACCAATTAAGGCCCCACCCAGGTGCCTATAAAAACCCTCTACTCGTGAGAGACAGTGTGGAGTGGAAGGAGTAGGTGTGTGGTGAGCAGAGGAGTGTGTGAAGTGGAGGAGAACAGAACGGAGTACGGTGGTGTGTGGAGTCATAGTGGAGAACAGAACGGAGTACAGTGGTGTGTGGAAGAGAGGCGGAGTCCTGAAGAAGGTACTAGGCTCAAGAAGCCAGAAAGACAGAGGGGGGAAAGTAGCCCAGAGGAAAAGCCTGCAGCTGCAAGTAAGGTGCCAGCAGCACATAGCTGCTACTCAGAGGGCCCCTGGGCTGGGACCCGGAGGAGTGGGCGGGCCCGGGTCCCTACCCCCCTCCCTGGGAAGACGGGGTTACCGGCGACACCCTGGCCCACTGCGAGAGGCAGAAGTGCGAGACCCACTAGGGAGAAGCCAGCCGTTTGCCACATGTGTTACAATAAACAAGTCTTGGTGGTGACAAAAGGCATGGATCATGATACTAAGGTCCATATCTGAAAGAAACAGCTTCATTTTCCTCGGAAGAACACTGGTAAAAGTATTACTAGGCACTGTTAAGCTGAGGATCCCACCATACTTCCAGGTTGCAAACTCCAGTAAACAGATGGCCAACACACCCTCAATTAGAAGCAGAGAAATGTTCTCTATATCTTTCCAATTGATTCCCCCAGTCTCCACCAACATTATTGCTGTATTTTCTGGGTTAGTTCTCAGCTATTTTGCTTTCAAAAATCTCTCCTCAAACACACTGGGTTTAGCAGGTTTTATTCCTGGAGTTAGACTGGCCTCTACAATTAAATCTTTGATATCAACTTTATGCAAAGCTCTGAATGTCATTCTTTGGTTTAACTGAGGAAATACTGAATTAAAATGGGAACTTTTGAGCCTGAGATTTGGCTGGAACCATTTAGCACCATTCTGTCAATTTGCATCTCTGAGATAAACCTGTTTTCTAGAGCTCTTGTTCCTGTACACCAAGGTTTAAATTGGGAAATGTCATGATATAGACCCTGAATTGGGGATCCAGTGTGGAAAGCAGGACTTTAGGATGATATGTTTATGTCAAACTTGACTGTTAAGCAGATAGACTACTGTATTTTGTACCAGTTGGAGTTTTTTTCAGACACAGGAAAAACTTCTAATGAACTTAAAATGTAAAAAGCTTTCTACTTGCCTTTTCAGCCTGCATTTACTATCTGAACTCCTACTAAGTCAAATTCCAGCCTTGTATTAGGAGGAAAGTGAAATAGGCTTGTCTTCCTGCTAGAAATCAGCAGGCAAGCTGGGCTCTACACAGAAGCAGGAATTAAGCAAATAATTGTAAAGAGTCAGAGTTGGATTTCTGCTTCATTCACCTCTTTCATTGAGGGCTGGTTAAATCAGTTGTCTTCTACCTCTTTCATATAATGAGTAAAATCTGGAACTGTGCCACTTCCAGATGGATTCCAAATGAATCTCCAGTTCCAACAGGAAAAGAGTATTCATTCCTGGATAAAGATTAAATTACCCTCTCTCTACCATAAAATAATGTATTATGCGCCTTGGATTTCAGAATTAGTATGGATACAGGGCTTCTTTACAGTGCCAGTGGGAACTTGCCCTTGGCTAAAAAATGAAGCAGAAGTGCTGCCAGAAGTACAATAGCACTGTTTTTGGTCGGATCCTGGGATTATTCTTCATATGTATATAATGATCAGTTATGTGACTATTCTCTGGATTTTCTTTTCTTAACTTGTCAGTTTAGTCCTGAAGTTGCTACTTGTTTCTGATACAGAGTACCATTTCAGTATGTGTATTTTGTTTTTTAGATCCATAGAAGTAAAAACAAGTGGAAGTTTCACCTCAAAGATGGCATAATGAATCTCAATGGAAGAGATTACGTATTTTCCAAAGCCATTGGAGACGCGGAATGGTGAAATTTTTAAGACAAAACAAACTAGAAAAAAAGAAAAATCAGAAAGGTTGAGACTTGGACACAAACTTCAACCAAAACTTATGTCTGCACATCAGAAAAGAACAGTACAAGCAAAACTACCACAACAAAGGTAGAGCGTGGCAACATAGACACTACTTCAAACGGGCAAGCCATGGGACTGTAGCAACTAGCATTGTCTGGGATACCTTACGGAAACCTTAATTATCAATTCTATATACAGGTACCTACAGCTGGTAATTAGCATGTAAGGCTTTGTCTCCCCCTTCCTCTCCTTGGGTTAAGGTTTTAAAATTTCTTCCATGGAACTGAAGGAACTCTTCCCTTTTGATATACTCTTAGTCTGAAAATGCTTGTGTGTACAAATCTTTGTTTTGAACACTTCCTTTTGGTAGTGACAGTGGTCAGAATATCATTTGAACTGCGTGCAGGCTTTGTACAAAGAGTAAGAATTAAGGTAATAAATTTTAATTATCTTGTATAACAAAAATATTTTTAATTCTACTATAGTCATGTATAATTTTAGCTACAGTTTTTTCTCAGTTCTCCATAAACAAATTCTCATTCCTAGCAGTTACAAAATGTAAAATCATTACTTATTTTTTAAAACCATTTCAATTTGACACAAATGACTTTTTTTCCTAAAGTGCTGAGCACCTGTAGCTCTTTCTGAAAAATCAAACCACTTACTTTATTTTTAAATATATTCTTGGCATTTGAAGTGGTTCAGCCTGATTGAGCTGAGAGAAATCTCTGTGATAGCTTTCCTTCACTTCTTTAAAAGAGTGTCTTGGAGACCTTTGAAATGAAAACTTGCAGGTATTCTGATCTTAGTGTATGCATTCCTCCAGCCACTTACTACATTTACAGCCCAGGCATCCATGAATACTTGTTGGACAAATGCTACAAGAGTGACTAAATTGAATGAAGGAAGGTTTTATATAACTACATAGCCATTTATACCTTAGCTGAAGTTCTGCTAATCAGGAAACAGAGCTTAACTATAAAATACCCTGTAGTTTTTAAGTATATTCTTATTCACAAGATGTGTTGCAGGTAACCTGTTTAAACTCTCCAGGTCACATGCGGTTTTGGTGGTTTTTGTTTTCTTAAAAGGAAAGCATCAATGAGGACATAGTTAATTTTGTTAGAGTAAAAAACAATAAAATAGAGAGGGTGTTTTGATAATGCAAAAATTAGGTCATCACACATGCTAAACTCTAATGTAACTTGCCTTGTCTGGAAGTGACATCATAAATAGCAAAAGGCTTTTGCTGTTTAGGGCAAACACACCTTTTCTTCATGTGGTGGTTCTGCTTGCAAATCAGGCTTTCAGGAATGGAGTCCCTGCTGCTGGAATTGTAAATCAGACATTTTCAACAAAGGAATGAGCACGCTGCGTGTGGCTCCATGTTACAAGACAACTTCATAATGTTCTGATTAGCTATGTGAAAAGTAATGAAAAGAAGGCAGATTTAACTTAAATAAGGGAGAACTTTACCCATTACATCTTGGCTTTTGTTCTTGCAAAATGGAACTTCTAAAATGGTTTTTAATAAAATCACAAGTGTATTTTTAATCAGCACTGTATATTAACTGCCTTCATCTTCTGTCTCCCCTACCTGTCTTTCTTTACTGACCTTCAAGTGCATTCATAGTCCCAGTAGTTTACAAGAAAGTCACAGCACATTGCAAGGAAGAAATCTGAGCAGTTACTTACGTTTTTGCACCTGTGGTGTCACTAAAATAGACCGAAACTGTCCTTAATTCACATGTAGAGCCATATGTTTGTTAGTAAGCCACCTGGTCTGCATCCATTGTAAATGTTATTAAAGTTCAGTTTCTGGTGTTACTAATTGTAGGTAATTAATGCTGTAATCAGTTAAGATACAAACTTGGCTTTGGCCTTCAAGATATCTCATTCTGAGTGGTGTTTTTCTTTTCCTCTGTAAAAAGAAATTTTGTGCTTTTTAAAATATACCACTATACTTTTAAAGCATATCTGATTACAGTTAAATCAATTATTTACCAACTAATTATTGCCCTTGCTTCTCTCATGTATCTTTGGTAATGTTGATGGCTATCACCAGTAGATCATAGCTTTTCAAATTACTTTAATATGGACTTAAAACAAATCCCACATGCTGCACAAATGAACCAATGAAAACCCCTTTAGCTACAGATTCCTGTTTATACTACTGGAACCCAGATTACTGTACAAGATATTTAGTCTCTTTTTACATTTAGGGTCCTTCACCCACATGTTTAGAGTAGACATTGCATAGCCTTTTTATTTATTTTTAAGGGATACCACAGCTTTAATGATGACTTAAATTTAGTTTATCTTGCAGGATGTTTAGAAACCATCTGTACTTGCACAGTGTCTTGCAAATTAGTTCTGGTATGCTTGGCAGATGAGGGTTTTGGTCTTTTAATACAAGTACCTGTGAAGTCTTCTGAAAGCCAGTCAAACATAAACATACCGAACTGTGCTCTTATTGCTACATCAAGTGTTCCTTTTTTAAATCAGAAAGCATGTTTTAATTTCATTTTATTGTAGCAGCTTGCTGTAAGAATGTAGTTGGCTTAATTTTATTATTGTACTTGAATTTTAATCATGGTTTTAATGTTATAATTGAACAGACCATTTCATTAGGTTCCATAAAAACCATTCCTTTCAGAGGGCAAGGGATTCCCATGTTATAGTTTTTAAATTATTACAATTTTTTTCTTGAAAGTAGAAAATAGACTTTTCATTTAAATAGTTCAGTATTACGAAGGCGATTAACGGTTTCAAGAGGGCTTATGTTTAGATTTGCACAGTTAACAGAGCACCTTTTTTGTCTTTAAGATGGGAAAAAATGGGGGTGATGACTTCATTGCTAAAATATTAACCATCAGAGCTAATGGAAATTTACAAAGCAGCTGGACAAAGTTGGGAGTCTTGTGCCTTCTCAATTTGCAGATATTCCTGCTTTGTCAACCTGGTGATACTCAAGGTCTTTTTGATTCCTGAGACAGTAGATGTCCTGCAGTGCTTCAATCATAAACAAATCTTTTAGCTCTAATTATATTGGCTTTTTAGTGTGTGCAATCATTTAAAAGCATCAAAGTTGAAAAGGAATAAAAATATGTTGTCTGCTAAGGAGATAACAAAGACTTAGTCACATAAGGAACTTTATATTGGACTATTTAAATAAAATTTATAACTTTATTTGCTTCCTCCCTCAATGTTATTGGCAAAATGCCTGAGGTTTCATCCACCTTGTTCCTGCATTGTAATCACAAGCTGCTTTTTGACATCAGTCCTTTTTCTAGCAAAAGATCATGATTTCACAAGTACAAAGATTGCGGTTGCAGTTTTATTGTCAAGCACAGTTGCTGGGAAAGAGCAAATAACATGCTAAATGTGATATAAAGAGCTTTGTACAAATGTCTTTTTTTTTTCTATTTTTGCTGTAGTGTAAGAGTCAAGTAAACTTTGCTGGTTTTTAGTTTTGTTTTGTGAAAGTAACTTTATCATCCATCAACACCCAAAACAATTATGTCACCATAAAACACTACCAGGATAACATTTTGTAATTCCAATGCAGGAGAAAAATGAGACCCTTTTCACTAGAATTCACTTTGAAGTCTTGTCTTCCATTTGAAAAAGTTCCTTTTTTGTTGTTTTGCAGACTGCAATAAAATATTTAGGAATTAGACCTGTGGGCTTAGGGTACTGCACACTGTGGGTTTTAATTGAGCTGCCTTATGCAGCTTTGCAATTTTTTCTAAAGGTTTCATTCAAAGTTATTTGAGATTTTGAATGTATTGGTTACAAAAGATGGAGAAACTTGCATGTTGTTACATTTTTGTCTTTGGTCTTGATTTCCATTCTGAGTGCATGGGGCACATGTAGAAGCCAGGCCTGGTTTCCTGCAAATCAAGTTGCTGCTGCCTACTCTTTTAGTAGTTCCCTTTTTAAATTCGGTTTGGATTGGCTATGGAGGATAAAAAGGAACTTTTTTAACCAGGAAGAACTACTTTGGATTAGCTATATGTGTAGCCATCCAATGTTCACTTACTCCAGCGTGCATAGGGTACTAATAAAAATATGAGGAAGGGGAATATCCTTTTTTGCTGTTCTGAGCTACTATTGTCAACTGCTGTTGTACATATACTGTTATGTGTAAGGGGAGTAAATATATTTATTATGTTTGTAAAATTCATTCTGTACAATTGCAGATCAAGGTTGCTCTTCTGTGATATACAGGATATTATGTTTCAAAGGCCATGCTTGGAATACAATTAGAGAACTTAGTATTTTGATGTACTAAGACCTATTTTAAGTTTAATATTTTGCCTTTGCAAAAACTTTAATTAAAGATGTTATTTAAAAAATAAGCTTGCCATTTTATTTACTCTTTTCTGATGCATTAGATAGTTACACATACACAGTTGTTTTAACTTTGACAGGATTCTGGAAGTATTGTAACACTGAATTTTTTTCAGAGCAAGAAAAACACAGGTGTTTCTCTCTTAATCACTGAGGTAAGCTTGCTGCATAGGCTTCCATTTAACATGGCTCACAATGTTATGAGAAGTCAGCTTCTCATTTTAAGGTTGGAGGTTCAAATTTAGTACAAAAGTTCTCTTTTACTGGTAACCTAAGCAAGACGTACACCAAGGCCTTTAGCAAAGTTAAAAAAGCTAATCAAATAACCCAGTACACCTAGGTCCTTAGTCTGAAGAACTGGAAATGTAAGATGAGCTTTGGATGCCAAAGTTTTTTCTGAACATAAATACCTAGCTTTGGCAAATGCATTTTACTACTGAAGCCAGTGTTTCCAGCCTAACTAGGTGATGTATCTTTAGTCCTTGGCAGAATTTGAGTCTCTTGAGGCTAATGGTTATCTTGTATCAGGATCATTAAATTTATTTTACAACTCAAAGATGATGGAACTCAACTCCAAAAGTAGTCATACATCTAGGAACGAAGAATGTAGGCAATACCTATAGAATGGGGGACTGTATCCTGGAAACCAATGACTGAAAAGCATTTATGGGTCACAATGGACAAACAACTGAACATCAGCTTCTAATAGAACGTTGTGGTAAAAAGAACATATGAGCTTAAGATGTGTAAACAGGAATATAGCATTGGTGAAACCAATAGTAGAACATTACTGCATCGTATATGTAGCAATGTATGTCCTCATTTTAAAAAAGAAGGCTGGAAATTGGAGATATTTGTCATTCTTTTCTGCACTTACTAGAGAACTAGGGTAAATACCTTTCCTTGTAAGGAAGGATAAGACTTTATAAGGATGAAAGCTTGTTTTTCTTCTCATTTCCTCCCCTCACTCTTCCACACTCTCCTTTCTCAGCTGCCCTTAGATGCACAATCAAAGGGGAAAAAATAAAAGTGAGATGTTTATTAAAATTCACAAGTTTTTTTCTTCCAGGTGACTTTTCGCAAGACGCTTGTGCTGCCAACTGTTCTCTTAGGCAATTTAAAAACATTTATTTTCACTGCTGTTGCTGATTTGAAAGGCAGACATTTGAACTAATGTAGGGAATAATACGCTTCGGGATTTCATGGGATAATATTTAGCCATCTGGTTCAGCCCATCTCCAAGAGCAACTGGATACGCTGTGGAGGCGGGCGAAAGATGATAGACAAAGGAACATTCTTTGAGGTCTGAAGTCTTCCCGCAGGATGTTGCAAATTAGAAAGACACCTGTTGCGGAGTTTATCTTTTCTTATCATTTATACTACTTGCTCTATAACAGTGTTAATATTGCTGTTATATATGAAAAGGCCTATGATATGGAGGAGCTAGAATGGTGAAGCAGCTGGAGAAAGGAAAGTGAATTATAAATGGTAAAAAAAAAAAAAAAAAAATTCTACACATGCAGGACACTCAGTGTCTCTGTAATGGCTCTCCAGTCAGTTTCTGCCTTAAACATTACTTCATGGAACACATAGCATCATACATTATTAGCATTGGAAGGGACCTCAGGTCATCTAGTTCAACCCCCTGCTCCAACAGGGCCTAACCTCAGCTAAATCATCCCAGCCAGGGCTTTGTCAAGCTGCAGCTTAAAAGCCTCTAAAGATGGAAATTCCACCACCTCCATAGGTAACCAATTCCAGTGCTTCACCACCCTCCTAGTGAAAAAGTTTTTACGAATATCCAATCTAGACCTCCCCACTGCAACCTGAGACCATTGCTCCTAGTTCTGTCATCTGCCATCTGGGAACAGCCTACCTCCATCCTCCCTTGAGCCCCCCTTCAGGTAGTTGAAGGCTGATATTAAATCCTATCCCCCCAAACCCTTCTCTTGTGCTGACAAGATAAGCCCAGTTCCCTCAGCCTCTCCTCGTAAGTCATGTGACCCAGCCCCCTAATCATTTCCGTTGCCTTCTCCTGGATGCTCTCCAAATTGTCTGCATTCTTTCTGTAGTGGGTGGCCCAAAACTGGACATAATACTCCAGATGCAGCCTCATCGGTACCGAATTCAAGGGAATAATCACTTTTCTTGATCTGCTGGCAATACTTCTAATAGTGCAGCCCAATATGCCTTTGGACTTCATGGCAACAAGAGCACACTCTTGACTCATAACTAGCTGTTTGTGCATTGTTACCCTCAGGCCCTTTTCTGTAGAACTGCTGGCTAGCCAGTTGGTCCCTAGTCTGTAGCAGTGCATAGGACTCATCCGTCTTAAGTGCAGGACTCTGCATTTGTCCTTATTGAACCTCATCAAATTTCTTCTGGCCCAATCCTCCAATTTATCTAGGTCACTTTGTATCCTAGCCCTACCTCCAGTGTATCTACCACTCCCCCCAGCTTAGTGTCATCTGTAAACCTGCTGAGGGTGCAATCCACCCAATCCTCCAGATCATTAATGAAGATTTGGAACAAAATCAGCCCCAGGACTGACCCCCTGATCTGCTTGATGCCAGCTGCTAACTAGACATCAAGCCTTTGATTGCTACCCGTTGAGCCCAATGATCAAGCTAGCTTTCTATCCACTGTATAGTCCATTTATCCAACCTATACTACTTTAATTTGTTGGCAAGAATATTGTGGGAGACCATATCAAAACCTTTGCTAAAGTCAAGATATATCACGTCCACTGCTTTCCCCACATTCACAGAGCTGGTCATCTCATCATAGAAGGCAATCAAATTTGTCAGGCATGACTGCCCTTGATGACTGTTCCCAATCACCTTCCTCTCCTCCAAGTGCTTCAGAATGGATTCCTTGAGGACCTGCTCCATGATGTTTCGGGGGACTGAGGTGAGGCTGACTGGTCTGTAGTTCCCAGACCGTCGTCATTCCCTTTTTTAAAGATAGGCACTATATTTGCTTTTTACAGTCATCCAGAACCTTCCGCCAATCACCAGGAGTTTTCAAAGATAATGGCCAATGGCTCTGCAATCACATCAGCCAACACCCTCAGCACCTTTGTGTGCACTGCATCCAGCCCATGTCCAGCTTTTCTAAATAGTTCTGAACCTGTTCTTTCACCCCTGAGGGCTGCTTACCTCCTCCCCATTCGGTGCTGCCCAATGCAGTAGTCTGGGAGCTGACCTTGTCTGTGAAGACAGAGGCAAAATAAGCATGGAATACTTCAGCTTTTTCCACATCTGGCACTAGGGTGCCTACCCCATTCAGTAAGGGGCCCACAGTTTTCCTGATCACCTTCCTCTTGCTAATATACCTGTAGAAACCCTTCTTGTTAGCCTTCACATTCCTTCCTAGCTGAAATTCCAGTTGTGCTTTTGGTCTTCCTGTTTTCACCCATGCATGCTCGAGCATTATCCGTATAATCTTCCCAAATTATCTGTCTAAGTGTCCACTTCTTGTATGCTTCCTTTTTGTGTTTAAACTCACTAAATATTTCTCTTGAAAGCCAAGTTGGTCCCCTGCCATATTTGCTAATTTTTTTTGAAAAGCAGGATAGTTAATTTCTGTGCCCTTGATCAGGTTTCTCTAAAATATAGCCAGCCCCCCTGGACTCCTTTCCATCTCATGTTAGCATCTCAGGGGATCCTGCCCATCAGTTTCCTGAGACAATCAAAGTCTGCTTTTCTGAAGTCCAGGATCCGTATTCTGCTGCTCTTCTTTCATTCTTTTGTCAGGCTCCTGAACTCAACCATCTCATGGGCATGGCTGCCCAAGGTGTCATCCACTATTACTTCCCCTACCAATTCTTCCCTTTGTGAGCAGTAGATCAAGAGGAGCATGTCCCCTAGTTGGTTCCTCCAGCACTTGCACCAGGAAGTTGTCCCTAACACTATCCCAAAATTTCTTGGATTGTCTGTGCACTGCTGTATTGCTCTCCTAGCAGGTGTCAGGATGATTGAAGTCCCCCTGATGAGAACCAGAGCCTGTGATCTGGAAACTTCCATAAGTTGTCTGAAGAAATCCTCCTACTTTGGTGGTCTACAGCAGATGTCCACCACAATGTCACCCTTGTTGCTCTCTCTTCTAAATGTAACCCAGAGACACTCAATAGGCTTTTCTACAGTTTTATACTGGGGCTCTGAGCAATCATACTGCTTTCTTACATACAATGCAACTCCTCCAACTTTTCTCCCCTGCTCATTCTTCCTGAACAGTTTATATCCATCCATGACAGTGGTCCAGTCATGCGAGTTACCCCACCAAGGCTCTCTTGTTCCAATTACCTCATAGTTTCTTGGCTGTGCCAGGACTTCCAATTCTTCCTGCTTGTTTCCTAGGCTTCTTGTATTCATGTACAAGCACCTAGGATAACTAGTCAATTGCCCTACTTTCTCAGTACAAATCAGGAGGCCTCCCTTGTTGCACCCGCCTGCTTGTGCTTCCTCCTGTTCCCCACTTACCTCCGGGCTTAAGTCTCCATCCCCCGGCAAACCTAGTTTAAGGCCCACCTCACTAGGTTAGGAAGCCTGTCTGCTGAGATGCTCTTCGCTCTCTTTGTAGGTGGATCCCATCTCTTTCAAGCAATCCTTCTTGGAACAACATCCCACGGCTGAAGAATCCAAAGCCCTCTCGCTGACACCACCTGCATAACCATGCATTTACTTCTAAAATTTGATGGTCCCTTTCTAGGTCTTTCCCTTCAAAGGGAGGATGGACGAAAACACCACTTGCGCCTAAAACTCCTTTATCTTTCTTCCGAGAGCCACCTAGTCTGCAGTGATCTGCCCAAGGTCATTCTTGGCAGTATCACTGGTGCCCATGTGGAGAAATAGGAAGGAGTAACAGTGCAAGGGCTTGAGGAGTCTCGGCAGATTCTCCTTCATAGCCTGAATTCTAGTTCCAGGCAAGCAGCGCACTTCTCGAGTTTCCCCATCTGGATGACAAATGGATGACTCTGTCCACCTTAGGACAGAGTCCCCGACCACCACCACCACCTGTCTCCTCCTCTTGCGAGTGGTGGTTGTGGAACCTCCATCCCTAGGAAAATGCACCCCATACTTTTTGACCTATGGGGTCTCCTTCTGATCCCTTTCCTCAGATGACTCTCCCAAACTGTAATAGCTGTGTAGACAGCCTAAAAATGGTTGCTTACCTCTATCTGCTTTGGGGATATATGAGTTCTTTTTCTCCTTCTGGAAGGCACACACTGCCAGGTTTCTTCCCTTCTTCAGCAACCCCCCGCCCCCCGCATTGCCCTCTCTGATTCTTCAGCATATTGTGCCTGCAGTACCAAATCCTTACTTCTACAGAAAGTTTTCATTTTCTCGGATGCAACACAGGGTTGATACTTGGGGGTCTAGTCTTAACCTTCTCTTCCACTATGAAGACCAGCTTGCACATCATATGGATGAAGCTGCTTCTATCCTCTGAGAGAAAGATAGGTCACAGCAGCTGATTGCTTCCTATCCTTATTATCTTCCTTCTAACAGCCTCTTCAGATGTTGCATTTACTGCTCATAGAAGCCTGAAAGACGAAAACTCTGTGTGAATTCTAAGGCAAACTCTCAGGAAAACACCCTCTGTTTACTTCTCTTCTGTTCACACTCTTTCGTTCTTCTTCCCTTTGAGAGATGAGAAGGAAGAAGAGAAGATAGTGTTAACAGCCATAATAAAAATAAGACACTCACCCAGTGGAACACTATCTATGTATGTTCCAACATATGAGCTTGATCTTCTGAGATCATGAGTTTCTCATGTTTTGAAAGAGGGAGACTTTAAACCTGAGAATACAGGGTGTTCATATTCCTAAAATTGTATGTTCAGTTTGTCTTTCCTGACTGCTTCTGTGTAAGGGAAAACATGCCAGTACAGAAGCATAATTACTATTTCTTATAAGAATGTAAGGACTCATCAGATCCCAAACAATCCATCATCCATAACGCTTTTGATCTTCAGACCACTTGTGCCAAAAGAGGAGTGGGCGGAAATCTGAGTGCTAATTGAGAAAAATGGAGACAAAGACAGGGTGAAACATACATTCCTCTAAACCTATGTTGAGACAGAATTATAGGACAACAGAATCTTCCTATCAGCCTCTCCTGATTGCCCAATATCCTCCAAAAATGCTATCCAGGGTGGTAGATTGCTTCAGTCCTGAGTGCCTACAGACTGCCAAAGAACAAAACCTAGCACCAAATGCTGGGAAGAACTATCATCCTACTTTGCTGACAATATTGTGTATATTAAGGATGGCTTCTCAAATAGCCTGGATCTGCTCCCCTTATACCATCCAGCAGAACGGTCTATCTTTAGTCCTAGAATTCAGTACAGTGCCTAATCAAGAAATATGGGATGCCCTAGGAGTCTTGACACTAGAACAGTGAAAGTCATAAGCAGTTGGTGGCATTCATGACTGAAACAGTCCATGCATAATTCAAGTGAGGTAACTCCCCTTCCTCTGGTCATGCAATAGTTCAACCAACACTGAAGAAACTACGCTCAAATACACCAGTTCTAGCCAATTACTGCTCTGTAATAAAAACCTCCTTTTTGTTACCCAAGCCTAGAAGCTAGTGCAAGGCCAACTCCAAGCTTATTTAACTAAAGCTAACATTCTCAACCTGGCCTAATCTGGATTCAAGGCCAGACCTAAACTGAAACTACTCCAAGGCTGCCCAACTATGGAGGATCCTAGGCAGCGCTAGTGGGATTACTGCCACATCGTCTCCCGTTGCCCCATCTGTTGCTCCTTTCCACTGCAGACTTGTGAGGCTCGAGAGCTCTGACTCTGAAAACACCACATGGAGGAAGCAATGCGCTCACATGTGCACTCACTTGGCACGCTGGTGGATCCACTGGAGCATTTGACCTCACTGTCAGTGAGTGCTTTGCCAGCAGCACCGTCGAAGCAGCACCGTGCTCATAAGAAGCACACACATGGGCACAAAAGCGGCTTCCTGAGAGAGACCACCTCAAAACACAATAGCTCCCCGAAAGGGACCACCTCAAAACACAATGTTACCTCCCCGAGTCATGCCTGGTCAGCTGAGAAGTTGCATGAGGACTTGACTGCTCCTCCACCCAAGAAGTTTTGGATGGAGCACAATCTAAATGCTGTTAAGACCAACTGGTGTCATCCTTGACTTCTGATGTGGAATCACTGCCTCCATCCCTAGCTCCATCCACACTACCAGGACCGTCAGGAATCCCATCATGCCTGTTGCCACTCACACCTGGCCACCTGTCTCCACTGACACCTATGGCCGAGCTGCTTCTACTGTATGCCAGATCCCCACTGCGTCCAGGATTGCCAGGAACCATCTAGCCTCCATCACCAGAGAATGAGCCGCTCCTGTTAAGCCACTGACCCAAGCTGCTCCTCTTTGCATCCTCAAAACAGCAGGTGAGCAGATCCTTACGGAGCTGCTAAATGCCGGCTCCAGCTGTTCCAATGGGACCGCCATTACTGGACCAACCTTCTGACTCAGCGTGGTCTTTGGAACAGGAGCCCATCTTGTGTCACTGACATATTCCTACAGTCAGAAACAGTGATAACTGCCCTATGCAGCAGTGTATGGACCTCCCACTGATGCGTGGTCCTGGTACCATTGTGGTCCACTGGTTCCAGTGGATCCATATCCTTGGAGCTACTGGCACTATTGGGACCCATACCGTGGACACAGGGCACCACCACTGCCCCATCACCACCCTTTGTCTATATGACCCCTCCCTCAGTTTATGAGGAGACCCAAGTTACTGCACCATTGGCACCACTGGAACTGATGGAGCTACCAAACCCCACAGGATTGTCTTCCTTCGCAAATCAGACACTTATCCTGCTTTCTTTTTTTCCCCTGGACGACCATGGTCAATATAAAGACCTGCTCCAGATCGTGGCAAGGGACCTTAGCCTACCAGCAGAGAACATAAAGGACTCCCAGAACAAGCTCCTGGACATCCTGCAGCCAGTGGGATCCTCAAGCACTGCTCTTCCCATATACAATGCACATCTTCAACCAGCTCAGGCAGTCTGGCATGCTCCTGCATCACGTGTGCCTACACCTAAAAGAGCGAAACACACATACTTTGTCCCTGCAAAAGATATGGACTTTCTTCTTCCATATGTGTTACTCATGTCAATTCCAAATAGGTGTACGTGCACCACATGCACAATCGATGGAAGCCTTTTCTGTTAGTGGTACCCATCAGGTCAATGCAGGCGCCTCCTGTAGTTGCGCCTCCATGGTGCCTATATAGGGTCCAACTGACCTGCTGCCTCTTCAGTTCCTTCTTACCACCTGTGATGGTCATTAGAGCTTCTATCTTCTCTTGCTTCAGCAACCATTTTCCCCAATTATCTTTTACTGTAGTTTCTGTAAATAGTTAGAGTAGAATTAGTTAGTAGTAGCTAGCTAAAGATTTACTTAGGGTTCCCCCCCCGCACTATGTTTCTCCCTAGGAACCGGAGCATGCATCGGTCCCAAGAATTCAAACCATGTCTTTATGAAATGCATGGCAGGGGTAACAGTCTTCCTTCGAAAGTTAAGGGTCCATGTGTTCCTTCATCTCCACAACTGGCTGGTGAGAGGCTAGTCCAAGTCTCAGGTATTGTCCAGCATAGCAATGATCCAGTCTACCTTTGACAAACTGGGGTTCCTAGTCAACATGTACAAATCAATTCTGAAACCACTACAGCGAACAGAATTTATCACTATGGTCCTGACTTTACAAAAGCCAGAACTTTTCTACCGCCATCAAAGTTCTAACATTGTGGATTTAGTTTGGGTAATTAAAGCACATCCTGTCACCACAGTATACAGCTGCCTCAGGCTCCCACGGCACATGATAGCATGCACCTATGTAGTATAGCATACCAGACTACACCTCTAAGGACTACAGGGTTGGTTAGCTTTGGTGTATTCCCCAACCCATCATTGCCTGGATATGGTGGTTCAAGTACCAGTGTTAGTCTTGTCCTCCCTGGACTGGTGACTAAACCCTCAAAATTTGTATGGGGTTTCCCTTCACTCCCCTGCAACCAATGCTCACTTTGGTCGCACTTTAGTCTGTTGGGGAGCATACATGGGGTTGCTACAGACTCAGGGTCTTTGGATTTCTCAAGATCGCAAGGCTCATATAAATGTGAGCTATCTGCCTTGCAAGTTCAGCCTTCCTTCCACATATATATATATAAAAATCTGCTAGTGCTAATAGACAACATAGCAGCTGTTTTATGTAAACAGACAAGAAAGAGCACGTTCCACCCTGTTGTGCCATGAGGCGATTCTCCTGTGGGAGTCCCACATAGTGGATAGAGTTCCATACACCTCAGTGCCACTTGCCTTCCAGGCATGCAGAATACACTCTATAGATTAGCTGAGCAGGTCCTTCACAGATCACCATGAATGGTTACTATATCGAGATGTGGCCAGATTCATCTTCCAACTGTGGAACCTGTCTGCAACAAGGACCAACAGAAAGTGTCTACCCCTGTTACTGCGGTCATAGTGCAGGTTCATTGATGGACGTGGTCTTGCTGCCCTGGAAAACCCCCTACTTTATGCCCTCCCTTCAGTCCTGTTGCTGCCCAGAGTCCATGCTCACCTCATATGTACAGCACCAGTGTGGCCTGGCAGCACTAGTTCTTGACCCTACTAGCCTTTTCAATCAAACCTCCACTGTCTCTCCCACTAGATCCAGATGTAGTTTCCCAGGACCGTGGCCACCTCCTGTCACCCTGGCCTGCAGGCCCTCCACTTCACAGTATGGGTCTTTCATGACTAGCACTGTTGGACAGGCTTGCTGAAAAAGCACACAAGAAGTACTTTTAAATAGTAGAAAGCCTTCAGCTACGATTACTTGCCTGGCTAAATGACTGCATTTTCCCATCTAGTACTGTCCAAAAGGTGGTCAGCCAAAGCAAGTCCCCATCCATCACGTATGAACTATCTCCTGAACCTGCAACTCAAGGTCTAGCAGCTAGCCTTATTAAGGATCATCTGGAAGCTGTATCAGCTTTCCATCCATTTAGAGAATAGCAAAGCTTTCTCTTTCAATCCCATTGCTATCAGGGTTTTGCAGGGATTAGACAGAATACACCTAGAAGTGTAAGAACCTATTCCACCATGGAAGCTGGATCTTGTATCAGCAATAATGGGACCATCTTTTGAACTTTTCATGACTTGTTCTTTACTCCACCGCCTTATGATAGTTGTATTTTTTTAACTGTAATCACCTTGGCAAGGAGAGTGGTTTTGGTATCAGAGCCTGTCTATCCAGTCTTTTATAAGACAAAGGTTTATCTTCACCATTACCTGAAGTTCGTGACAAAAGTAGTTTCCAATTTTCTCTTTCTATTTGCCACCAGTCTTCCCAAAATGTCATGCTCATAGAGATGAAGTGAACCTCTGAGATGCTTTAGATGCCAGAAGAAGGATAGCATTTTTCTGGACTGGACTAAATTATTTAGGGCATCATGGCTGTTTGTCACAGTAGCATACAGAATGAAAGGCCACCCAGTTTTCTCACAGGATTTCCTCCTGGAATTTCTTTGCCTATTCATTTGTCTTACTAGTTCACTTGTTTTAGTAATCTCACACCACCAGCTCGATTGCTAGCCTGGAGCACATGCAGCTTCTGCAGCTTTCCTGGCACAACTTCCAATTCTGGACACTTGCAATGTGGCACTTTGGTCATTAGTGCAAATATTTGCTTCTCATTATGGTATAGCCCTTCAATTCAGAAAGAATGCCAGATTTGGGCATACTGTTCTATACTCCATTCAAATGGACTCTGGGCTCACTTCCAGATCAATCTGTTTGTGCGTCACCTACAATAGAATGGACATGTGCAAGCACTTAAAGAAATTATCTACCTTTCCATAACTGCTGTTCTTTGAGATGTTGTACATGTCCATTCCATGACTCACACTCCTTCTCTACACTATTGAAGTCTGTACAGTAAGAAGGAACTGAAGGAGACTGGGGGGGTGCTCTGTTCTTTATACTTGCATGCAGTGGCTCATAGCAGCAGCGGGTGCTTCAACTGTCCTTACAGATACTGGTGAGGGGGAAAAAACTCTGACAATCATGTGCTGGGTTTGCGCTCACCTTCAGTGGGAAGGACATGTGGAACATAGCTCAAAGAACAAGAGTTCTGTAACAGTTATGGAAAATTAGGTAATCATTTCTTCTTTTACTAACAGTGGATGTCTTAACTTGGGTTACCTGATTTAACTTGTCGACCTAAATTCTTCTTACAGTGTTGACGTAGCATGGTTCTTTATTTTCTATCCTAACTTGTTGCTGTGTGCCTTCTGCCCCCGAGTTGGCTGCGTAGATGGATGGTGTAAAATAACTTTAGGACGGATGGCACCAGAAAAATATTAGTGTTAGTAAAGCTGAGTTAAATTAAAAATGACAGGTTTTAAAACAAATCCTGAATGGTGAAGCTGAGAGAATCTTTGAGACTAAGCTGGGGCCATAGAAAGATAGATACAAATAATATAAGTGGATTTTTAGAAACCTAACTGAAGAAATACATTGGGCTGAGAACCTATTTGCAAGCAGAACTAGGAATAAGGCTGTGCATCAAGTGATTTATTAGGTTTGTGTAGTGAATGAGTGGGCTCATTCCCCAGGCCCACTTGGTCCTGATCTCTCTAGATCCCACAGCTTCATTTTTTTCACAAGCGCTTTAATCTGGCCAGAATAGTCAGTCAAATCAGTAAAAGTGCCTTCAATTAATCTTAGGGGTGAAAGGAGTTGGCAGGCATGTTATTTTTTAAAAAAGATTGATTTCTAATAATGTAATTATAACTTTTAACTTTTCATACCCTACCCCTTTAGCTCTCTCTACCCTACCAAAACATCTAAAGCTCCTGGGCCCAAAACTGTTTACAAGACCCTGCTAAAAAGGTTAATTTGCCCATAAATCTGTTTCTATTTACCCACCACATATCAGATTATGCCTTCCCACTGGAATACAAACTCAGTTGTGAAACCACTGTTTAACAGTGGAAATCCAAAAGGCTATATTCAGTCATAGGCCAATAGTCTTATTCATTCCTTGGCTGGAGATATTAGAATGCTTGGTATAGGAATACACTGCATAATGATTTACTTTGTAACAATCAGATTTTTTCATTTCATTGGCATGTCATTAATAGGTTTAATTAGGTGAAGATTAGCAGCATGGTGAAGTAAATGTTATATTTACCACAGCTTCCTATATACAACAGCACATTAATGATCTACAGTGTTCTTATATTAGCCAGAAATCCAGAAGCCGAGTTATTCAAATGCCACAAAGATCGTTTTTTTAACTCTCTTCTGTTTGCAGTACGAGCTTGTTACGGTTTGGGAATCAGGCAGTGTCACAAATAAAAATAAATTAAAAAAAAGTCCAGTCAGTGACAAACCACAGTAAAGGTAACATCCCTGAGGAAAATCTGCAGAAGTTATTTTTTTTTAAATGTCAAATAAACGTTACATTATTGGTTTCCATTTGTTGTCCTGGGTGCTAGCCATGAAAGTACTTTGGTGCCCAAGTATTGTTTTTTAGGTACCACTGTGCTCCACAAAACTCCAGCTCAGCTGCTGCCTTACCCTGTAGACTCTAAAGCTTTTGCCTCTGGATATGTGCATTTCAATTGCACTCTTGGGCCTTGTCTACACTAGAAAGTTTTGTCAACAAAAGTTTTGCCAGCATACAGCCTCCGCTGTAATTAAGGCCTGGTCTATACTTACCTCTGAGATTCGGCAGCAGTCGATGGGAGATACGCAAGTGACATAAAAAACTTGCGTAACTTACGTCAACTTCGCTGCTTCCGTTCTGCGTGCCATCCACACTGCACTGCGCTGGTGGGAACAGAGGTGGTTTTCCTAGGTCAATTTCTGGATCGACTGAGCGGGTCTTTACTGACCACTCAGTTGATCCAGAGAAATCGATCTGACAGCGGCGAATTTGCCACTGTCAGTATAGACGTAGCCTCAGTCGCTATTGCGTGTCTTCACTGTCTCCTTCTGTCAGTGGAGTGCATTCACACTATCAGCTCTTTTGTCGACAAAGTGAGCAGTGCACTGTAGGTACCTATGCCACTGTGCAACTGCATTCAGGGTGCTTTGGGAAGGGTTTGCAATATCTCATGGGACAGGCACAACGTCACATGATGAAGGTTTCTGAATCCCATCATTCCATGGGCATCCTACTAGTTTGACAGCTGCTTTTAAACTGCCCTGTCAGCCAAGCTCACGCTGCT
The DNA here is from genome assembly GCA_007922155.1 of Mesoclemmys tuberculata. Classification (NCBI taxonomy): domain Eukaryota; kingdom Metazoa; phylum Chordata; order Testudines; family Chelidae; genus Mesoclemmys; species Mesoclemmys tuberculata. The sequence goes on from ML675611.1 coordinate 35,799,854, forward strand.
GAACACAAACACAAGAAGCCCACAGAAGTGAGGGTTAAGGGAATGAGTGAGTGTCTGTAAGAGAGAGAGACACACACACACAGACCGCGCGTGTTGGTGAACAGTGTGTCTGCACTCATCCTGTCTCTTCAAGTTCAGACAACAGCAGCTGGAAGCAACCAAACCCAAGGCAGAAGCTGCTACACAGACAGCTCATAGCTGGCGTCCCCTGTACCAAGAGCTCCCCGGAGCGCACCTCCTCCTGTCCGCACCGCTTGGGGCAGAGGAGGCGGTCATCACCCTCCACGCTGGGAGAGGTGAAAGGACGGTCCCCAGCAGGGCACGGCACCCATGATACGGGACGGCCAGGGCTCCACCGGTATGGTGGCTCGGGGTCCCACAGCAAGGGGCACAGTCAGTCTGCGCTGGCCCCAGAGGCAATAGCGCAACAATGACCTTATTGGCCCTTATGGCCACCCAGATGGGACCAAGGCTACCCATCTCATACAGTTGGGCGGGGGGGGGGGCAGTCCGTGCTCCTGGCACAGGTCAAGGCATAAACACCGCTCCTTGGATGAGGAGTCAGATCCCAAGGAGGGACCCCCCCCATGGGTGCACTCCTTTGGTTTACGGGGAAGCATCCGCAGGATGTGCCGTGCCAGTCCCCTTCCTTCTGCCTGGGAAATGCAGTCTTCAGGGATTATATGGCGCCACGGGAAGGTTTCAGGGCGCACTAGGAGCTACTCAAGAGGGTGGCCTCTCACTTGAAGCCAATGTTACCCTCTTCAATGTACCGGCGGCGGCACCTGCAGTATGGGTAGCCCTACCTGTCCACGATGGGACTCAAAGCGATAAGGCCCTGTAGAAAAACACACACACACCACCACACACACACACACACCCTTCGCCCCCCCCCCCCGGCTCCCTTCCCTCGCTGCCATTGTCGCCTCTATGTGAAAGGCGGCAGGGAGGCAGTATTATGTCCTGGCCGAAAGGTCCAAGTTTTTGATTACTCAAGACCCAGCCCTGGGATTCATGGTGCTCTGTCTCGGCTCATTATCTGTGGCAGCCCTGCTGGTCAGGATTGCCAACCGTCAGCCCTCCGGGGTGGATAGGGATTTCACTGCGAAACTCCCTCAGGTGATCTGCTGAGACCCTGCTACAGGGCCAGGGCACAGACTTCACCACTGTCCTGGATGAGGGACTCACAGTTCTAGGGCAGCGCCCCAGATGTTCAGGAACGCTGCTGATTCAGCGGCTAGGGCCATAGCCTCTGCCATTTCCACGAGGAGGCATTCGTGGCTGCAATCCTTGGGCCTGTCTCAGAAACGGCAGTGATCGATCAAGGACTTCCCTTACGATGGGTTGGTCTTCCTCTCTGATCAGACCGCTGTGAAGCGCCATGGTCTGAAGGACTCGGGGGCCACACTTTGCTCTCTGAGGCTCTACATGCCAAGGCCTTCTAACCCTATACACGTAGGGACAGGAATGGGGGCTTATGGCAGCCCCTAGTTCATATCTGCCTGTAACCAGCAGACGCATGGCTGTAGTGGCTGCCCACCTGAGACGTAGCGTATGCAAATATTCCCTTACCGGGATGATTGGATGACATGGGACAGATCCAGGGCCCAAGTGTAGGGCACCATGACCCTCTCTTACGCCACGTGCATCAGGCTGGGATTGCTCATTAATGGTCAGAGCCTTTCCGCCTCAGCCAAATTTCGAGGCTATGGTCCACACCATCTCCCAGCTGCACCAATGTCCACAACAGCATCTAGGCACTGCTTGCAGCTGTTAGGTCCCATGGCGGCCTGCACACATGTAGTGACACTAGGTTGCTGGAGGCTCAGGTTGCTTCAAGTGTAGGTGGCCTCAATATAGGCGCCAAGCAGCCACCCAATAGATCCCTCATCCGCGCTAGCCTCCCTACACTGGTGAAGGCCTTGCGGGGCAGTGTTGCGGGGCGTCCAGTTCAGGAACTGGTTCTGTCAGTCAAGGTACAGGCGCTGGCACATCAGTACAAAGGAGGGGAGGAGCACGTGCCCCAACCCTCTGCGAGAAAGCCCTCCATCTGCCAGGTTTGGCAGTGAGGCACAATCTCCACCTAACTGCCTTTCACCTCCCGGGTGTCAGGAGCGATGAGGTGGATAGCCTCAGCAGGTTGTCCCTACCCCGCTGTGACGGGTCGCGGCATCCGTAGGTCGTGCCTCTGTTTTTCCCCAAAGTGGGGTATTTCCCAACTGGACCCTGTCGCGTTAGTCTGGGACACGAAGTGTCCGAGGTTCTGCTTGCTCCAGGGTAGCAAGACCGGGTCGTTTCCAAAGCATTCCTCATTGACTAAACGGGTACCCCCAGGTACACAGCTCCTCCCACTCTGACCCAACCCGGTGTCCGACTATGCAGGTATGGTGGGTCAGGGCTGACGTCTTTCCTATCACTCCAGCCTGACCAACACGGTACGGGTTCAGCATGCTGCTGGAACGTCCGATCGCCCCGCCAGGACCTGGGGAACCTGCTGCACCCGGATCTGCTGATGGAGGGAGGGAGGGAGAGCCTGCTTGGTGCAGGCCCAGCAAGCCCTGCTTGGCAGCAGGAAACCCTCTACACAGGTTGTGTATCGGGTTAAGTAAATACGGTCCACCTCTTGGACGGAGTCCTGGGGCATTCCGCCAAGACTCTCGCTGGCGCAGGCAATCCTGGAGTATCTGCTCCAGCTAAAGCCCAAGGTCTGGTGCTGGCCTCATTGAATGTTCACTGGTCAGCCATCTTGGCCTCCCATCAGCTGCTCAAAGGGATGTCCCTGTCTTGGGCCTCCTCCCCCCCGCCCCAGATCAGCTAGTTGCCTCAAGGGGGCAGTGAGACTTATCTGCAGGCATGTGACCCAGTGCCTCCTTGGGATCTCAACCTGGCCCTGACACTCGGGGCCCCTTTTGAACCCATGGCTCTATGCCCCAGCTCATGCTTTCATAGAAGGCAGCCCTCCTGGTGGCTATCATCTTGGCAAGGAGGGACTCTGGCATTAAGGCCAGGACCTTGGAGCCTTCTTATATAGTATTCTATAAGTACAAGGTCCAACCTCAGCCACATCTGGCCTCCCTACCCAGGATGGGTTCCTAGTATTCGTTGTAATCAAGATCATTTTCTCCCCATGTTTTTTTCTCAAACCACATGGCGGGGAGGAGGAGAGGAGATCGCATTCGCTGAAATGAAATGAGCCCTAGCCTTTTGTGTCGGGCATACATAGCTGTTCCAGGAAGCGAGCCTCTTGTTCCAGCGGTGATCCAGATGAGAGGGTCACCTATCTCCAGCCAGCGCATTTCCGCGCGGACCACCTCCTGCATCAAGTAGTGCTATGTGCTGGTGAAACACACCACTTTCAGGGGTCATCACAGCGCCCTCAACCAGTGCCCGGGCCTCATCCGTGGCCTTCCTGGAGTGGGCACCTTTGCACAACATCTGCAAAGCCACCGTCGGGTTGCCAGTGCACACCTTCATGTCGCACTATGCCGGCAGACGAAGGAAGGCGCGAGTCTCGGCAGAGACGTGCTGCGGGCAGCTCACCAGTAACTCCTACCCACCTTCAAAGCATGGCTTGGTAATCACCTAAGTGGTATGCATATGAACAATCACTTGAAGGAGAAAACATGGTTACTTACCAGTAACTGTTGTTCTTCGAGATGTGTTGCTCAAATCCATTCAATACCCACCCTCCGTCCCCCACTGTCTGAGTCGGCAGAAAGAAGGGACTGAGGGTCTGTGGGGCCGGCGGCGCCCTAAGTATCGAGGCATGAGTGTGGCACTCCATGGGGTGCCGGAGATGGCCCCTGTAGAGGCTGCTAAGGGAAAATGTTGTCCGGGAACCGTGCACGAGGGTGCACACACACCTAAGTAGAATGGATATGAGCAACACATCTCGAAGAACAACAGTTACTGGTAAGTAACCATGTTATTTATGTCTTATCACAACAATCTTTAACCCATTAACAATGAATGCTTCCCTATCTCTTCCTTTCTTCTCTATGATTGGAGGGATGTTAATGGGCCACGTCACCTTGCATGGTCCCTTGACATATGTTAACTACTTACACTAAACAACTGTTCCACCTTATATTTAGCAGTGATGCTCTGAGGCCTAAAATTTGCAGTGGCACAGCTGTATTTGTACAGCTCTGCTGCAGTAAGAGCGCTTCTGTAGCCCTGCTATGTTGACAGGCGAGAGCTCTCCCACTGATGTATTAAAACCACATAAATAAGTGGCGGTAGCTATGTTGGTGAGAGAGCGTCAACAAGCATATAGGCCAGCAAACCTTATGTGGCTCAGGGTTTTTTTTCCACACTGCCGAGCGATGAAAGTTTTGTCAGCATAAGTACTAGCGTAGACAAAGGTCTGAGTTAGGCTTGCTCTACACAATCAATTTATGTCAGTATAACTATGTTGCTCAGGGGTGTGGATTAACCTCCAGTATAGCCCTAATCCTCAGTGACTCAACAACATAACTACAGCCTCTTGGGGAGGTGGCGTACCTATGCCACCAGGAGAAGCTCTTTTGTCGGCATAGGTAGCATCTTCATTCAGTACTACAGCAGCACAACTGCACCTGCGCTGCTGCAGCACTGTAAATGTAGACAAGCCCTTGGTTTCCCAAACCTGAAAAAGACCTCTGTGTAAGCTCGAAAGCATCTCTCTCTCTTTCTCCTTATTGGAAGTTAGTCTAATAAAAGATGTTACCTCACCCACCTTGTCTCTAATTGTTTTCTTTGTGCTTCCTAATGGGGCCTTTGGTCTAGCTATAATTATTACATAGGTACTACTAAAAAAAACCAAAAACCAACTCTATCCATTCTTCTGCTTAGCAGTCTTTCAAGCTGTGTGTTTAGATGGGGCTTCAGAACTGCTAGAAAACTCACTTGTGCTACACAGCAGCCCAGAAATTCACCACGCTGAATTTTAAAACAATTCTGTTCTGACAAGGTTTGGAGTGGTCACTTTACCACTTGAAGAGGAAAAATCCAGAACAAAACAAATGACTGGGCATTTAAGCTTAAATGCATGTTGCTCAGATAGTAGATTTGGGGTTAGGAAATACTGCTCAACTAGCACAAGCAGAATGTTTTTCCAGAGACCTTGCCGACTGCCAAATTTCTTTGCAAACTAAAAAAAATAATATTTTTATGGGACTCTTTTGCTTTCCATATTTGGACTGATTCCAATTTCCCAGCCTACTAGGCCATTTAATCAAACCGATGATCACATCTGTTTTCAACAGTCCCAGGTTTTGAAAGATGTAAGCTATTCCAGTTATTTTCAGTGCCCTCTCAGAATCATTGTAAACTACATCCATCTTCTAATATTCTGTTTGGCAACTTATTGCAAATTGTCTGCTTTTCTCCGGTTGCTCCAATAGCCAATAATGCCGTCAGCAATGTTGGTCCAGCTGTCAGTCTGAGCACTGCAGCTGTCCTTGTGCCACTCAGATACAATGTCTTTAACACTCATAGTGCAGTTCAACTGTCTGTCTCTCCCATTTTTCCCCATTGTGGATTTGCTATCAGGAATTAACAGAGACTGGAATGTGCCTATGGTGTGCCTCCCTGCCAGCATGGAATTTTAGTAACCTTATTTTGATCCTATGTCTGTAATGAGTGACTTAATGACCTCTTGTAACAGTGGTCTTTGAGTTGGTTGCTCTGTAGGTTCGGATGGGAAACTAGATACCTTCAGAGGTTTCAATAAAACTGACCCGATGCAGACTTTAGCATTTGCATGGGCATGGGCAATTGTATGAGCATCTCACTCAAGTATTGACTGTGGCAGTTCTAGAAGATTCACCACTATACAAGAAGTAAGTTGATCCAACATGGGCAGTTTTGTGTCCATTGTTCAGGTTTGTGACTTTGTGGCTGCTTTGGGATGGCCAGGTAGCAGCTGTAGTTATGAGCACTTTCATTTACCTTTGGCTGGCTGGGAGAGGCGTATCTAATCAAACCTCTCCTCTGTTATCACCAGAATAGATTGCTGCAACGTGCTCTATAGTCCTCTTACTCAGGGCCCCCACATGGAAGGGAAAAGGGATACACTTTACCAGGGCCCAGGCTGCAGGGATTGTGGTATATGTGTGGGAGGGGGCCTGTATTACAAGTTTGTAGTGGGCCAGAAAAAATTATGCTTGGGTCCTGCTCTTAGTTGGCAGATTTTCCCCTATGGGAATGTGTGCTGCTGGAGCTCCATAGTTTGCACTGGTTTCCAATTTATTTTTGGATGCAGTGCAAAGGGAGTGATTTGTGACCTGCATATTTGCCCTGGGTGGTAATGTGGCAGTTCAGGTCAGAGCAGGTGCTTGAAGGACTGGTGGCCTCATGCTCTGAGGAGTTCTGCTGGCTGGAATTCATTCCTCATATCAGCCTAACGCAGCTTGTGTTTGCTCATGCTCATGTTCAGGGCAATAACTGTGCCTCCAGGCTTTTGCTAGAAGGGGTAGGGTGAATGAAGATGACTGGAGGAAATGGGGACCAGAAGAGTTGTTGGTTTTGGAGTTTTAATATGAACAGTGAGCAATGTGAATCTCGGATCTATGCAGAGAAGTCTGTCAGTGTGCGTCATGGACTGAGACCACTTGACTGCCTTCTGTTCCAGGGCATGAGGATGGCTCTTTGGAGACTGAGTTCTAGCTCCACAAAGCCTACATCAAAGCACAGTGTGATGCATGTTTTCAAAGTCACTGCTGGAAGAGGAAGGGAAAGAGGTGCTCAGCAGCTTCTAAGTCAAATTAGGCTCGTGCATCAGACAGTTCAGTTTCACGTCAGCCAGCGAGCACTTGATTACTGAACGGCTTTAGTATAGAGGGTGACAGGCATTGCTTCGAAAAACAAAGCTCAGATAACAGCGCTATTCCTCATCAGCTCACAGGAATTGCACCCAAACAAACAACAGGGAATAAGGCTTCATTTTAATGCTGAAAAGTGAAGACTGGCCTTTGACAGCATCTACATCATCAGAGCACCTACATCATGAGCACCTTTGACATCAGGATCTCAGAAGAACCAGCCAGGACCCTCAACACTTAAACCGTCCTGCAGGAAGAGCAGTGAGTTTGCATTTGGTTTGTTTTTATGTGCTTTAATAATCACCAAGCCCTAATTTTAACTTCAACTCCTTTCTGCATCCATGAATTGAAAAGGGGTGGGAGGTGTGGGGAATCAGCTACGAAGGCCAGAAGCTGTTTTTAGGATGGATCAATGCAATACGTAGCAAGCATCTCATTTCAGTTCTTGAGCTCATTAAAATTTGCTCTTCAACCTTTTTCTAGCAAGTGTTTAAGAATCACCCATATCATCCTTCTTTCCCACTTCCTAAAAGCTCTTACCATCATCTGAGAGGCTGCAGACTTTAACAGAAACAAATGCTTGCTTTAGCAGAGAGAAATGCTTGGCTCTGACTGGCTACAGTCATCATCCTTTGTTGACCACAGACAGCACTATTCTCTTCCTTAAGGACCATTACATTATATTTCCCTTTTACACTGTCAGAGATATTCAGTAGGATCCTGTTTCTACTCAGTAAGCCTTGTCACAAGTCACCTGTGCTGGAAAAATCCCCTGTCTGTTTTTTTTTTTTCAATTTTGATAAAGTTAAGAGCTGCTGTCACAGTGCTTTAAATTAGGACTCACCAAAAAGTGCTTTTTATACAATTAAAAAGGTTTCCTATGTTGCAGGCTGTACATTAGGAAACTTGTTAGCACCCAGGTGGATCTCATTTGGGAAATGGCTATAGTGCCAATTTTTCTGTGGCTGCTCAACCACAGAAGGAGGTGGTTTCTGGTCAGTGGAAGGTAAGGCACATCAGGTCAGAAGAGAAAAGAGCTGAGCCACTTCTTGTGCTGTTGCTGAGAGACACCTGTCTACCCAATCAGTTCCTGAATTCTTCTGTATTATATTATGGTACTGTCCCAAGGTCCAAATCAGGATCCGGGCCCTATTGTGCTAGTCACCGTACAAGCATAAAAAAATGACATGACCCCTTCCGCAAATAGCTTACAATCCAAATAGACAAAGGATACAGAGAATAAAGATACAACACTCAGGGAGTATCGATTGCAAACAGCCTTGGGTTCAGCCATTCTAAGATACTCATTTGGAGTGTTAACTCTGGGAGCTAAATATGGCAATTTAACTTTCAGTAATGTTCACTGCTGATCATGTCAGCAAAAAAATGGTCCTTGTAACCTGCTTAGTCAACAATCTCAAACTGTTTCCTAGGATCTGCCAGGTGCCACAGGCTCTAACTGTGCCTCTGCTCAGCTGCCAAAAAGCCTTCCGACTTGCTGTGACAACTTCTACCACAAAGTTCTGCATGGGGCTACAGCTAGTCTATTTCTTCAATCAAGGACTTCCCAAATTCAGCATGAGCTCATTATTCTAGGAAAGAGAGAGAGGTGATGGGTCCCCAAGTCTGAGAAGACGGTGTAATTCTTTTTTGTTTGATTTGGTTTTTTACATGCTCTTGATACCTTTGCTCAGATGACATGATTGTTGGCAGCGGTAACAGATTGTCCTTGGTAGCTGCCAAGTAAATATGAATGTGATGAAAAGCAATAGGATGAAAATAAAAGAAGGAAAATTTAGTCTGAGCAACATGAAACAAGAACATAACCTCCCTGTGCAATGGTAGAAGCACCATTACTTGAGACATTTTAAAAGTAAATAGACAAAGTGCTAGCTGAGATACTGGGGGGGGAGGGAAGGGGAGAGCAGCCCTACGCTGGTAAGGCAATAGACAAAATGAACTATCATACATGGTCTCATCTCAAACTTCTTAGATTCGATGATCTTGAATGAAATAAGCTGGAACAAGTTAGTAACAAAGAAAGAAAAAAACAAAACCAGAACACATCTGTCTCAGGTCTTCTGGGGAGCATGACAGAGCACTGGCTGATGGGCGAACCATGAAGAGACAGCAATTAATTTTCCATCCCAATTTCATGGTTCCCAGGACTAAATAGAGATGCTAAACAGCTATGAACAAGCTGTTGAAAGGAAGAGCTTCCGAGAATCATTATAGCAATTCAGCAGAAATGACAGAGAACAAAAGCAACTTAAAACATGTTGCAAATCCAGTACATTAATTTTAATAAAAGTGCAATTATACACAGTATTATGAGGTCTCTTGAGAACACTTTGACAGCAGAAGACAAGCATGAAGCAGACTGCCATTTCAGTGGAAGGAGGCCATATGTCAGACACACAGCAAAGCCACAAATATACAGAATTAGGATTTGGCGACGCATACAGTACATGTCTAATCCTAGATGAAGGTAGGAGATGAAACAGTTTTAGAGCTCCCAGTGAAGCTCCTTTTTCTGCTGCAAGATGCTCATACATTTTAAGATGAGACGGGATCATCAAGATCATCTAGTCTAATCTCCTGCACATTGCAGGCCACAGATCCTCACCCACCCACTCCTCTAATAGGTCCATAACTCTGTGGCTGAGTTACTGAAGTCCTCAAAACATGCTTTAAAGACTTCAAATTACAGAGAACCCACCATTAACTCTATTTTAAACCTGCAAGTGACCCCATGTCTGAAGCTGCAGAGGAATGCAAAATGACCCCAGGTTCTATGCTAAGCTGAACTGGGAGACAATTCCGTCCCAACCCTAAATATAGCAGTCAGTTGGATCCTGAGCATTTTGGCAAGACCCAACAGCCAGACACCTGAGAGAGAATTCTCTGTAGTAACTCAGAGTCCTTCCCATCTAGTGTCCCATCGCCAGCCATTGAGGATATTTGCTATTAGCAGTTGCAGCGCGGCTATATGGCATTGTAGGCAGTCCCATCATACCATCCCCTTCATAAACTTACCAAGCTCAGCCTTGAAGCCAGTTAGATTTTTTATACCCACCCTCCCCCTGCCTCCTCTGTTCTCCTTGGAAGCCTGCTCTAGAAGTTCTGACCTCTGATGGTTAGAAACCTTTGTCTAATTTCAAGACTAAACTACTTGTTGGCCAATTTATATCCATTTGTTCTTGTATCAACATAGGTGCTTACCTTAAATAATTCCTATCCCTCCTGGTATTTATACCTCTGATGTATTTATAGAGAGCAATCATATCTCCCCTCAACCTTCATTTGGTTAGGCTAAACAAGTCAAGCTCTTTGAGTCTCCTCTCATAAAGCAGGTTTTCCATTCCTTGGCTCATCCTAGTAGCCCTTCACTGCACCTGATCCAATTTGCAGTCATCTTTCTTAAACCTGAATTACACACTGCATTCTAGATGAGGTCTCACTAGTCCCTTGTCTAATGGTACTAACATTTCTCTCTCTCTGCTGGAAATACTTTGCCTGATGCATCCTCGGACTTCATTAGCCATTTTCATGGCTGCATCCCATTGGTGGCTCAGAGTCATCCTGTAATCAACTAATACACCAAGGTCTTTCTCCTCCTCTATTGCTTTCAACTGATAAGTCCCCAATTTAGAGCAGAAATTCTTGTTATTAGTCCCTAAGTGCATGACCTTGCACTTTGCACTGTTAAATTTCAACCCATTTCTATTAATCTAGTTTTCAAGGTCCTCCAGATCTTCTGGTATGATATTCCAGTCTTCCTCCATACTGGGAGTACCTCCCAACCTTGTGTCATCCACAAATTTTGCTAGCACACTCCCACTTTTTGTGCTATGGTCATTCATAAAAATGTTATATAAAACTGGTCCCTATGAACTTCTATAGTAACCTCCCTCTAACAATTTGGCACAAGAAGCAAAGTCTATGCTCTTTTCTGTGCTGGAATGTCAAGCCACGGCTGTAGCTGCACCTACGGTAGACAGAGTTCACATTGGTGTGGCATTATTTGCACTGGTATCGCTAACTCCAGTGTCTAACTAGGATTGATTTTTGAAATCTGAGGGGATTAATCCCTCCTTTTCAAGATTATGGAGCTTAACAGTGAGACTTAGTATGTAAACCAGTTCTTCTTCGAGTGCTTGCTCATATCCATTCCCCTATAGGTGTGCATTCTCCACCATGCACTGGTCTCCGGAGCTTTCTTCCCTCAGCAGATACCGTAGGGTTGGTTTACGCCCCCTGGAGTGCCGCCCTCATGCCGCGGCACATAAGGCACCGCCGACCCTGCAGCCCCTCAGTTCGTTCTTTCTGCCCATGGCGGTTGCTGGAACATCTCTTGCTCCTGCAAGTAGCTATTCCCTCGTTTGGACTGTTGTTGCTGATTGCTGTAGTTGATAGTTAGCGTTAAATAGTTAATAGTTTAAGTTAGTTAGAGTTAGAAGTCCTCTTCTTAGTAGGGGGGTCTTAGAGCCGGGCCAGGCCCGGACCCTCTGGGTTTAAGCCTTGCACAGCCTGTGGCAAGGCTTTCCCTGTCAGTGAACCTCTGATTGCTGCTTGAAGTGTTTGGGAGAGGAGCAGGTGAGAGAGAAGTGCAAGATTTGCTGAGCCTTCAAACCTCGCACCCAAAAGGAGAGGGAAGTCAGGCTGAAGGCTATTCTCATGGAGGCAGCTCTCTGCCCGGCTTCGGAGCTGCCTTGTTCATCTTCGGTACCAAGCGTCTCCTCGGTGCAGAGCGCTCCGTCGGCACAGGAGTCCGTCCATTGTCCCTCTCCAGTACCAAAAAGGAGGAGGCGATGCCAGTACGTGGAGTGCTTACACTCCCCTGCATTGCGGCCGCAGTCGGGGTCGAGCCCGGAAGTGCTGGAACTGTGGCCCGTCAAGCCAACCTCTGGGCCCACACCTCCGTGCAGGGAGCCTCCCCCAACTCTTGGGGGTGGGGGAGTGCCCCTGCAGTAGCCGTTGACACTGGAGGCTTTCCAGGTGGCACAGGACCTGATGGCCTTGCCCACACCTCCGGCCCCCCCCTCAGCTGAGGGGTCGAAGGCCAGTATCCCAGGGAAAACCCGTGATAGGTGGCCTTGGTGGATGGTTGAGACCGAAGTCGAAGGAGAGGTCTCCCTCCAGGCGGACTCAGAGGGCGGAGCATGAGAGCCCCCCTCCAAGCTCCGAGTCAGACTCGTCGAGCTCATCGGCGCATCAGCACCAGGTTCCAACCCTGGCACTGCGCCCTCGTCGGCACCGCTCTAGGTCAGCACCACGGTCAAAGTCCTCCCGCTCCTCCAGGTCGGGCTCGGCACCGAGGAGTCGGAGACGGCACTGATCATAATCACCAGGGGCAAACGGTGCTGTAAGTCGTCGGTGCTGCAGCACCAAATGTCATCTTCCTCTGAGTGGGATGCATCGCGTTGGCACTGATCGCGTTGGCACCAACTGTCCTCATTGCCTGGCTCCTCCAGAGGTCAGAGCAGGACCAGCAGACGGCACCGGCAGCATTGGTCAGACAGCTCCAGGGAGGACCGGCACCGCAGACATGCCCAGTCTCTGATGTTGATGCTGGCACCGGGTTGGCCACAAGAGCCCTGGCAGTGGCCATACTGGGGCCCATGCAGGGATCTGCAGAAAGGATTGCCTCCTCGGATGAGGAGATGGACCCTGGGGAGGGGCCCTCCACAGGTCCGATCTGCCAGTCCTCCTCCTCCTCCCCAGACGAGGCCACCTTGGTTACAGGTTGTCGGGGCTCTTGGTTACAATTGTCTGCTCTTGGTTACAGTTGTCGGGGCTATCACAGGAAGTCCAAAATGCCATACAGGACCTGCCGTTCGAGGGTGTGGGCCTGTTTTCGGACAAGACGGATGATAAACTGCATGCCGTCAAAGACTCAAGGACTACCTTGCGTTCCTTGGGTCTCTATATCCTGCAGGACTCAAGGCAGTAGCCTCGGTCTCAGACCTACTGCCCACCGCAGCAGCCACGGCTGTCGCCCAGGCCATCCCAGGCTGGCAGGGGTAGGGATAGGGGCAGAGGGTTTGGGAGACGGGACAGGTCAAACTCCTCTGCAGCCTCCCGGGGCAGGCTGTCTAAAGGTCATAATAAAACCTCAGCGATGTTTTACATCAACCGGCAGGGGGGAGCGTGCTCCTCAGCCCTCTGTCAGGAGGCCATCCGGTTGTGGGATTTTGCAGTGAGGCACAACTTTCATTTATCTGTCTCTCACCTCCCGGGGGTCAGGAACAACAAGGCAGACCACCTCAGCAGGTCGTTTCTACCCCACCATGACTGGTCCCTACACCAGGAGGTAGCGACCTCCATCTTCCGAGAGTGGGGTGTTCCCCAAGTGGACCTGTTTGCATCGCCCTGGAACAGGAAGTGCCTGAGGTTCTGCTCACTCCGGCATCATGAGCCGGGCTCCATATCTGACGTGTTCCTCATCGACTGGAGGGGGACCCTCACCTATACGTTTCCCCAAGGTCCTCTTGAAAATCAAGAGGGACAGAGCAGACGTTATACTGATCACCCCACATGGCCGAGACAGCATTGGTACAGCATGCTGGTGGACTTGTCAATCGCCCCACCCATAGAACTCCCAAGGCAGCACGAACTCCTCTCTCAGGACCAGGGTCACCTGCTGTACCCAGACTGCACTCTGTGGCTGACAGAGGGGGAGAAAGCCTGCTCAGCGCAGGTTCAACAGATTCTGCTGGGCAGCAGAAAACCCTCCCCCCAGGTTGTATACCGGGCAAAGTGGAGGAGGTTTACCAGTGGGGCGGAGTCCCAGGATATCCAACCTAGTGTCTCGCCCATGCAGGCGATTCCCGAGTATCTGCCACAGGTGAAACTCCAGGGCCTGATGCTAGCCTCCCTAAGGCTCCACCTGGCGGCCATCTTGGCCTTCCACCAGCCCATGGAGAGGAGGTCCCTGTTCTCCCACCCCATGTCGGTTAGGTTCCTCAAGGGGGTGGAGAGGCTCTACCCTCAGGTTCGGGACCCGGTGCCCCTTGGGACCTCAACCTGGTGCTCTCCAGGCTGACGGAGCCCCCCCTCAAGCTGATGGCCACATGCTCACTGCTCGTTTTGTCTTGGAAGGTGGCCTTCCTGGAAGCCATCACATTGGCTACGAGGGTTTCTGAGATGAGGGTGCTGTCCTCGGAGCCCCCTTACATGGTGATCTATAAGGATAAGGTACGGCTGAGACCCCATCCAGCCTTCCTACCTAAGGTGGTCTCCCAATTCCACTATAACCAAGACATCTTCCTTCCCGTGTTTTTTCCAAAATCACACAAGTTGGAGGAGGAGCGGAGATGGCACTCCTTGGATGTCAGACAGGCCCTGGCCTACTACACTGAGAGGACTTGGCTGTTCTGGAAGTTGACGCAGATCTTCGTCGCTGTGGTGGACCAGATGAAGGGATCCCCCGTCTCCACCCAGCGCATCTCCAAGTGGATCACTGACTGCATTAAGTGCTGCTATGAGCAGGCAAATGCACCGCTCCCAGGGCCCATCTTGGCGCACTCAACTAGGGCCCAGGCGTCGTCATCGGCCTTCCTGGAGAAAGTGCCCCTGCAGAACATCTGCAAGGCCACCACCTGGTCGTCGGTGCACACCTTCATGTCCCACTACACCATTGTACAACAGGCGAGAGGAGACGCAGGAGTCGGCAGAGCTGTGCTGAGGGCAGCTCACTGATAACTCCTACCCGCCTCCAAGGTACGGCTTTGTAATCACCTATAGGAGAATGGATATGAGCAAGCACTCGAAGAAGAAAACAAGGTTACTTACCAGTAACTGTTGTTCTTCAAGATGTGTTGCTCATATCCATTCCACACCTGCCCCCTATCCCCACTGTCAGAGTTGGCAGAAAGAAGGGACTGAGGGGCTGCAGGGTCGGCAGTGCCTTATGTGCCGCAGCATGAGGGCGGCACTCCAGGGTGATCTACGCTGACCCTATGGTATCTGCTGAGGGAAAAAGGTTCCAGAGACCAGTGCATGGTGGCGAGTGCACACCTATAGGGGAATGGATATGAGCAACGTATCTCAAAGAACAACAGTTACTGGTAAGTAACCAGTAACAACAGAACAACAGTAACAACAGTAACTGGTAAGTTTTTTGAAGTGAACTTCTGAGCAGATACACAGGAGTAGCCAACAGGAGTTCCAGAGGGAGTTTTGGTTCCTTTTGTTTAGGTATGGTTCTGCACCACATAGTGGATATGGATGATGTGAGTGAACAACTGCTGTGACCTGCTTTGGATGTCCTATGTTCTCCTTTTTGCTGGAAGACAAAAGAGATTTATGGTGTGTAAAGTGAAAAGCTGGTGGCCACACTGGAGAAGATACATGATCTGACAGTGCCAGTTTCAAAACTATGCAGAGTCGGAGAAAAGGAAGACTTCTCAGACAATCAGGTTCAGATTGTTGCCACAGAAGGCACAAGGGGAAGGATTAGTATGGAGAATGTTAGGTAATGTGTTGAGTTAAATGTTAATTTATGTGGGGGGCTGTGGGAAGTAGAATCAGTGGCCGAACAAGACATGGTGATTTAACATCCAAGGACTCTTTAACGGCCCATTTAGTTGCTAGGAGCCACCATGGAATAGTTGTTTAAATATCAGCAGTGGGGCAAGGACCATTAGAAGGGAGGACTAAGGCGGGTGAGAGATGAGTGTTTTGGGGATCCTCATAAAAGTTGCCAGGACTGGATCCTCAAGACACTAGAGATTAATTCATCAGTGACTGTAAGAATCCAGGCTGCCGGGAAGGTGGCACTGAGACCAAGTTCACAGGAGAATCTTCTCAGCAATTTCTCAGAAGTAAATTTGAACTGGGCTCTGTAATAAGAATTTCCTGTGTGCAAGGAGCTAAAGAGGGCACATAAAGATGGACAGGTACTGAGTTCATTCATAGCTTGACTTGTAAGCAATAAGGTAAGAGTTCATTAACCAAGTTTGGAGTGCAACGACGGTTACCGGGTTTTCTGGCACTGTCCTTCAAACCACCTACCATATTTATTATCAAGCACCCTGCTTTTGGAGACAGTGTTTTTGGATTAAAGGAGCCAAGTGAGCAGTGCCACCATATAACATTTCCAGGTGAGAAGTTTGGTGGTGGCAGTAGTTATCTGAGCTTGGGGTGTAGAAAACCTGGGGTCGCTACAGTTGGGGATAAGAGAACTGGAGATAGTAGAAACTGAAGAAATAGAGTGACAATTTATGCTCAACCGTGGAAAGCGAGCCATGAGGCTTCAACCCAGCTACAAATATCAAGTACTTATCAAATATTTAGAGCAAAAACTTTCAAGGAACCTGTCTGGGGGAGAACAGAATGGGCCTACTATCAAAAGTGCCTTCAGCAGCACGTGCCTCCAACCCACAGTACGTTTGGTAAACTGCTTGTACCTTAGAGGTTTGGTGAACCTCAGCACTAAGGGCTATAGTAATTACATTACCAATCTCCCTATAGGAAGGGAAAGTTATGTACATAAGGAATGGGACTAAAGAGTTTATTGATGCCTAGAGACAGGTAAAAATATAAACCCTTAAGCAACTCATTAGAAAGTTGATTAGACCTTGACTCCATGCACTCAGTCATTTATGAACAAATTCTTTTATTGGGATACAAACACTCTTTTAAAAAATTCCATGGAAACACAACTAGTAGAGAAAATGGTACAGTAGGGGAAATATATCTCGTTATGTTACATTTCAAAGAGCAGTTACCAAATCAGTACATACACTAGACCAAAAATCGCAATAAAGGACTGACTACATCAGTAACATAAGAAGAATGGAGGAAAATATCTGAAACAGCATGTGCTTTTACAACAACCAATCTTTAGCAAGCTGTTATCTAAAATCCATAGCATAGACATACCCTCCATAGCTTTTAAATATCTTTTGCCAAGTTACACCCAAATTATTCAAGAAATATGAAGCAGAACCATCAGACTTTGAATACGCAATAAGGCAGTATCACAGATCCACTTATACTGGACAAAAATATGTGTCAGGATGAGAGATACCTTTCAGATATCATATAGGAAAGAGATTTTATATACGTATTTGTTTATTGGGAAGGAAATGGAATCCAAAAATCAATAAAATGACACAGAAATTTAACCTATATTAGTAATTGCAAAGGAAGTTATATTGATTAACAAAATTACTATCATCTTCAGGCCCACATGTTATATTGTATGTGGATCTCTGCAATGAACCAATATTTTCCAGTAGAGCAAGTTGTGTATCTTGTTTAAGGTAGCGAAAAGTTTGAAGTTGTGATAAGCAGTATCTAAATATGTTTTAATATACGTGTTGCCCCCCAGCTTCCCTTTCCTATTGATAATTAAAATGATTTAAGATAGTTTTTTATTTTTACAAGTCCACATAAAAAGACCTAATGTCTTCATGTATCACAAATATGTAATATTTCCCTTTGGACTAGATTATCTTCAAGTTAGCTAATTACCCCCCACACAAATAGGAACACACGCAAAGATTTGTCTGGGTCACAAATCCACCCCCTTTGTGGCACTGGTCTAATAGGGTAGCTGGTGAATCTCCTTACCTAGAGGATATCCCAGCCAGTAGGGCAAACCTGGCACAGTTGCCACTGGATGTTACCTGCTCCACATGGTGTTTCCAGGTGTGGACAGAACATTCTGGACTCAGAAGTTCCCAGTGGTGCTGCCCTCAGGGAACTATATTAACAGCCAAAATATAAAACAGCCTTTAGGCTGCTCTAAATTAGGACAGGGCAAATCCAGGGATTAGAGGAGTGAGGCGGAAGCTGTAAGCCACCTTACTTACAGTTTCAACAGTTCTGATTTCCAAGCCTGTGTGAAACCAACAGGTGTGGGAGGGAGTAAAAAGGAAAACAAAACAAGAAGCCAAATTCATCACTGCTGCAGCACTATTGGTTTTCATGGAGTTACATCAGCGTTTTGAGCACAGTACTACAAATATCTCTGTGCCTACATGACAGCACATCACAAAGCTGTTGAATCCAGGTCACAGTGCCTGCCAGATGAGGCAGCTGTGATTTTATAATCAGGGTTATGGAATTAGCCAAACTACTGGGGCTGGACAGGAATAAGGATATGTACAGAATTTTAGAGCTGAATAATTACAATTGTGGCAATGCTATTTGAAAACTGACCAGTCATAGTAGTGGTATTGTTCCCTTATCTATTTGAACTACATTGCTTTTGCCTAGCTTTCACTATTAGGACCCCTACTTCTGGCTGCTTGACTGAACTACCATCCCTCAGAGAAACCACGCTGGAAAATTCCACAGACATGCCCAGATAAGGGGAAAATGGAATTTTAAAATACCCAGTTGAGGGCACAGACCACCCTTTGTTCTTCCATTTCATGGAAGGGTGTAACTTTCCAATTACATGGCTCCTAGTGGCCCTTGGGAAATCTGCATCCAAACCCATATATGCCTCATGTCGTTGTACCACCTCCTCCCAATACTAGCAGCACAGCTGGCTCAGTCATAGCACTGCCCTTTGGTTCCACATCACCACTGAATGCCATTTTCTGCCTTCAAGGGAGCTAAACGTCAGGTGACAGTGTAATGGATAAAACGAGCAGCAAGCTGCTCCCTCACTTGTGCTGTTTACTCAAAGCATAGGCCAAGGCTGCTCGCGTGCCACCACCAGCAGCTTCGCATGACAATGCAGAGTGTGGCACTAGACAGCTTGCTGGTGGCAAGAAGGCTATACTGGCAACTTGCCCTGTTCCAAACAGCTCCTTATCTACACTTTTTGTATAATTGTCAAGTTGTGTGTAGCTCTGTAACAGGTCTCACCAATGATTAAAAAGGTCACTGATTTCCTTCATGTGGTACCCCTTACCCCAAGCAGTGAAAGCTATGCCTGAAGGCAGTCCCCCCACCCCCCTGCCAAAAAAACCCAAACCACACACTTATGCCCATACTCTGGAGTCTGAGAGAAGTGGGGGAGTGAGAAAAATAAGTCTTTTTCTGTGGTAAGAAATGTCACGTATGGACCTTAAATTGGTGCCTCCCAGGAAGAGACCACCTCTGCTCCACAGGAGAGGCTTTGGAGAAGTTGAGGGAGGGGAGACAACAAAAATTTTGAATAGAAAGGGCTGATGGTCCTCCCCAGCAAGTTCTGATGGTCCACCCCCAGCAAAGGCAATTTCTGCCATCCCCAGTTCTCCAAAATCAATTAGCTGCCGCCTACTGCTTTGTGGATTCCTGCTGCTCTACAGGGTGCCAGGGTGTCCTGAGGGTTCTTCACACCCCAACTCATTCCTGTTGGGGGGTGCTAAGATCTTTCCTCCCTGCCACTAGGAAAAACTGTGAGGAAGGAAAGTCTCAGGGAGGGTACAAGTAGACAGAGGAGAGAGCAGGTGGAGGGGAGGCCTGAGATGAGTTCCCAACTTAAGGCTGCAGGGAAGGTCACAGTGGCACTGTTACGGCTATGTTGGTGAGGTATCAACAGGTCTCAAACCAGGACAGGAGAAAGAACTGGAAGGGCTCAGCCACCCAAGGCAGTGGGACGAGGCAAAATGGTGCTAAAAGGGTTTAAGTCCTGCCATCTAAAAAGTAGGACAAGGCAATGGGCAGAGTAGTTTAGCCCCTGCCAGGCCAGGGGAAGAGCTTACTCTCATGCAGTTCCTTGTGCATGGGAAATACACCCCGATACAATCTATAAAGCCCCCTACCTTAAAGATGTGCTAGTGACACACCAAGGGGTTGCTGGTGGGGAGGAAGATAAGCAGCTACTCCTCCCCCACTGCAAATACACACTGCGTGCTGGCTTTCTCTGGTAGAAAGGGAGGAAGCAGAGTGAGCAGCTGTGCCAGTGATGGACTCCTTTTCCCAAGTCTTGAGCCAACTGCTGACCCCAGGTAGTCCAGTACTTTAACTACCCCATTTCCCTGCTCCCCCATCCACCAGATACCCTGTGCTCTTGATCCACTCAAAATTACCCAGAGCTCTGCACCTTGACTCCTTCAACTCCCTACTGCTTCAACCCTCAATTCTCAGGTATCCCATCCCTCAAACTACTCCTGCTCCCTTTTGCCCTCAGGACTAACCATTGTTGTCTTCTTGCAGAAGGGGAGGGCTACTGGCCTTGTTCTCTCCCAGCTTATGGGAGCAGCAGTTCCCTGTCATTCTATCTTCATTCTTTGGGGGGTCTCCACAGTTGGCCACTTCCTGCACCGCAATCCATATAGGGAAGCTGATCTTTCTCCTTCTGCTGTACTGGTCCAGCCAACTCCCACACTGGGCTAGCTGACTGGTGAAAACATGGTTACTTACCAGTAACTGTTCTTTGTGATGTGTTGCTCATATCCATTCCACTGAGGTGTGTGCACACCCTCGTGCACGGTTCCCAGACAACTTTTTCCCCTACCAGCCTCTGTAGGGCCGGCTCCGGCGCCCCCTGGAGTGCCGCGCTCATGCCTCGGTACTTAGGGCGCTGCTGGCCCCGCAGACCCTCAGTCCCTTCTTTCTGTCGACTCTGACAGTGGGGACGGAGGGTGGGTGTGGAATGGATATGAGCAACACATCTCGAAGAACAACAGTTACTGGTAAGTAACCATGTTTTCTTCTTTGAGTGATTGCTCATATGAATTCCACTTAGGTGATTAACAAGCCAGACCTTGGAGGTGGGTAGGAGTCACCGGTGAGCTGCTCTCAGCATGGCTCTGGCGACTCGCGCATCCTCCCTCGACTGCTGGATGATGGCGTAATGTGAGGCAAAGGTGTGGATCGACGACCAGGTGGCAGCTCTGTAGATGTCGTCCAGGGGGACCCATCCCAGGAAGGCCGCCGACGTGGCCTGGGCCCTCGTTGAGTGCACTGTCATGGTCCCAGGAAGCTGGACGCCTGTGCGCTCGTAGCAGAACTTGATGCAGGCGGTGATCCATCTGGCAACGCACTGTGCGGAGACCGGGGATCCCTTCATCCTGTCCGCCACCGCGACAAATAGCTGCGTGGTCCTTTGGAAGGGCTTTGTCCTCTCAATGTAGAAGACCAAGGCTCTCCTTACATCCAGAGTGTGTAGTCTCCTCTCCTCCTCTGACCCGTGCGGTTTAGGAAAAAACACGGGGAGGAAAATATCTTGGTTACAATGAAACTGGGAGACTACCTTAGACAGGAAAGCTGGATGAGTCCTCAGCTGCACCTTATCCCAGAAGAGCACGGTATAGGGGAACTCCGAGGTCAAAGCTCTTAGCTCAGAGACCCTCCTAGCCAAAGTAATGGCCATGAGGAAGGCCACCTTCCAAGACAGGATCAGCAGCAGGCAGGTGGCCAAGGGCTCGAAGGGGGGCCCTGTTAGTCTAGAGAGGACCAGGTTGAGATCCCAGGGAGGCACCGGGTCATGGACCTGTGGGTAAAGCCTCTCAACCCCCTTGAGGAACCTCACCAACATAGGGTGGGTAAACAGGGAACGCCCGTCCAACGGCTGATGGAAAGCCGAGATGGCCGCTAGGTGCACCCTGAGGGAGGCTAGCACTAAACCCTGGAGCCTAAGCTGTAGCAGGTACTCCAGGATGGCCTGCACAGGGGACGTACCAGGGTTTATGCCCCGTGACTCCGCCCAGCAGGTGAACCTCCTCCACTTGGCCCTGTACACGATCTGCGGGGAGGGTTTCCTGCTACACAGCAGAACGCGTTGAACCTGCGCCGAGCAGGCTCTCTCCACCTCCTTCAACCAGAGAGTCTCCAGGCCGTCAGGTGCAGGGAGTCAAGGTTCGGATGAAGCAGGTGACCATGGTCCTGGGAGAGCAGGTCCGGCCTCCTCAGGAGCTCGATCGGCGTGGCGACAGAGAGGTCCTGCAGCATGTTGAACCAGTACTGTCTCGGCCACGCCGGGGCAATCAGGATCACGTCCGCTCTGTCCCTATTGATTTTCAAGATGACCTTGGGCAAGAGCGGGATGCGGGGAAATGCGTACATGAAGCCCCCCATCCATTTGATGAGGAACGCATCGGAGATGGAGCCCAGCTCACAACCCCGGAGCGAGCAAAACCTCGGGAACTTCCTGTTCCTGGACAACGCGAACAGGTCCAGTCGGAGAACACCCCACTCGTGGAAAACTCTGGCCGCTACCTCCGGATGCAACGACCAGTCGTGTTGGGGTAGAAACGACCTGCTGAGGCAGTCTGCCTTGTCATTCCTGACCCCCGGGAGGTGAGAGGCGGTTAAACAAAAGTCGTGCTTCACTGTGAAGTCCCAAAGTCGAAGTGCTTTCTGGCAAAGAGCTGAGGAGCATGCCACCACTGCCACACACTTGGGGAACACCCTGCGGGAGGATGAGAGGGCAAAGGGCAAGGCCGTAAACTGGTAGTGGCCACCAGCTACCATGAACCTGAGATAGCGCCTGTGGGCGGGAAGGATGGAGACATGAAAGTACGCATCCTTCAGGTCGAGGGCAGCAAACCAGTCTCCTGGATTCAGGATGGGGATAATGGCCGCTAGGGACACAATGCGAAACTTCAGTTTCTTTATGAACCTGTTTAACCTGCACAGGTCCAGTATAGGCCTGAGGTCTCCCTTGGCTTTGGGGACGAGGAAGTACCTCGAGTAGAACCCCTTCCACATCTTGATTGGCGGAACCACCTCTATGGCCCCCTTGTAAAGGAGGGATTGGACCTCCTGCATGAGTAATTGCTCGTCCCTGAAGAGGGACGGGGAAGGGGGTGAATGGGGGGGGGAAGCCACCAACTGGAGGGCATAACCCTTGCGCATGGTGTCCAAGACCCAGTGGTCCAATGTTATGCCCCACCAGAGACTGAAGTAGGGCTTTAGCCTGTCTCTGAAGGCTAGGGGCTAATCCAGGGGGAAGGTACTGGTGCCACACTCGGGCGCACCGTCAAAACTGACTCTTCCCTTTGGAGCCCTGGGGGGGTCCTTTTTGGGAAGCGGCGGACGACCTGGAGCGGTCGCATTGTTCGAAATCCCTGTTCCCGTCCCTACCCCTTGTGGGGGGGAGTGGCTTAGGCGGTGGCCTAGGTTGCTGCTGCTGTGGAGAGCGCTACAGCTGCCGGCGGGTCTGTTGCCTCGCCGCTTGAGGGGTATACAGTCCCAGGGAACGCAAGGTGGCCCTTGAGTCTTTGAGGGCATGCAGCTTTTCATCTGTTTTTTCTGAAAACAGACCAGCCTCATAGAAGGGCAAGTCCTGTATGGAGTGCTGCACCTCCTGGGACAGTCCCATGGACTGAAGCCACGCTGCAGGACACATGGTGATGGCGGAAGCCATTGTGATGGCATGGTGATGGTGGAGGCAACAGTCAGTCCTTTCTCCAAGACCGTGGTAAGGTCTGCGGCTTGGTCCTGGGGCAGGGACTCTGCGAACCTTTGCATGGAGTCCCAAAAGTTCAAATTGTACCTCCCTAAGAGGGCTTGGTGGTTAGCCACCCTGAACTGGAGTACCCCTGTGGAGTAGACCTTTCTGCCGAAGAGGTCTAGTCTCCTGCCCTCTTTGTTTTTAGGAGTGGAGCTCTGGGCCCCGTCTCTCCTTCTGGTTGGCAGCGTCCACAACCAGAGTACCCGGGGCTGGGTGGGTAAAAAGATACTCGTGCCTTTCGGTTGGCACTTAGTATTTCTTCTTGGTGCTCTTGGAGGTTGGGGCGACCGAGGAAGGGGTTTGCCAGACCGCCTTGGCCAGGCGCAACACCCTTTCATGAACAGGGAGGGCTACCCTGGAAGGGCCTTGGGTTCCCACACACCAGAAGAGGGGGTCCACCTCTTCTTCTAGCACCTTGACCTCCAAGTCAAGGTTAGAGAGCACCCTTTTCAGGAGCTCCTGGTGGGCCTTGAAATCGATAAGAGGGGCCCCCTGGTCCCAAAAGGCCGCCTCATCTGGCGACAAAGAAAAGGAAGGGCAGCGGGGTCCTGTTGAGGGGCTCCCAGGGTCCAACTCCTCTCTGAGGAGCGGTCCCTTTCCTGCACCGATGGTGCCTGTAGAGGAGCTTGCTGAGCAATAGAGGCAGGGGCTGACATAGTTCCCTACCCCCATTGTGCTCCCCATGGGCTGCAATATGGCCATTGCCAAGTGGGCTGGGGCCAACCCGGTGGTGGCACCGGTGCTGGTGCCGGGGGCGGTACCTCATTCCAGCATTGGGCCTTCCGGGGACCTGAGCCGGGGGAACGTTGCTGGTGATACCTTTGGGAAGAGCCACTTTGGGACCCACTACCGGACGACCCCGAAGAGTGGCGGTGCCGTCTGGAGCAGTGCCGACGCCTCAGCGAAGCCGATGATGATGAGGAGTGGTGCCGCAGGACCGAAGACTTTCGTTGTCTTTTCCCCGGTGCCGGCGAACGGTGCCGAGAGCGGTGCCTCGGTGCTGAGTCCAAGTCCGAGTGGCGAGAGTGGCCGGCCGGCAATGGCAATCTGGAGCGGTGCTGTCTCGGGGACCCGGTCCGGTGCCATGAAGCATCGTATTTGGAGGAGGAAGATGAGGAGGAAGAGGAGCTATTGAGCTCGATTCTCCAGCGCCAGGTGGTGGGTGGCCGTTCCGGTGCTGGACGTGCCCACTCTTTGGGGACACTCATCACTTGCCCCGTGACACAGGCCCTAACTCCCTCGGCTGAGGGAGGGCTGGAGGCATGGGCAAGGCCAACAAGGCTCGAGCCGCATCGAATGCCTCTGGCGTGGAAGGGTCCTGGAGAGAGGCTCTCCCACTCCCAGGAGTTGGGGGAGGTTCCCTCTGTGTCGGTGCCGGTGGCTGGTCCTGCAGCTCCAGCACCTCGGGACTTGACCCCGGCTGCTCCTGTGGTGTGGGGGAGGGAGAGCACTCCACACGCTGGCAGCACTTTTTTTCTTCGTCACCGGAGATGTCTTTTTAGTATCAACGTTTCTTTCAGTTACAAAAGCAAATAACTATCACCCTCAGTAAACCTGGGATCTGAATCCATTAGGTTTGGACAGATAGGTCTCCAAAAAGAAATTCAAAATAAATCTTCCCCTAAACTCATCTTGAAAAGTCAGAATACTACAATTTGAGACAGATTGAGGAAGCTTTTCCCAAAACAAAAAGAAAAAAAAAGTTAAAGCCTTAATATCTGCTCTTAGTTGACTTATTAACAAAATATGTTTTTCCTGCTGTTTGGCCTACAAAGGCAATATGAGTGGTAGGAAAGCCAGCTGAGTTCTATTCTGCCTCACGCATCTTAAACAAAGCTGTGAACTAAGTTCCAACTGCAGAATTTTTATTACAAGAGATGATGGTAGAAGCAGAAAGAATCCAGTTCATAAAGCTGGCAATTAAAAAAACAAATCAATCTTTTGATTCAAAAAAAGAAAAAAGCAAGCAAACCAATCTGACCTAAAACTTCAAAAATTCACAATGTAATTTTTACTTTTTTTTAACTCCACTTTAATTATAAATCTACAAATCCTATTTGACTTGTACAAGTATCCCCCAAATTTATGCTGTCTCCCTTTCGCTTTAACCAATGAGAGAAGAATGCATGTTTAAAATTTCATATTTATACTGAGTTTTCATATATGCTTCCAGTATTGTCATCATAACTGGCACCTTCCCTTTTACACTGACAGTGGTATAAGATTGGAGGTTCAAGTTAATAGCTCGCTCAAAAGAATAATCATTACAAATGTACCTCAAAAACAATGAAGAAAAATTATGTCTTATAACTAGATTTTTTTTGGTCACTAAATTACCATTTGATTGATCGCACTGCAGTTGTGACGCTTCAAGTTCTATAACACAGTCAGCGTACAGTTTTCCACAATTATTTGCTCTTGCATCGCAATTGCAGGGTGATAATTGTCATGTGGGTCATGGTAGTCCTGACCTGTTCCTCGGCTGCTTTTCTGGCCATAAGAGCCACTGCTGTTTTTGGCTGAGACTGTCTGGCCCCTGTAGATTTGAGCCTTGTGCTCACATATGCCACATTTGCTAAGCAGGATGAAGACATCTCTTCGGAAAGCCTTCGTGAAAATAGCATAGAGGAATGGGTTGGCACAAGAATTGAGTGGGTAGAACAGCACTAGAAGGATCTTGGAATTACTGACTGTTATCAAAGGCTTGTTCATGATGGCAGATAAAGCATAGAATGAGATTGGTGCCATGCATAGGAAGTCTGTGAAAATCAACACAGCCATCCTTTTAGCAATTTTGGTGTCTTTGTCTCCTGACTTGTATTCAGGGTTTCGCACAGTTATATAGATTTTTATGTAGCAGGCGCAGATGATGATAAAGGCAATGATGTTCAGCATTAAAACAAAGACAATGTAGGCTTGAGCTAAGGGTGTTTCGGTATCCATGGGCAGGCAGATACTGACTTTGATGTAGCTGCTGACTCCAACCAGTGGCAAGAGAGCGAGAAGAAAACATGAGAGCCAACCACCAAGCATGATGACAGAGGCGTGTCGAAGGCGAATCTTCCTGTCCAGGCGCATAGCAAAGGTGATGGCATACCAGCGCTCCAGGGTGATCACAGTCAGCGTGTACACAGAAAGCTCACTGGCAAAGACAGTGAAAAAGCCAGCTGTGTTGCAGCCAGGACCAGTCTGCCAATCTATGGCATGGTTGTAGTATTCTGACCTAGTGTAGAGATCCACCGAAGCAATCAGAAGAAGGTACAATCCCATGCAGAAATCAGCAAAGGCCAGGTTGCACATCAGAAACCGTGGGACAGTCAACTTGTAATGACTGGTGAGAAGGATGAAGAGGACAAAAATGTTACCCAGGATGGCCAGCAGGTTCACAAACCACCCCACAATCCTTAGAAATTTGTATCCCATTATGTCTTCACAGGGATTAAACTCATCTGGCTCTGGGGTGCATACGATTTCTTCACTGCCACCACAGACAGTGTAGTCGTAATGGCTGTCAAACCCCTGGATGTTCTCCTCTTGAGGGTTCTTGAGCTCTTGGCCAAACCCAACATCTCCATCCCCCTGCTCTTCAAAAAAAATGTAGTAGTGGGAGTTGCCATGAAAATCCCTGAATTTGGAGTTTTCAGCGTACACTGTGTCAATGCGATCTGCATCCTCTTCCGCATAATCTTGATAAAAAGGGCCATTGAAGGCACTGATGGATCTTTTCTTACGAAAGGTGTGACTGCTGGTCTGGTTACACATCAGATATTCCAGAATTCTGAAAGAGCACAGGGGTGAAATCACCACTGGAATTTGCAGTTTGGCTTGAATACAACAAGCACGGCAAAGGCAATACTGTTAAATAATTGATATCTGGACTAAAATATCTTTTGACCAGAATGTTGTTCTGATACATTTTTGCTAGTAAAAAGACCATGTGGTGAGTCTTGTGCATACCCATCAGAGTTTTTGTATATTGGCAGACAGATATACCATGCTGCAATCCTCTGCATCTGAGTTCTCACTTCTTTGATATGCTTACGATAACAATAATTCCCTCTTTCTACTTAAGGGATGCTATTCCACAGCCTAATTCACATCACTATGTGGAAGCTTTTCCTGATATTTTGGCCTAAATTTTTCTTTCTTAATTTCATTCAATTAGTCTTAGCGGTTACTGATTGTGCCACCATAAATAATTCCTCCTCCTCCTTGGGGATTACATTCTTCAAAAATTCATAGATTTCTTACATCTGCTTTTTATAATTGTTTAACCAATGAATACAGTGTTGTATTTTTTTCTTCTTTCTGCATAAACTGGTTCTCTCCAGCCATTTAATTATTTTTGTTGCTCTCCTCTGTATTTCTTCCACTTTGTCTAGTTTACTGACACTATGGTGCCCAGAGCTCAACACAGTACTCCATATGTGGTCTGCACAGCAACAGAGACACTATAACTAGAGCCCTGGGGAATTATTTTTGTTTTTATAATTTCGTTTTATTTTTCAAGAATTTTATTTATTTTGCTTTTCCACGCAGCAGGAGAAGGAGGGAGCATGGGAGGTGTGAGGTCCTGCCCCCTTGAGGGGAGGGGAGTGTGGGGGGCCCTGGAGGGCAGGAGTTACAGTGTGAGCCCAACCTGAACTCACTCTGCAGTGACAGCTCCTGTCCTTTGGGGCTGGGCTCACCTCCCTGCTCCATGTGTTGCAACCTTGTACTAGGGGTCACAGCACCACTCAGGTTTCACTCAGCTGCGCCTCCATCATCATGACAGAGGGGGCAGCCAGGTCAAATTTGATTGAATAGTGCTATGACCCTGTGCACCAGGTTGCAACACTCACTCAAATCTGGTCTGCCTGTACTGACTGCATCATGATGGTGAAGGAAAGAAGAGGCCAGGCCAAATCTGAGTGGTGTTGCAATCCTGTGCGCCAGGTTGGAATCAGTGGAGAGGGAAGCCAGGCTGAGCCCTGCAGGGCAGGAGCCACAGGGGTTGCCACTGTAGGATTTTTTCATTTCATACGTTGTTTCTAGTTTTATTTTGTGTTCTTCTGTAGTTGTGAAAAAAATGGGGCTCTACACCTTGCTCCATGATGCAATGTCTTTATGTTTGTAGCCCCAAATAGCATTGGCAACGTTTTGGGTACAATAATTATATGAGTAGGAACACAGGAATTGCCAACTGGATCAGACCTGCAGCCATCTACTCCAGTATCGTGTCCCCAATAGTGGCCAGCACTTGTTGCTTCAGAAGAACAAGCAAGAAACCTTGTAGAAGATAATTATGGAATAACTGGGCCACAAAGAAAACGTCCTCCTCACCCTTTTAGTTAGAGGCTGGCTGAAGCACCAGGTTTTATGTCCCTTTGAAGACTTTTGGTTATTTTTATATCCTTACTATACAAATCTCTAGATATTGTTGTTATATTATATATATATATAACACATCTCATCCTGTGTTGAATCCTGCTTTACTCTTGGCCTCAAACATATCTTGTGGCAATGAGTTCCACAAGCTAACTATGTGTTGTGTGAAAAATTATTTCTTTTTATTAATTTTAAACCTGTCCCTCTGCACTATACATTATTTAAAAAATGGCCACAAAACCCATTAACTGGAATTATTCTATTATTTATTATATATTGTATTAAAATATTAATTAATCCTGCTTTAATTAATGAGTTATGATTTAATATAAGGTGTTAAAACTCACCCTTTGGTTTTCTTCCAGTTCTTGAAAGCACAGCAGTGGCTTGGATAGGACAGGTCAGCTCGCATTAGATGAAGAAAAGTCTTTACAGGAGGTAGTTTCCTCAGCATCCATGTATTTTTAGCCATCAGTTCTTTAAGGTTTTCCAGTCCTTTTGTTGGAAGGGCAGCAATGCTGGTCCGGGAGACATCACTGGGTAAAGAAAGAATAAAATCTCTGCAAATGAAATTACTGGAGTGAGACATTTAATATCTTCAAAGTCCTTTAGGAGTTGCACAGAAAGCCACAGCACAAAAAACAAAACAAAAACTAAACCACAACTAACACATGAGGGAGGTGATGCAGAAGTTGATAGGCTACCTGCCCATATTCCACCTGAAAAATGTCAACTGGATATCACCCAACAGCATTCAGAGGGCACCCATGTCATGATGCTAGACAACCTGTTTGTCTGCTTGAATGCACAATGAAAGTTCAGTGAATGGGATGAAGGAATCACTGCTGGTACAAAGCCCAGGGCATTTTGTTGTTGTTTATTTTAATTTACAATCACACAGAGATACTGGGTACAACTTGTTTGGGGTGGTAAAATCTACCTAATTTACTTTTTGGTTTACAAACCTGAAAAAATGCTACAACTTTGAAAGAGCAAAACAGTGTGGCTTCTTTTCAGTAATTTTAAAACTGGTTTTTCTCTTTCAAACACATTTTTGCATAGATAGTGTTGTGATTGCCATCGGCAGCCACCAGCTGGGCTCCCCATCGGTTGTGCAGTTGAGGCAGTGCTCCAGCTTGCCCTTGTAATTGAAAATAAAGTTTTTAAAGATTTTATATCTGTGAGAACATGCTCATTTGGGAGAGTAAACTGATAACAGAAGCCAGGGCACATATGATAGTATCATTTGCTCATCTAATTCACATAGGCCCTGATCTTGCAAAGACTTTAAGCACACGCATAACTTTACACACTTGACCCTATTCATACACATGAAGTTAAGAGCATACTGAAGTATCTGCAGAATTGGTGCTATAGTTGCTGATGAGAGTTAGCTAGGTACAGCTATAATCTGAATTTGAGTAGAAGATGATCTTCTCCCTGTTCCATTTAGCACACTTGTATACCTTTTCCCCATCCTCAAGGTTTTAAAATTGGTTACTTTACTATCTCCTAGGGCAAACTATGAATGATAAAAACACCAAAACCTTTATAAATAGGCTTTTAAGGCCCATAGTTCAAAACAAACAAAAATTCAATTAAAAATGTAGATTTAAACACAAAAAGTTTTCTCCTTCCGCTATTCTCCATCTGACCTCTAGTAGTGATTCATAAGCATGTTCCACGTCAAGACAAAACACTCTCACAGCTATAGCAATGTTCCTCACAAGCTCAGTATCAATGCATATTAAACCTGTACCATATTGAGAAAGATGGCAACTGTCAAGTGATGCTATTTTAGTTTTCCAAAATCAACAGCTTTTTTATTAAAGAACATGATTCTAAGCACATACACAAAAGTGTGTTTTCTGTGCACCGTCCTCCCTAATTCACTGATAAAGAGCAAATAATGAGCTTTTACAAAAGACACACGGTGCAAAGCAACATGGCAAAATGGATCTCTTTCCCCTGTGCCCTGATTTGTGCAAATGTCATCAGTGGGAGAAGAGTGAATGGATAAGCAAGACAATGTCACCCCATTCTTATCTGGCAATATGCCACCCAAGTGGCTCTTCATTGGGAAGAATGACTTTTCTGTTTCTCCTTTTTGGATAAACAGTGGTATTACTTTTAGCAGTTATCAGTAAAAAACCCACACTCTTGGGATGTGCGTGCTCACTCCACACAAGCCACTATCTGGAAAGTCCAACCATTGAGGAGCCACTCAACCCTTCCCTCAAGCCATGGAATGCTCCATGTGAGTCTATATAAGGGAGCATGGCCCCTTTTTGCCACTCTCATTTTCTTGCACGTCTTCGGAACCTATTTAATGCCCAAGAAGTGAGGATGAAGGGTAATCTACTTGAAGAATTTGAGTTATAGGTAAGTAACTTATTTTTCCAAGTATTATCAGTAGACATCCCCACTCATGGGAGACTCACAAACAGTGCTAAAATACAAGAGTGCAGGGCTGAGGAGGTTAACTCAGCTGAATAAGAGCTGTAGGGCTGCTCTTCCAAAATGGCATTAAGAGAGCAATGCTGCACAAAAGTGTGACTGAGCTCCAAATAGAATCCTGCAGATCTCTACAACAAGAAGATTCCTGAGGCAGGCTGGAGGAAGCTGCTCTGCTCTGCTCTCTGGGCTAGAAGAAGCTAACAGAAGGCTAGAAGATTTCAGAGGTGAGGGGGAGGGGCTTTACCCGAGTATGAGGCAGTGTAGCCTAGCGTACTGAGCTCTAAAAGGGACTCAGAAGACCTGAGTTCTATTCCTAACTCTACTACTACTAGCTTGTTGGTTGACCTTGGGGAAATCACTTCATCTCTCTGTGCCTCAGCCTCACCATCTATAAAATGGGGATGACGCTGACCTTCTTTGTACAATGGTTTGAGAGTTACTGATGAAAAGTGCTATATGAGAGTTAGGTAATATTATTTTATCCCACTGGGCTCATTGGGATATCCCCCAAGAGGAGAAGCAGTACCGAGACTCTGGGGTTTCCAGACAGCTCTGCGGGGTACTGGCTGGGGCTGCGGGTGAAGACGGTGCTGCCATGTACTGCTCGTTGCCTGGATTGCACAGGCATTCAGCAATTCTCCTTTTGTGTCCTGAACATAAATGTCAAGGAGAAGGATTGGATGGATGCAGCAGGTCTGGGGAGCGCACCACACAGAAAGCTGGGGACAGCCCACACAGTGGGTGTCCCACTCTTGGAGGGATTTTTCTGGAGTTTTGGCTGTTCTATCAGCCAGCAAGGGCATGGATCTCTCTAGCTGCTGGAGACTGCAATAACAGACCATAGTTTCCTTCATATATATAAAGGGCATGAAATCAACAAAATTATTTTGGGTACCGACTCCACTTGCTGACAAGAATTATGTTCAAGCATCTGGATTGGCAGAGAGACTCAGAGAGAAAAAAATACTAACCAAGAAAAAAATTAAAAGATTAATGCTTGGTCTTGAACTCATCCATTTATCCTTCACCACTGAGGCAACCACTGCCACAACTAAGACGTCACAGGGCCTATAAGAGTTCAGCTGTCGGATGAAGGGCAGCTAGCTCAAGCTGAAACCAGGCAAGAGTGAAGTGAGGCTTGAATGGAAAGGAGGAATGCTTTGACAAACTAGCCAAAACAGTGTCCTCTCTTTCTATTAAAAGGATACAGCTCCCACTCGTTGAAGTGATGTGAAGCATTGGTCCTGTTTGATTTGTCATAAGCACTGATCGTCAGGTAGCACCAGTGTGTAAAAATACCTTCTTTTATCTCCATTTCACTAGGAAATGTCATCCCTTCTATCCACAAAAGGACCTGACCACAGTGGTGGTTGCATTACTGTAATTCACTGTACCTGAAGTTGAGTGTGAAGATTATGTGTAGGCTCCAGCTGGTTCAAAATGCAGCTGGCCACCTCCTCCATGATTTAGGACACTGTGAGCACATCAGTCCCATGCTCTAGACCCTCCACTGGCTTCCAGTCATTTTCAGATGCCAGTTTAAAAGCCTGGTTTTAATCTTCAAAGCAATTAATGTATCAAGCCTTACCTACCGAATTTCAGTCTATGAACCAACAAGCCAGGTGCACACCTCTTGGATAACGCACATCCTAAAGTTCAAGATGAAGTGTGTAAGGTCTGGCGGCAAAGCATTCTTGGTGAAGGGGATCTGACTCTGCAGCAAACTCTCACAGGTGAACAGGCAAATTCAGAGTCTGTCTTTAAGAAATGCTGCAAAAACTTCCTCTTTGAAAAGGCTCCTATCCATAGAAAGATTGACACACAACATTGACACCCCTTGTACTCAAGCACACCTTCTTCTAAAAATATGGAAACAAACAAACAAAAAATAACAAAATGAAACAATTGCATTATCCCAGCAGAGTTTTTTCCCTGAGAAAGAAGAGCCAGATATTCCATGAAATCCACTAGGGCCTTTGCTATTGCTATTGACTTTACATGTAAAGCACTCAGATACTATAGTGATTTTTTTTTTTTACTTTTAAAATAGTTTATTTCTGGTTTTAAAATATACCTCTGTTTGAAAATCTCAGAAAAAAAGAGAACAAGTTAGTTGCAGATTAAATTCTTAGATTCACAAGGTACATCTGTATACAAAACTGTCTTTGCACAACTCCTCATCCATTTACTTTTGTTTCTCTTCTTTTAATGCCCTCCAGTTTGACAGTGTCTTTTTGGTACTGTAGTGTGCAGAACTGAACACCATAGCCCAGGTGAGGTGACACCTCGGGTTCAAAGAGAGACTACTGCCTCCCTATGCTGACATGAAGCCTTTGCACATGTGATCCAAAATTACAGTGACCACTTTTGGTAATAATACCATACTGCAAATTCTTGTCTAATTCACAGATTTCTATCACCCTTACCCCTCATACATGTTTCTGTTTCCCAACTTTCTCCCTCCCACTGAGTATCTGGGAATCAGATTATTTTTTCCCCTCTCTGTATTAGTTGCACTTTACTACACATTCTATAACCTTCTGCCTATGTGTCTAATCTCTTTAGGTTCCTTTGAATTATTTCTGACAACCACAGTGGAATTAAATTACAGAATACAGTAGGCATTGACTGATGCAAAAATATTTGTATATCCTTTGTGCTACCCCACAATAAAAATATAATCTTGCACAGCTAGTGTGATTAAGAAATTCCACTTGTTTCAGAACAGTATTGAATTTTCAAGTCATTTTTCCAAGATACTTTAAATATATGAGACAGTAACATAACATCACTGGGATTAGTGACTAGACGGAGAAAATCAGGTGATGTAATACAGAAAGGATGTATTCAGTTTCTGAGTATCTGTTAAAAATGAGGGTAGGCTGGCTATAGGGATGCCATGTGTAAAAAAGAATTCAGAACTGAAGGCATTGCTAAAATAAGAAGGATTTTTTACTTCTATTGCAATAATCAGAGCCCTGTGCATTCCATGATTCTACGGTAGTGGAATTTGCTGCAGCATCCATCCTCTGCTGCAGAATTGTGCTCCAAAACTTAAGCTTCCATTATTTTAAAAAGTTCATATCTATTCCTTGGGGTTGCAAAGAAAACCTGCTAAAAGTGAACCAGTGCAGTGATGTCTACCTGTGTTTACAAAAAGCCTGAAATAATAACTGAGGGGTGTGAACTTCTCCGTTAATTTTTGTGTAGTATTAATTCTGAAAACAGTGAAAATTTAAATTTCAGCATTAATTATTTTACTGCTCATCACTTTAACATAAATGTCCAGCTAATGTATCCATCCCACAATTTCAAAATCCCTCCTATGCCTTCAGAGATGCCAAAGCACTAACTGTCCCCTAATCAGAATTCAAAGATTCCAGCATCTTCCCTCACAACTTCTATGATACAGTTATGCACTGCCAAAATAGACAGCATATTAAAATGGAAACATTAGGCAAGTCAGGAGCAGCTTGTAGAATTTAATATCAAATACGTAACAAAGAATGTTGTACTGGCTATATTATTCATTTTTTAATCGTTCATTAATTTTTATTTAAAAACCTTCGTGTTTTTAATGTACATACAGCTTCCACAATACTTCCAGTCACCACACAGGACTGGTGTCGTTTTGGAAAGATCTGCACCTCTGTGTGTGACAGTCATTCCCACATTCAAATTCTCCCCATCTTATCCATATTTATGGCTCCTTTAAGGGCCTCTCTCTCCTTTTCCATCCACCATTCAACCAGAACTATATACTACCTGTCAGTTTAATACAAAATCTTTCCTCCAGGGTTTCTTGGACTTTGTCACTGCTACTGGCTTCTTTTCTTTCACATTCTCCATCACTGGGCACTTCAAATACTCCTGCTGAGAATCCCCTTGACCCACCCTTACACCAATGAAGACTAAGAGTTTTCTATTGGTTAGAGTCAGGTAGGCTGGGTCCTACAGATGGGACTGAGCCACAGAGATCTGGATTGGAATCCATATCTCAACTTTGCCAAAATTTTAGGGTGTTTGGATCCAAGGTTTCTTCAAACCCATCTCTACTATGTTCTGTTCTCAAATCTGCCCCAGAATACTGTCTGACATAGACCTGTGACACCTAACTGTAAAGCACTCAGGTGTTCAGGACAAATGCAGGATTGTTTCTGACAGGACATTTTCTGCTGCTTAGATTAGTTTTAAAAGTAATGGGGATTCCATCAATCCCCTCTGGAGAGTATTTCATGGCTTAATACATCACAGTGTATTCAATCTAACTGTTACTTTTCTTAATTTCACATCTTCCCTCAGGGTTATAACCCTGTATAGCACCCCAAGCAATGCTTTTCTATTTCTGGAGATAGAAAAAGGAAATCATTTCAAAAGAGAGAAAAAAACATCTTGGGCTTATGTACAGGAAAATAGATTTTAATTGTGAATGTTACCTTGGGGAGATGGTCACCAATTTTTTTTAAACAGATCAACAAAATCAATACAAAATCACTGTACTCCTCAGACACTACCAAAATAAGAGCTGGAAAGAGGAAAGCACAATAAAAGTGATAGATACCTAATGAAAACATAAACAGAAAAGTATTTCTGTAAAAAGCAAAATATAAAAATCTGAGGTGCCTATTAAAGAAAACTGTAGCACAGAAAAACAAACATTACTGCCTAAGATTACTTTTGAGATTTCTAGAGGATAATCATACATTTCAATGGAAAACAGGCAACCTCATTTGTCAATTTGCCACAGAAATTCAGAATAACTAACCAGGGTTCCCCAAGACACAAGAAGAGTGGGGAAAAACTCTAGCAGAGAGATTGAAGAAATAGGTATTGCTGCTGATAAACACATTGATTATTATTATTAGGTTATTAATTTATAGAATTAAGTTAATTGGACAAAAAAGATGAAGAAAATAATCATATGGAGGCCATTGATCCAAAGGGCTCAAAGAGTAGCGATCAATGGCTCCATGTCTACATGGCAGCTGGTCACAAGTGGAGTGCCCCAGTGCTCGGTCCTGGGACTGGTTTTATTCAACATCTTCATTAATGATCTGGAGGATGGGTAGTTTGCACCCTCAGCAAGTTTGCAGATGACACTAAGCTAGGGGGAGTGGTAGATGCCCTGGAAGGTAGGGATAGGATACAGAAGGACCTAAACAAATTGGAGGATTGGGCCAAAAGAAATCTGATGAGGTTCAACAAGGACAAGTGCAGAGTCCTGCACTTAGGATGGAAGAATCCCATGCACAGCTACAGACTAGGGACCAACGAGCTAGGCAGCAGTGCTGCAGAAAAGGATCTGGGCGTTACAGTGGATAAGAAGCTGGATATGAGTCAGCAGTGTGCCCTGGTTGCCAAGAAGGCTAATGGCATATTGGGCTGCATTAGTAGGAGCATTGCCAGCAGATCGCGGGAAGTGATTATTCCCCTCTATTCTGTATTGGTGAGGCTGCATTTGGAGTACTGTGTCAAATTTTGGGCCCCCCACTACAAAAAGGATGTGGACAAGTTGGAGAGAGTCCAGCAGAGGGCAACAAAAATGATAAGGGGGCTGGAGCACAAGACTTATTAGGAGAGGCAGAGAGAACTTGGCCTGTTTAGTCTGCGGAAGAGAAGAATGAGGGGGGATTTGATAGCAGCCTTAACTACCTGAAAGGAGGTTCCATGGGGGATGGAGCTAGGCTGTTTTCAGTAGTGGCAGATGACAGAACAAGGAGCAATGGTCTCAAGTTGCAGTTGGGGAGGTCTAGGTTGGAAATTAGGAGAAAGTTTTTCACTAGGAGGGTGGTAAAGCACTGGAATGTGTTACCTAGGGAGGTGGTGACATCTCCATGTTTAGAGGTTTTTAAGCTGAGGCTTGACAAAACCCTTGCCGGGATGATTTAGCTGAGGATAGTCCTGCTTTGAGCAGGGAGTTGGACTAGATGATCTCCTGAGGCCCCTTCCAACTCTAATTTTCTATGATTCTATATTAGTATTAAAATAAGAGAGAAAGCAGTGACAGGGAAAACCTCAAAAGGCTTGGAGTCTAGAGACATATAAGCATCCCAAGCTTTGGATGCTGATCTGAATCTTATCCAAAGCTGAGTATGCAAAATTGCCTGGAAAGCTCATGAAAGCAGACATTATGAGATTTCTGGCTCTTTCAGATCTGATCCCAGCCTCTAAGAAAAAATTGGTTACTAACTATCTGTAACTGTTGTTCTTTGAGATGTGTTGCTTATGTCCATTCCATGCTAGGTGTGTGAATGCTGCATACACAATTGCTGGAGATTTTTCCTTCAGTCATATCCATTGAGCCAGCTCTACCGTGCTCTGGAGTCACATGCACATGCGCCACCAGCCCTGCACCGTCTCAGTTTCTTCTTGCCAGTAACTTTGACATTTGGGTAGGAAGGCATGTCATGGAATGGACATGAGCAACACATCTCGAAGAACAACAGTTATGGAAGGTTAGTAACTGGTTTTTCTTCTTTGAGTGCTTGCTCGTGTCCATTCCATGCTAGGTGACTCACAAGCAGTACCACTGGATGTGGGCTTGGAGTCTATCGATGTGCTGATTGCAATAGTGCTCTCCTGAAACTGGCATTGTCACGGGGCGGTTGGGTGATGGTGTATTAGGATGTGAAGGTATGAACTAACAACCATATTGTGGCTTTGCAGATGACCTGGATTGGTACCTGCGTAAGGAACGCTGCTGACAAAGCCTGGGCTCTTGTGGAATAAGTAGTCACGATGGTCGGAGGCAGAGCCTTTGCCTACTTGTAACAAGCTCGAATACAGGTGGTTATTAAGAATGAGATTCTTTGGGATGACACAGGTTGCTCTCTTATCCTTTCTGCTACTGCTTCAAAGAACTGCATGGACTTATGGAAGTACTTAGTTCTTTCGATATAAAAGGTGAGGGCCAGCCTAACATCTAATGTATGAAGCCAACATTCCTCAGTGGCTTTGTGAGGTTTTGTGAAGAAGACTGTAGAAAGATATCCTGGTTGTTTTGGAATTGCGATACCACCTTTGGTACGAAGCCCGGATGGGGGTGCAACTGGACCATGTCCTTGAAGAACACCATATAAGGGGGCTCTGACCTCAAAGACCCTTCTGAATGAGATGATTGCCACCAGGAAGGCTACCTTCCAAAAGATAATCAACGGGGAACATGATACTAATGGCTCGAAGGGGGGCCCTGTGAGCTTCAACAGGACCAGGTTCAAGTCCTATGGGGGGACAGGTTTGTGAACCTGAGGGTAGAACCTTTCCAGCCCCTGCAGAAACCTGACCATTATCCAATGGGAGAAACTGTCTGGAGGGTGGAAGACTTATACGGCTGCCAAGGGAAAATAGACAAGGGAGCCAGACCTTGATGGATAGACAATAGACAAGGATAGACAATAGATTGATAGACAATAGACAAGGGAGCCAGACCTTGATGGATTTCAGCGAATATTACAGTGGAGAGAGATTTGGTTCGGAGTCCCAACAAGTGAAATGTTTCCACTGGGCCAGGTAGATAGCCCTGATGGAAGGCTTTCTACTACCTCTCAATCCAAGCAGGCATGCTTTTCGGGGTTCAGCCATGCAGCAACCATGCAGCCAGGTGCAGGGCGGTGAGATATGGGTGAAGTATTCAGCCATGGTCTTGTGAGAGCAAGTCCGGGCAGAGTAGAAGCATGAGTGGCCCTGCCATCAGGAGGTCCAGAAGCATTCTGAACCAATGCTGGAAGGGTCATGCAGGTGCTATCAGGATAATCTTTGCCTCGTCCTGTTTTATTTGTGAACCTCGTGAACCATGGGGATTGGAGGGAAGATGTACAATAGATGGTCTGCCCACGAGAGCAGGAATTCATCAGAGAAAAATCTCTTGCTGTGCCCATGCAGTGAACAGTACTGATGGCATTTTTTGTTCTGCCTGGTGGCAAAGAGGTCCGCCTGGGGAGGCCCCCACCTGCAGAAAATGACACTGACGCTTCCGGGTGAAGAGACTGTCATGCTGACCCAATTGGGGGGGCCCTTGAGGTGTATTCGGGAGCTCCGATTACTCCCTTCTACACCAGTCTCGCGTTGGGGGTGTCATGTGGACTGGATTGGGAGTGGGGGGCATTTGTGTTATTTGACATTAATATGTCAAAATCATAATGATTCATGTAAGACATGCCATGTCAGGTACTGTTAGAAAGGTTATGATATGCTGAATAAGATGATAATATTTGTGTTCATGTGTGATATGTGTGAGGAAAGTTATGGAGATCTTTGATATCCTGTATTTCAAACTGTGCTGTAGAAGACACACCCCAGACAGAAAGGCCGCAGGACAACAGCCTGCTTAATGGCCCATCAAGACCTTTACAGAAGCCAAAGGCCTAGGAAGAAACTAAAGGCATACCTGAAGAGTTACTAGGATTGGCCCATGTGACTATGGACTCCATTTTGGTTCCTGTAAAATTCCACAAGCCACATGGCCACTGGGTATATAAGATCAAACCACAGCAACCATTTTGTCTTTTGTCTTGTTCCTTGTTCCTGTCCAGCTGCGGACACACCTCTGGATCAACACGCTTTGCAACTGAACTGAAGGACTTAGACCCATCCAGGTACTGGATGTATACCAGAGGAACTATACAACTCCACAATTGTTCTAGAAACCTGATGTATATGGACTTTTAAATCATTTGTACGATCTGATTGCCAGAGCACCCCTTTGGCCTTTGGGATTAGGAAATACTGGGAGTAAAACCCCTTCCCTCTCAAGTCTTGAGGAACATCCTCCACAGCCCCCATATGTAGGAAGGATTGTACCTCCTGGATGAGGAGTTGTTTGGGAGAAGGGTCCCTGAAGAGGGATGGGGATGGGTGAATAGAAACTGAAGGGTATATCCAACTGTCACTGAATTGAGGACCCAATGGTCTGATGTTATGGATGCCTGTGCCAGGCTGAAGAGTGAGAGATGAGCCAAAAATAAAAAGGGGGGGTGGATCTCAGTTGGTGATCAGTACAGCATCCTTGGGTACACCTTTAAAAAAGCCTACTTGAGCCATTGAGACTCCAACTGGGAGGCTGAGGTGGATGCGAGAGTTTGGTGCCATTTGTCTTTCTCTGATAGGGCTCCTGTGTAGGAGGCACAGAGAACGAAGGAGGCTGCTAAGCCCTGAAGTACTTCCTGGCAGCTGATGGGGTGTAAAGGCGCAAAGAACACAGGGTGGCCTTCGAATCCTTCAGGCTGTGCGGCCTTGTGTCCATCCTCTCCAAAAAGAGAGGAGCCTTCAAAAGGGAGGTTCTGGACAGACTGCTGGATCTCATGGGGGAAGCTGGAGGACTGGAGCCAACAACAATGCCTCATGGTGACTGCCCAAGCCATTGATCTGGCCACCGAGTTCGTAGCATCCAGAGCCACTTGGAGAGAGTTCCTGGCTACATTCTTACCTTCATCTAAAAGGGCCATGAACTCCTGTCTCACCTCTTGTGGCACAGAGTCTTTAAATTTAGACAAGGAGTCTCAAAGATTGAAATTGTATCTCCCAAGCAACATTTGCTGGTTGGAGATACGTAGCTGGAGGCTACCCATCGAATAAACTTTCCTCCCAAAAAAGATCTAGTCTCTTTGTGTCTTTATTTTTTGGGGTAGCGCTTGACTGGCCCTGTTTATCTTGCTCATTTGCTGCAGTGACTACCAGGGACCTGAGCAAAGGGAGGGGAAGGATGCAAGTATTAAAACCAACTTGCAGGTACACAGTATTTTTTCTCTGCTTTTTTTGAGCTGGGGCCAGAGAAAAAGGCACTTGCCACAGGACCTTGACGGTGCCATCACTACCTCATTGATGGGCAAAGCTACTTTAGAGGGAGCTGCTGCAGCCATAATGTCAATCAGGCTGTGTGTTGACTTCTTGAGCTCCTCAATTTCCTGACCCAGGTTTGCTACGGCCTGTTTCTTAAGGTCCTGAAGTAATTTTGCGGAAGCAGGTTACTGGTCCCGCAATGGCCTCATGTGGGGATGATGATGAGGAGTCTTGCAGGGAGGAGGGACTCCTTCCTCTTCCTCCACTTCCCCCACCTCCACTGGGGGGTCATCTCCTGGGTGTCTGTACTGGGGTTGGTACCAGAGCTGGGATACGGTGCCAAGCAGGACAGGGTGGTAGTCTGCCTCCATTAAACAAATCACCAAAAAAACATAAAGGGAAAACTGGAATACCTAAAGCCAAGAAAATAAAAGTAAATAAAAAAGAAAATTAGATTTAAGAAGTACCAAACAATATACAATCATAGAATCATAGAAATGTAGGGCTAGAAGGGACCTCAGAAGTCATGAAGTCCTAACCCCCGTGCTGAGGCAGGACCAAATAAACCTAGATCATCTGTGCCAGTTGTTTGTCCAACGTATTCTTAAAAACCTCCAATGACTGGGATTCTGCAGCCTTCCTTGGAAGTCTATTCCAAAATTTAACTCTCATAGTTAAAAAGTTTTTCCTAACATCTAACTTAAATCTTCCTTGCGGCAGTTTAAGTATATTACTTCTTAGAATCATAGAATCTGCAGTTTAAGTCCATTACTTCTTGTCTTACTTTCAATGAACATGGAGAACAATCAATCACAGTCCTCTCTGTGGCAGCCCTTAACATATTTGAAAACTGTTATTAGGTTACCCCGAGTCTTCTTTTCTCAAGACTAAACAGACCTAGTTTTTTTAACCGATCCTCATATGCCAAGTTTTCTAAACCTTTTATCATTTTTGTTGCTCTCCACTGCACTCTCTCCAGTTTATCCACATCTTTCCTAAAGTATGGTGCCCAGAAATGAACACACTACTCCAGCTGAGGCCTCAAGAGTACCAAATAGAGTGGGACAATTTCCTCCTGCATGACCACAGAATGAAGGGGGTGTGGGAAAACATCAAAACTCAAATCAAATTTATGAAGCCTTTCATTTAATAAGGGAGATTAGTCCTTTGTTCTTTATTCCTCAGCCTTTCCATCTGCTTTAAATTAGATTTTGTTTCCTGCACTGACC
Source organism: Mesoclemmys tuberculata (assembly GCA_007922155.1). Lineage (NCBI taxonomy): Eukaryota > Metazoa > Chordata > Testudines > Chelidae > Mesoclemmys > Mesoclemmys tuberculata. Next base: position 35,841,829 of record ML675611.1, read on the forward strand.
TTAAGCACATTTTTACACATGACAAAGCTTAGACAATGTCAAAGCATTTTTGTGGGATTAAAACACAGCTGGGATTCACAGTTTGCTTTACTCAAATAAAGAAAAGGACATTAAAATTGAAATAGCTTGTATTATCTAAAATGTTACGGTCTGCCACAATGCTGCTTTCACTACAGATACTGGATCTGGTGCATAAGGAGTAGAATAAAACCAATTTTTGCTGACCTCTCTCATATGTGCATATATCCAAAAGGTGTTATTTCTACATTCAGAGGTGCAGCAGAAACAGACTAGGAAATGTAGGAAAACTTTTACTGCTTATGCTGTACCTGTTTTCTGGATAAAAAGGTGTCTTCATTCTCCAGGGCTGTCAATCTACCATCTTTCACCAGCTGTAACTTATGCAAACACAGACCTGTTCCTAATTCTGAAGGCAGAATTCTGAATTACAGAATTTTCACAGATCTTCCTGAAAGGGTATACAGAAGGCAGGGTGATGGGCTTTGCCCTGTTTCATTATTGCTCAATCCTGTTTTCACAGACTAGTACAGAAATGTTTTAGAAGGAGGGACACTCTGTACCTCATGGGACCCCCATATTCACCACGGTAATATGATTATAATAAGTTTTGTACAATGAAAGTTGTGAGGTATCATTTGAAAAGTCTTAAGCTGTTGAACATTAATATCCTGTTGGATTGTGTATACTAACTATCATGTGAAGTTACGAAGCATTGCAAAATGTGTTACTGAATATGTTGTGAGGTTAGGTGACACCCACAGCCAACCTTTTAATTGCAACAAGAGACCAGCCAGACACATGCTGATGGTCCATTAAAGGGAATCCATTCTTCCAACAGCCATCCCAGAGACTTCTGAGAGAGAGCATGTAGACAACGGAGACTGTCTGACCAATGGGTGCTGCCTAACTTCCACATCACAGCAAGAATCTTTCTAGTAAACTGGAAGAAGGTATAAAAAGAGAGACAGTGACATCATCGACTTCCACCCCCATCTCAACATTTGGAAGCATGTCTGGAAGATAAAGACTTTGAACTGGGGAAGGGTGATCCCTTGAGGGAAGGTAGTCCTAGTCTGTGTATTGAGGAACTGTAACCTGCTTGTACCATCTGTCAGGGTGAGACACTGCTTGATTCAAATCCTGCTTAGTTTGTAGAACTTAGACTGAATTTATTTTTATTTCTTAAGTAACTAACTTTGATATTTACACTTGCTACTTATCACTTAAAATCAATCTTTCTGTAGTTAATAAATCTATTCCATATTTTACCTAAACCAGTGTGTTTTGAGTGAAGTGTTCGGGAAATCTCAGCTCAGGCTAACAAAGGCTGTTGTATATCCACTACTCTGAGCAGCCAGACATTTGGGAAAGAACTGACTCTGGTGACATAGAACCTTCCCCATCTAGTGTCCCATCTCCAGCCATTAGAGATATTTGCTAATAGCAGTTACAGATGGGTCATATGCCATTGTAGGCAATCTCATCATACCGTCTCCTCCACAAACTTATCAAGCTCTGTCTTGAAACCAGTTGGGTTTTTTGACCTCACTGATTCCCTGAAAGCCTCCTCTGATAGTTAGAAACCTTTGTCTAATTTCAAGCCTAAACTTGTTCATAGCCAGTTTATATCATTTTGTTCTTGTGCCTTCCTTGGCCATTAACTTAAATAACTCCTCTCATTCTCTGGCATTTATTCCTCTGATGTATTTATAGAGACCAATCATATCTCTCCTCAGCCTTCATTTGATCAGGCTAAACAAACCAAATTCCTTAAAATCTCCTTTCATAAGGTAGGTTCTTCATTCTTACGATTATCTTCGCACCTGTTCCAGTCTGAATTAATCTTTCTTAAACATGGGAGACCAGAATTGCACATGGTATTCCAGATGAGGTCTCACCACTGCCTTGTACAATGGCAATAACACTTCCTTATCTCCACTGGAAATGCCTCGCCTGATGCATCCTAGGACTGCATTAGTCTTTTTCATGATCACATCACATTGATGGCTCATAGTTATCTTGTGATGGACTAATACACCCAGATCTTTGTCCTCTCAATTCCAACTGATAAGTCCCCAGCTTATATACAAAATTCTTGTTGTTAGTTCCTAAGTGCATGACCTTGCACTTTGCATTATTAAATGTCATCCCATTTCCAGTACTCCAGTTTTCCAGGTCCTCCAAGTCTTCTTTTATGATATTCTGTTCCTCCTCCACATTGGCAATACCTCCTAATTTTATGTCATCTGCAAATTTTATTAGTATTTGTTTCAATCATCTGTTACATCTAGTTTCAAACTAAGAGTGTTAGTTCTTCAGGGAAGTGACTGTCTTTTACTCTACAGGTCTGCAGGTGCTACAGTAATACAAATAAAAATCTTTACAATTTATGGACACACTTCTGCACCACTGACTGCAGAAATAAAAATGTTACTTTTCCCTACACAAGGAGTGCAGGGTTGGCTCTATGCTACCTTTTTCTGTGACTATATGCAAGTCTTATTATATATTTTCACATGAGGAGGGGAAAGTGGGAAAGCATGTACCTCCTGTGAAGTTTCCTTTTGTAATGACTTAGGAAACCTTATGTGTGGCTTATGAGTTTGGATTGATTTGATTAACTCTATATAGAACTCTAAACCTCAATCTATAGTAAAACCAACTATGGGCTGACAAGGGCCTAGTCACATCTCACATACTCTGTCTGGACGAAGCTACAGTACAAACCAAAAAAGTCATGAACATTGTAGTGACTCTGCATTGGCAGAACAAAAGAGCCACCTCATCCTAGATACAAGCAGTTTTCTCCAACTTTTCCACAGAGGGTTAGGGTTTGAAGGAATGGAATTTCCCCAGAAGAGGGAACAAACAGATGATGTGTGGGTTAAAAAACAGAGACTGGGTGGGTCAGGAAGATAAAGAAAAGTTGGGGCAGCAGAGAGGGATAAAGGTACAAGCTTTTTTGGCAGGGAAGGAGAGGGGAAGAAGACTCTTTGATTGCAGGACCAGCCAAGATTGAAGGAAAATGACCCAGAGATAAGAGAGTGACTCCATAATCTGAAGAAGCCATGAGCTGCAGGAGGGAGATCCTGTACGACCAAGAAGCCTCTGACCTCATCCAGAAGAATGCTCAAGAGTGTTGAGGAAACCGAGGCAGGTGTTTTATTGTTTTTACATAGCTCTCTTCATCTCATGTGCAGTCTAAAATAAAGAATAATTGTTAGAAGCCTGGTCTACAGAGTTAGGCCAACATAAAACAGCTTAGGTTTACCTAACTATGTAAGTGTTGGTTACTACATCAACTTAATAGTTCCTCTTCCACAAAAGATATAGCACTTTGGTCAATGTAGTTAGGGCGATACAGTATCCATGTTGACAATGAGTTATTTACATCGCCTGTTGGCTGTCAGCCCCATGTGGGGCTGATAGCTGGAGCCCCTCCCCCCTCCTTCCTGGAGCTGACAACAGAGTTGTTAGTCAGGCACAAGGCTCACAGCTGAGCACTACCCCAGCATTAACAGCTCAGGCTGTCAGCACCGGGGTGATGGGGACCCGAGGTTGTCAGCCATGTATGGGGCTCCAGCTGTCACTACCTCACAATGCCCTACTTCAGTCAGTGGAAGTACTGCTGATGCATCTGCTGACAGAAAAAGCATACTGTGGATGTTAACCACTGCTTTAATTACTGTGGTGGCTATATGTTAACTTGAAGATAAGTTGACTTAACTTTGTAGTGTAGACAAGCCCTTTTGCAAATCTTATGTCTGCTTGCTTCAGCTGTCATGTGTCCCTGAAAACAACCTTGTAAACAACTGTAAAATCAGAGCACCCACAAGGTTGGAGCTCTGGGAAAGGGTGTATTTAAGCAACAGGGGAATCTCAGGGAGCCGACACTAGTCTCAGGGCCGAGGCAGTTGTATTGCAGGGTCTTACCTCTCAAAAGGGAATGCTAGAAAGAGAATTTCTAGCCTGAGACTATGCCCATAGCTAACTCATACCTGAACTCTGCTCAGATCTAAGAAAGCTTGAAAGTGCACACTCAGTGTATAGAATCCAAACACAATAGCCTGGTGAATGTCCACATTGTGGAGCTTTACCAGGGCTGTGCCACCTTTCATGGGTTTTGATTCTTTTTGGCTTCTACTGTAATTTGTTCCTATGCAAACCTATGCCTGACACTACAGAAACAAAATACAAAAACAAAAAAACAGTTTTAAAGCCCTGTGTTATTGACTGTTTTATATTTCTTTCTCCCATGGATTTCCCATTCGTCTCATGTGACAATTCTATGGCATTAACGTGCTTTATATAGAATCTTGCACAGTAGGGTGAATACTGGAGAATCTTGAAAATCCTCAGATGGGTACACACATAATAATTAGTTTATGACATTCTGTTCCCCAAACCACCCTTATATAGGGTGCTATTAAATGTAACATTCAGCTGCTCAGTGATTCTTTCCACTCAGTTATCATATCCTGTCCTATATAAATCTCTATTTTTTTTTTTAAGTCAGCAGTTCAGAACTGGATGTAGAGGATAAATGTTTGTGCTAGGTGTAAGGAGACCTGTATATTGATAGCCCCCTATTCAGTGCCAGAAACATGGAATCATGGTGTGAAATTGAGTAATAATGAGAATTAAACAAGTGGGGAATTGAGAAAACAAGGCTGAATGCATAATTGTAAAATTGTGTACTTATGTGCCTAACTCTAATCACCCCAACCTGAATTTCTGCATGCTGTACACTATAATTGTGCCAGTACCATCAGAGTAAAAAGTATAAATATATAGTAGCAGGGATTAACATAGTTCATGAATACGTAGAGATTAGGTCACAGACATAGAATCTAGCGACTGGATATTTTGAAGGACATTTATTCCTACCAGCGTACCACTCAGTGACTAACAGAAGGGTGCTGGTACGTAGAGAAGGCTGTGTTACACATTATTCCTTGTTTTTCATATTCCTGGGTCTTGTTTGTGCTCAATTCAGGAAGAAAAAAGCTAGCAGCCTTGCAGTTTGGGGAGTGATGCCTCCAAAGCACCTTATTTCTGAAGAGAATGGGCCAAATGTATCCTTGGTGCCAGGAAGCTAATACTTCAGGTGAATTTGGACTAATATATTTTACAAAAACTGGTCAAATGATTAATCCAATTTTGTTTGTTTTACTCTGGCTGAAACTCACTCGTCATTTGGAGCTCCAGCAGCTGTGCTGGCTGATACATCTAGTAAATTAAGACCACTGAGCCTTTGCACGCTATCAAAGATCTTGTTACAGGGTAGAGAAGAGTGAGCTGTCATTCTGTTGCTGAAATAGCCCTGTACAAAAAACAGTATAAAGAGCCCCTCTCCACATTGCATTTCTTGCTTAGGTCTAAAGACAAGGGAGGCTCAGAACACTGGCATTTCTCAGAGAATAGAGCCTCTACTCCAATCCCTGAAAACTACTCTTAAAATGATTTTCACTTACTTTTTAAAAAATCTACATGATTATATGAGGAGATATAGTGGATTATATGAGGGGATATAGTGCTCTCTCTTATTTTTATTCCACCTAGTAACAGAAGTTGAAGGCATTTCTACAGTACTGTGTCTAATAATCTCTATATTTTACAGATACTAATGAAGTAAGCCTAACATCACCACTGGGAAGCAGGGAAAAGTACTACTCCTCTTTTGCAAATAGGGAAACTGAATCATTTGCCTGAAGGACTTGCCCAAAGTCACATAAGGCTGCCTCTGGAAGCACCAAAAACAGAATCAAGGCCTCATGATGGAGCTTTGAATCACATCAAACATGCAAAGGCAATTTTTTTTAATGATAAAGAAATGATTTTCTTTTGTTATGTAAAACTTTATACTTTATGTGTTCATTTTATATACAATCAAAAATAAACCCATGCACAAGATGAAAATAGCATATAAATAACAAAATTAAATGTTCATTATTTGGAAAGCTTTGAAAACAAACAAAACCTGAACCCAGAGAGGTCACATAGGCATTACTTATTAAGAGAGACCAAATAGATAAAAAAGTGAGAACATAACCTATGAGTATCAGGAACTAATATATTAACCTGCATGAGTATCAGGGATTAATATACTAAATTGCAAAAGTATGCAATCATTTCATGTGTGACCAGACATTGCCTGATTTTTTCCCAGTGTTTTTACTAGACAGTCATATTTTCCATTAATGTAATAGTAGAGAGCTCACTAAGCCAATCTATACATAAGGGAGGAATTGAAGATTTCCACTTCTCAAAATAACTCTTTTGGTCACCAGAATAATCCATTTGTGAAGGTTACTCAACTTGTGCAGTAATTGTGGCTCTTCGAGATCGTTGTCCCTGTGAGCGCTCCCCTTTAAGTGTTCGTGTATAGCCAGAGATTTGTAGTAGCAGTGCCTGTTGGGCCGCACATGTGCTGTCCCCGTCTCACATTGCCTTAGGCGGTTACATAGCGCTATGCAACCAACCGTCCCTTGGTTCCTTTTCTACTGTAGAGTATTAATTGTAGCTGCTGCTGCTGCTTCTTCTTCTTCTTCAAGGAGAGTCCCTGTGGGTGCTTCATTTTAGGTGACTATAGTGCCCCTTAGTTGGATGAAGAGGTTTTGGAGTTGCAGTCATGGCAGATGATAAAACCATAAGTACGAATAGAGGATCTGATGATGAATGTTGCTCTACAGTGTTTTGTGAATGTATGGGCTGATGCCCAGGTTGCCACTTTACAGATGTCCATAAATGGGACATGGTTAAGGAAGGCCATCAAAGCTGATAGCGCTCTGGTATAATGTGTGCAGGTACCCTGTGGGGCTTGTAATTGTTGCAGTTTATAGCAAAATTGGATTCAGCATTCCAATAGCATTTGGATAGCCTCTGTTTTGATATAGCCTCTCCTTTTGATCGCTCTGAGATGGATAGGAATAGTTTTGGTGATTTTCTGAAGTTCTTTCAGAAGACAGCTAGTGCTCTTTGGATGTGTAGGGTGTGGAATGCTGCTTCTCGTGTATCTCCATATGGTTTCAGGAAGAAAACAGTTAAGTGGATGGGTTGATTTAGATGGAATGGGGAGACGATATTAGGTAGCAACTTGGGATGTGGTCTTAAAGTGACTTCATCTTTAAAGAATGCTGTGTATGGGGGGTGTGCCATGATGGTCCCTAGTTCCCTCACCTGTCTAGTGGATGTGATGGCAACAAGAAAGGCTACTTTTATTCAGAGATGGAATAGAGAACACATCACTAGTGGTTCAAATGGGGTTCTGATAAATCCCCTCAAGACTAGATTGAGGTCCTATGTAAAAATCGGGGCTCGTATTTTAGGGTAAGTATTATGGATGTCCTTAAGAAAACATTTGGTTATTGGGTGAGTAAAGATGGAAAACTCCTCCATTTTATTGTGGAATGCCATGATATCTGCAAGATGTACCCTGATCAAGCTTGTGGAGAGCTGCAGTTTCTTAAGTTCTAATATATAGTCCAATACCATAGTTAAGGGAGAGGATGCTGCTGTGATTTGTTTATTCTGGCACCATATATTGAATCACCCCCATTTGTGTATATATGCATTTCTTGTAATTGGTCTATGATTATTTAATAAGATGTGTCTTACTTCCTCAGAGCAGGTCATTTTGTTTTCTCGGCAGCCATGGAGTAGCCAAGCCTGGAGGTGGAGTTATGCTAGGTTCAGGAGACGAACATATCCTGTGTCTTGTGAGAGGAGATGAGGTAATAGGGGAAGGTTGTGGGGTGGACACAAAGCCATTTTTAAGAGGTATGGAAAGCACATTTGTCTGAGCAATCTAGGGATTATGAGGATGACTCTGGAATTGCCCACTCTGATCTTGTCTATGACCCATGATAAGAGAGGGGGTCAGAGGAAAGACATCCATTAGTGGCGCACCCCATATGACGAGAAGGGCATCACCTAGGGCAGTGGCTCTCAACCTTTCCAGACTACTTTACTCTTTTCAGGAGTCTGAGCTGTCTTGCATACTCCAACTTTCATCTCACTTAAAAACTACTTGCTTACAAAATCAGACATAAAAATACAGAAGTATCACAGCACACTATTACTGAAAAATTGCTTACTTTCTTATTATTACTATATAATTATAAAATAAATTGGAATATAAATATTGTATAGTATATAGCGCTGTATAAACAAGTCATTGTTTGTATGAAATTTAATGTGTATGACTTGACTAGTGATTTTTATATAGCCTGTTGTAAAACTAGGCAAATATCTAGATCAGTTGATATACTCCCTGGAAGACCTCTGCATACCGCCTTGGGTATGCATACTCTTAGTGGGGACGACTAGCCTAAGGAGCTGGATCCCAGTCTCAATTGTGGGCACTTGGTATTCTGTGCTGTTGTGAAGAGCTCTATAGTTGGGAATCCCCAATATTTGAATATGTTGTGTAGAACTCTGGGATCCATTTCCCACTTGTGATTCTGGAAGAATTTTCTTACTGCATCTGTTATGGTGTTTTGACATCTCAGACGGTAAGATGCTGAATGTTGATGGCATGATTGATGCACCAATTAGAGAGCAGTGTGGTTTCTGTGCATAGGGAGTGCAATTGTGCTCTCCCTTGATGATTTATATAAAGCATGCAAGCAACATTGTCTGTGAGAATCTTTATAGCTTTGATCTTGAAAAGGGATAGGAAATGGATGCATGAATTGCGCACTGCTCTTAGCTTCAGTAAATGTATATGTAGATTGGATTGGCTTGGGACTATATGGTTGAGTAAATGAGCTCCCCAATCTATGAAGGAGGCATCTGTAGTGACTGTCATCATTGGAAGCTTTTGTGCACAAGATACTCCTGCATAAATGTTGTTTGGTTGTGTCCAGCATTGTAGGAAGTCTTATTTTGTTTGGCATTGTGAGGCATTTGTTTAAACTGTGTCTGTGTAGTACGTACACTGTCCAGAGCCAGGCCTGCAGGCATACATATGTAGTGTGGTGTGTTTGATGACAAATATCATTGTTGACATTGGCCCAGCAGTTGTAGGCAAGTTCTGGCAGATGTCTGTGGACTGTCTATTATTGTTGATATTAGGTTGAGTAGGATTGTGAATTGTTGACAAGGTAGAGAGACTGCTTTTGGACAGTTGAGGTAGCCCCTGATGAATTAAAGTTCTTGGACAGGTGTGAGTGTTGATTTTTGTGTTATCTGTAGTCCTAAGTTTGTGAAGAGGGTTAGGGCCTTCAAACTGAAGATTCTCAACTGTTGCCTGCACGTCTTTTGGAAAGCCAGAGAGATGGAGCCATGATGACGTCACATGAATACAGCCATTGCAATGGGGCACACTGTGATGTCTGCAGAGTCCAGTGAGGCCTGTAGTGCTGTCTTGGTGATAAGAAGGCCCTCAGAGATATTAGCTCAAAATTGTTCTCTCTTTTCTTTGGACAAAACAGTCAATGAATTCTATCATTTAAAAAAAAAAATACCATGTGGCTATATTTGGCCATTAGGGCCTTGTAGTTTACAAACTTGAATTTTAAGGTCACAGATAATTAGGCCAGCAAGGTCTATCCTCTTCCAGTCCCTGTCATATGGGGTGGTTCTGGAGTGGTACTGCCTTCCTCTTTTGTTTACTGCTTCTACCATAAAGGAATTTGTTGTGGGTTGCAAAAAAAAAAAAAGGGAATTCCACTGTCTTAGAGAGCATGTAGTATTTTTGTCAGCCCTTTTGCAAGATGAAGGTGCTGTTGCTAGGGTTTGCCAGATGGTTTTGGCTGGCTCCATGATGGTGTCATTAATTGGTAAGGCAATCTTAGCCAAAGTTGATGTTTGTAGGCTATCCAGCAGTTTATGCTGGGACTCAGCTACTCCTTCTAATGAGATATACAGTGACTCTGCTACTCTCTTAAAGATTTCCTGGAACTGTATGAAATCGTCCCCCATGGTAGGAGCACAATCGTTTCATCTGGTCACAAAGATGATAAATTGGCTGGTGGTAAAGCTTCCTGGTCGGAGATTTCTTCAGTCTCTTTGATTGCCTCTTCCTGGGGCTCTGAAGGTTCTGGTATGGATGGTGACAGTGAGCATCATGCTCTTGATCTAGATGGGCTGGGGGGGCTTGTGCTGTTGTGCCTGGTATGCTGCCCATGGGTCTCAACAGGGCCACTGAAGTGGGAAGGGCATGGGTTGTGGCACCCATGGGCGTCTATACCAGCTGTGCGATTCGAAGCCCAATGTTATCCTCTTTGATGAGTTGGCTCTGGTCTGCTGGATGTATGGGCAGGTGAAGAGTTGTATGTGGAGTATCTCTCTCCTTCATCCCACTCCTCATCCTCACTTGAAAAGGGAGGAATGGTCCTGGGTGGAGTGGGAAGCTGACTGGGTACTGATTGTGTTGGAGTGCAGTTGGTGAGACAAGTGGCGATTCTGATGTGGAGGAGACCATCAACTCTTATGGCATAGAAATCGTTGTGGTACTGGGAATGGAGGTACTCATGCAAGCACTGTCGGTGGTACCAACGTCTGTTATAGTCATCAGACCCAAGGATCTTGTGTTGTGCACTGTATATTCCGAAGGTGGTGCCATTGGCTGAGCAGTGTTGAGCTGCTCAGTGCCAAGTGCCTCTTTGGCTCCGAGGGTACCAAGGCAGAGGGGTTCATTTTCCCTTTTGTGCCTCTCTCTGAGCTAGCCCAGTTAGGATCTTTCCCTCTTGTGGTATCCATGATACTTGATGGTCTTGGTGCATTGGAGGTGGAAGTTCCCAGTGTCAACAATATCGGTGGGGTCTCTGTGTCTAGAGAACACTGTTTCTTCTCTGGTTTCTGCTTTTTTGTTGCCTTTTGGCAGAGTGCTCTTCTGTCTGAGTCTTTACAGAGGGACCTCTGTCAGAGGCTGCTGCTGGTGATTGCTGTCCAGGAGGGGTCTGTGACTTGGGATCCGACACTGGGTGGAGAAATTTCACCATCATCAGAAATTTAAACTGGAGGTCTCCTGCCTTCCTGGCTCTGGCTTTAAGGTTGTGGCAGTGTGAGCATTTCTGTGGTGTGTGTCTCGCCATGCCTGTGCATGCCTGTCAGAGACCAGGACTGACAATCTGCACCTTTGGCATCATTTGAAACCTGGAAAACCAGGCATGCCAGAGAAGTTCTTTGTCCTGTACTGCAGGGAAGGGAGGAGAAAATTAACTATCCTAAAGGATAACTAAGGAACTGAAATTTAATTTTCTAGTGACAGGAAATAAGATTTTTTTAAAGAAATTAAAATAATAACTATTAAGGGAACATAAGTATAACTAACTAAATAACTGCTAACTTTTAACCATTATCCTAGAATAAGTTGAGGTAAGAGGCACTGCTAAGTGATCTAATTCAAGCCAAAGGCAGTGGAGAAAGAACTGAGGGATGGTTGGTCGCATAGTGCTATATAACCGCCTGAGGCAGTGCAAGATGGGGATGGCACATGTGTGGTCCAACCAGGTACTGCTACTATAAATGTCCAACTACTGGTGTAGGCACATGGACACTTAAAGTGGAGCACCCACACAGACACTCCTCAAAGAAGAACTTAAAGTTAACTAGTAACACCAATTCATCCAAGGCACCTAAAAGACAGAAGCTTAGAGAAGGAAACATAATGATAAAGTTTTTGAGAGAGCACTGAATATGGTGCTCCTGAACATATGCATTTTTGAAAGGTATAAAGGATATATAGAAGCTTGGTATGTGGCTGTTTGTATCTCTAATGTTTGCTGTGCATTGCCAATCTAGCCTTAAACAAGTATTCTCAAGTTCTGAAATAATCACAAGAATAAAGAACTCAAAGTATCTTTCACATTAAGCCAAATATTCTCCAAGATTTCTGCTGAGATAGTGAGGCTAAATTCTTTTCCTCCATTTTTCATTGAGACTGAAGCCATGTCTCCACTAGAAAATAATTTGGACTCAAGTTACATTGGCATACAGTGACCACAGTTAGTACCTTGCTTGTGCGCATCCGTACTTGGCTCCTTGTGTTGGCAAGGTGAGTACTTTGTATTGGTACTCACCAGGAGAGCTTGTATCAATGCAAACCGTGATGCACCATGTGAAGGCATCTGACTGTGCAACTCGCCACCATCTAGTGCACTGTCTTTTGTGAAGTTCTGGCAATACATGGTGGGGCAGAAATGAGTCAGATAGGATGACTCGTGGAGCATGAGTATAAGGTCAACTTCCCAGTTTGCAACTGTCTCCACTCCATAATGTTATCAGTATCCCATAAGTTTTGTGCCTTTTTTTTTCAAAATCCCAGAAACCCACACAGCCCTCCTCGCTGTCCACCATCTCTGACAGAAGCATGGAACCTGCACAGCTCTGCACTACTGCCATGAGAGTTGCAAGCACAGGGTCACGATCCTGGAGTATTTTCAAAGCTACAAGAATAATTGAATTAAATGGGGAACATGACAATTCCTTGGAGGACAGATTTCTGTGAGACATAATGAGAACCAATTCAAGGTTGTTGGAAGCATTCATAGAACGGCTGCAGATGACGGAGTACAGCTTCTGAACCTGAGAAATAAGCACTGACTGGTGGGACTACATCGTAATGCAAGCTTGGGATAACAAGCAGCAGTTGCAGAACTTTCAGATGCACAAGGCCACATTCCTGGATTTGTGTGATGAATTCGCCCCAGCCCTCCAGCACACAGACATCAAAATGAGAGTTACATTGACAGTGGAGATGTGAGTGGCAATCACACTGTGGAAATCTGCAACACCAGATGGCTACTGGTCAGTTGGGAATCAAATCTGGAATTGGGAAATCCTCTGCGGAGGGCCACTGTGATGCAAGTGGGCAGAGTCATTAATCTCCTACTATGCAGGAATGTGACTCTTGGCAATGTACAGGACATACTGGATGGATTTGCAGCAGTGGGGTTCCTGAACTGCAGTGGAGTGATAGAGAGCACACATATCCCTATTTAGGCACCAGACCACCTTGCCATTGAGTTCATCAACAGAAAAGGCTACTTTTCCATAGTTATTCAAGCACTGGTAGATCACCAGGGATGTGGTGGAGTCAAAAACAGGTCCTGGCTTGCAGCAGGATTCTTCAGTCCCCTGTCTCCCACACTGCTCTTCCTCATCTACTACTGCCTCCTCCTCACTGTCCAGAGCAGGGACCTGTGTCTCAGGTTCCTTGATGATATACATGGTGCTGTGTGGAGGCAGGATGGGGTGTCTCCCCACCGGGTAAGTCATGCAGCTTTTTGTAAAAACAGCAGGTCTACGGGTTGGTATCAGATTGCTTGTTGGTCTCCCTAACTTTGTAATATGCCTGCTACAGCTCCTTGGCTTTCACACAGCACTGCTGCTGGTCTTTGTCATACTCCTTCTCCTGGAACCCCTAAGCAATCAGCTTATAGATGTCAATGTTTCTAAAGCTGGTTCAGAACTGTGCCTGTGCAACCTCTTCTCCCCCTGGGCCCAGGAGATCCAGAATCTTCTGTCTCATACAGGCAGGAGTGTGTCTGGAATGTGCAGCCAGCATGGTCAGTTAGGCAGTGGCACATAACAATGGAGAGTTGCTAGGTGATCTCACCAAATCAGGCAATCAGTAAAAGGAACTAAAAACATTCACAGGACTTTAAAGTGGAAGAGGGACTTCTGGTCTCTGTGACCCCTGAGCTATGGAGTTCACAATGGTGACCAGAGTGGTTAGTGTGGAACATTCTGGGACAGCTGCTGGAGGACAGTTAGGGCCGATATAGGTCACGCAGTGTGATATAGGTGACTTGTACAGATAGGTACACTTGTGATATTAGTCACTAAGTACAATGACCAGGACTCTATGCCATTCAGGGAGATGGTGTTACTCTGTCGGCGTAGCAGGTCACTTAGAGTGGTGGGAGACAAAGCAAGGCTCATGCACAACTAGGCTGATATAAGTTTGTGTCAACCAAACTTTGTAGTATAGACCAGGCCTCAGAGAATACTGCAAAGCATTAAGCCACCTATTAGTAACTCCTACAAAGTGACTTTTGTTTCCATACTTCTTAACATGTACTTCTAGAGGTGATAGAGTTGAAACAAACCAATTCTCCCCTATCTTTGAAAGCATCATCGAGCATAACCACTGAAAAAAGGAACTGTGAAACAGTATATTATACTGTATATATGCAGTATAATATAAGCTGATGTTTGTTACACATGTAATTGAAGGACAGCAGTCTATCTTGTATTATATCTTTACTTTTTGTTAATCCTTTCTCTCTCCAAATTATTTTAAACATTGAGTTGGCCTTGATCCTGAGATGCTGGTTATTCCATAGTGGTACAAGAGAATTAGCAAGATCAGATGCTGCGATCATCTTAATATGTTGTAGGATGCCCCATATAGATGCAAAGATTGGATTTTTCATTAAGGGTGTGGGTAACTTCTTAAGGTATAAAAAGAAGAGAGGGAACCAAACAGCATAGCTAAGTTGTTTTTTTTCCTGATCTCAAACCAGGCTTATATACAGAGGCACTGGAGGGGAACCATCTTACAATAGTACGCATTTGGAATGCTAGATAATATACTTTCTGTTTCTGCTACTGCCTGATTGCATACTTCTGGTTCCAAATGAAATGTGTGGTTGACTTGGCACTTCATAATTCTGGTGTTCATAACTCTGAGGTTCTACTGGAGACATAAATCTGACAATCCCATTTGCCCAGAACTTTTTAAGAGACTTATGTGAATAGACAGGATGTTTTTTAGTGCATATAAATTGCATGGTAAAACTATTTATTTGAGCAAAGAGTGAGGGACAGACATTGAAAGGCAATAGGTTAATGATGTAAGTCAATCTCGGGCAGATATTAATCAGCTATACAGTGAACTTTTGCATCTTTTAATAGCAGAGCATTCCACTTCCACCTTGAAAACCTTAATGAGGTGTAACCAACATCTATAGTACATGTAATTGGATCATGAACCAAAATAAATGGTTACTTACTGTAACTGTGTGTAAGACGGCGCTTCGGGTCGCGCCGGTTGCAGCGGCCCTTCCTGGGGCCTAGCCGCTGGGCGGGGGGGAAGGGAAGGTCCTGATACCTCCCCCAAACAAATGGGGAATTGGTCAACCGACCGGTCTACAGGCTCCAGACCCCCAGGCAGGGTGGGCGAGCAAGCAAGCAGTCTTTTGCCCCGGCCCCCAGGCAGGGTGGGCGAGCAAGCAGTCTAGCGGCCCAGTCCCTGGGCAGCAGGGCAGGCAAACCCACAGTCTAGTGGCCTGCTCCCTGGGCAGCAGGGCCGGC
>ML675611.1:35857123-35919569 GCA_007922155.1 Mesoclemmys tuberculata
AGCAGGGCCGGCAAACAAACAGTCTATGTGGCCTGCTCCCTGGGCAGCAGGGCAGGCTGAGACGGGCGTCTCCCAGCCGTCTGGCCAGCGGTTAGGAGTCTCTCTCTCTCTCTCACTCGCTGGGGCAAGTGCGGGTAGAGGAGCGGGGAGAGGGACGCAGGCCCACCCGTCTCCACTGCGTCCCAGCCCAGGGCCCTACCAGTGGCACAGTTAGTACCACTAGTGCGGCGGGGATCTGACCGCAACACGCCGTGGGGCCTGTGCCCCCACTCTAGCCATTAAGTCTGGCTGCCCCTAGGCCACTTCCTCCCCGTACTCCCAGGAGCTGACCCCGGGCAGCCCGGGGGTGGGGTATGCGGTCCACGGCTGGCTCATCAGTCCGTCGGCGTCCGTTGGCGGCAACGGGGGCAAGTCATCAGCGTCTGGCAGCTCCTCGAGATCCAGGGGTTCGCCGGGGGGTCCGGTGTCTGGCAGCTCCTCGAGGTCGGCCCCAGCTTCAGGGGGGTCAGCGGCCGGCAGCTCCTCAAGGTCGAGCCCCGCCTCAGGCGGTGGGACCCACTGGGACTGACCGAGCCCCTCCGGCCAGGCTTGGGGTTCGGGGGGTGTCAGCCCCCTCTGGGGTCTCGACGGCCAGTCCCAATCGCCGGCACCCGGAGGCCCTATCCAGTCCCGGTCCCGGGGTTTACGCCGGGAGCGGCGGGGCTTCGGCCCGGGGTTGTAGCCGTTCCCTTCCCCAGCGGGAGCCCTGGGTGGCAGGTCTGCTTCCCACCGCTGCCTGTCTCCCACTGAGCCCAGGGGCCTGGCTTTTATACTTCCCCTTCCTGGGGAAGTCCCGCCTCTTGGCGCCTGGTTGGCCGTCCCCGGCGGTCCTATCCGGGCTGGCCTGAGGGGTTGACGGGCGGCCCGGCGCACTGGACCAATCCCGGCCTGTTGCTGGGCAGTTTTACCTGGCCAGCTATCCCAGCTGGTCTATTGGCTCTGGCCCTCCCTCAGCTTCCAATCCCGGGGCAGGCCGAGGTGCCCTCCTACACTGTGGTTCTTCAAAATGTGATGCAGATGTGTATTCCATGTAGGTGTGTGTGCATCAAGCGCACCAGAGCCAGAAAACTTTGCCTAACTGTACACACAGAGGCAGTGCTCATGCCTCATGGTTGTAGCCCTTCCCATGGCTATATGAGGTGCCATTGCCCCAACCCTCCCCCACCCTGTTTCTTTGCACCCGATGTCAAGAACAGAAACTCTGATGCAGAGGGGACTGAGGGTGGGTTGTGGAATACATCTTCTTTATACATCTGCATGATGTCTCAAAGAACCAAAAAGTTACAGTAAGTAGCCATTTCTTTTTCTTAAAGTAGCTGAGACTGTGTATACCACATAGGTTCCTCCCAAGCAGTACTCACTGGTGGTGGGGCTGAGATTCTATTTAAACAAGGATTGCAGGAGTGCCTTCCCAACGTTTGCATCTGCTCTGGATGCTGCAGCATTGACATAATTGTTTGTAAATGTATGAACAGAAGACTAAGTGGCAGCTCTGCAAGTGCCCAAATATTGAAACGTTACTTAATAATGTCAAGGACGTGGCCTACGCACTCATAGAATGGACTTGCGCCCTTTGAGGGGGTACAGTCAGGGCTATTTCATATGCTGACTTAACACACATTACTCACCTAGAGATCATCTGTGAAGAGACTGCTTCGGCCTTCATATGGCCTATATACATGAAACAAATAGATGAGGCAAAGCATGAAAATGTTTAATCCTGTCCACATAAAAGGATAGGCATCACCCAATGTCTAACATGTGAAGATGCTCCTCCTCTGGGAATGAAAGAGCTTAGAAAATACACTGCCTGGTTCAAATGAAAATGAAAGATCACTTTAGATAAACATTTTGGGTGTGGCTACAAGGTCACTTTTTCTTTAGAGAATTGCATGTAAAGAGGCTCTGCCATCATAGTATGTAATTCTTACAATCTCCTTGCAGAGGAAACTGGTTCTTGTACTGGAAAATGGAGATGAAGGATTCCCTTTAAGAATCTTGCAACCATGGCATTGGAAAATACTGTTCTTGCATGGATGGGTGGATGTAATGCTGAAATCGCTGCCAGATGCACCCTAAACGAGCTATGTGTAAGGTCCAAGAACAGAAGATATAACAAGTACTCCAAGATGTCTTGGATGAAAGCCAGCTTTGTTTGAACTCAATGGGCCAATGACCACATCAAGAACCACTTTCATTTGGCCAAATAGGCCATTCTGATAGAGGATTTTCTACTATGAGTAGAACCTGTTGGATAGCCTGCAAATGTCACTGTTTCTTCCCATTTAACCATCAAGCAGCCAGGCAATGAGATGCAGGAAACTAAGCGCAGGATGCAAAATCTGACTGGGATTCTTAGTCAGGAAGTCAGGATGAAGAGGAAGGATATGGGATGCTTAATCAATAATGCAAAAAAGTCAAAGAACCAACATTGCCTCGGCCATCCCAGGACAAGGAAGCTGATCTTGGCATGGTCCATTTTCAGTTTGAAGATGACCTGTGGGATGATTGGGATCAGAGGAAAAGCATACAGGAGTGCCAACTAGCAGCTGAGGTGAAGCCCCGACTGAGACCTCTTCACGAGCAAAACAAATGGCATTTCCTGTTGTCCCTTAAGGCAAACAGGTGAAACGTTGGGATACCTCAAGCAACAAATATGAATTGCAGAAGAATGGGCTTCAGAGGCCACTTGTGACCTAGGGAAAAATTCCTGTTGAGATGATCTGCAAGTTGATTCTGGACTCAGGCAAGCAACTGGATATCTGAGTAATATTCTCCTTGATGCAGGATTGCCAGAGCCTCATCACCTCTTGACACAATAAACTCGAGAGTGCTCTCCCTCGTCTGTTCACATAATACATCATGGTGGTACTATCGGCAAGTATGTGAACCACTGAGTCCCAGTGAGATCCTGGGAAGTGTGACAAGTACTGTAGATGGCCTGAAGTTCAAGAATGTTGATATGAAGCTTCCTGCCCCAACCACAGATCCTGAACTTTCAGTGACCCCAGATGTGCTCTCCAGACCATCAAGGAAGCACCAGAAACATCAGTCCTGATTGGTGGGGACCAAGTGAAGGGAATGCCCTGGCATACATTATCCTGACCTGTCCATCACTGCATGGAGTGCAGGATGAGCAGAGGACACCGAAATAGTCTGTCCAAGGGGTGAAGGATTGGATGATAAATTGACCTGAGCCACATTTGAAGAGGATCAAGATGCAACTTAGCAAATGGGACTACCTATGTGAATGCCACTGTATGACCTAACAGCCTTAGGCATGTACAAACTGTTGTGGAAGGGTAAGACTGCAGCTCCACACAAAGGTGGTGAATGGTGCGAAAGTGTTCACTTGGCAAAAACACTCTCAAACTTGTAGAATCTATTAGGGACCCAATGAACTCAATTATCTGAGTGGGGACCAGTGCTGACTTCCCACTCTTTAGGATGAGACCCAGTGATTGAGTAAGCCTAGCATGACATGCACATGAGAAAGAACTTCCTCCCGGGACCAGCCCCTCTGCAACCAGTCATCCAGGTTTAGGAAGGTATGAATACCCCTCTTCTTAAGGTACGCCACCATTATAACCACACATTTGATGAAAGCTTTGGGGGCAGAGGACAGACCAAAAGGGAATATGGTGTAATATGGTAATGATGGTTTGTCACTGCAGAAATCTCTTGTGGCTCAGGAGAATCGCCACATGAAAATAGACATCCAGAAGGTCCAAGGCAGTAAACCAGTCATTGTGATTTAAGGCAGGGAGGACAGCTGACAGGGTGACCATCCAAAATATCACATATCTGATATCTGTTGAGATTGCAGAGATCAAGAATGGGCCTCACCCTCCATTGGATCTGGCAACCAGAAAATACTGGGAATAAAACCTTGATTGTGGTGTTCAAAGAAAATTCTTCTACTGCTCCAAACACGAGTAGAGATTGCAAGGAGCAGAGTCTTGTGAGAAGGATCCCTGAAGAGGGATGGGGAAGGAGTGGGGGTGGGAGATACAAAGGAACTGGAGGGCACAGCCTGATCTGCCAGTTCTTAGGACCCAGCTCTCAGTGGTAATCAAGGCCCAAATGTTGTGAAAGCAAGCCAGCCTGTCCCCGAATGGGTGGAATGTGGAGGTCACAACTGGATTATTCTTTTGGACATATGAATCAAAATGCTTGGTAGATGCAAGGGGATGGGGTGTGGACACAAACCGAATAGCCAAATCCATAACCTGAACACCTCTGGTATCTCTGAGCCATTCTGGGATAGAAGAAGGGAAAGACTACCCAAGCGGAACTGCAGGTAGTACTGTGGTTGCTGCTGCTGTGTGCCATAATGATGTCTCTGTAACACTGAAGTATATATCCTCAGTGAACACAGAGTAACCCTAGAATCATTAAACAACAGTTTCATCAGTCTTTTCTGAAAAAAAAGCACCCAATCATCGCAGGGCAGGTCCTGAATAGTCTGCTCCACACTGGGCTCAATGCCAGAACTTTGCAGCCAAGATACCCTCCTCAGGGTCATAGCTGAGGCCGTAACTCTGGCCAATGTGTCATTGCTCAATGACACGTCCAGACAGTGCCAACTAGGCTGTGTAGGCTGCAATCCTAGTGAGAGTCCTGGACTAGGGGCAAGCCTGGAATAGACTGGCAGAGTAGATCTGCTGCCGCCTGGTATTCTACCAAGTGTCAGGATCAATGTCGTTGGCACTGGACTCAATGGACACCCCTGAGCCAAAAATCAGACTCAATGGTATGAGCTCCTGCATGTCTCTATGCGGTACTGGGGGCAGTTAGAAGGCCCTGCTCCATCCTGCACTCATCTGTACTCTTCTTGGAGGACAAAAAGAGTCTCCACCAGGCCTGGAGTAGTCCGGACTGATCTTATGAGACTTTTTTCCTTGGCACACTCGAGGGTGAATGGTTTCTCTGTCTCTTAGGAGATTTGCCAGACCCAGAAAGTAAGGTAAAATCACTAACTGAGCCTGAGGGTGAACTCTGATCCAACGCAAGCCTCAGTACCAAAACAGGCCTCATGGCCTGCTTGTGGAGGTGCTATTTCAAATGAAGGTTTCTAGCCACCTAAGTCTGTTACGTGAACAATATGCAAACCAAAGCCTACTCTTTGGTATGACCGTCAAAAACAAACACCTCATGCGGGCATCACTGTTGGGGACCGCACTCCCACAAAAAAAAGACAGTGTTTGAACCCTGGTAAGGGCATCACCAGTCCCTAACTAAACTAAATAACTAGCTAACATTGATACTAAGAAGAGTACTGACTAACTATACAACTATATGCAAAGTAAATTCTAAGCAAGTCACAAGGGATTCTGAGGTGAAAACCACACAGAGCTCCAACTCAAGCCACAGGCAGTAAAAAGGAACTCAGAGGTTCAGGGTGGCACCATCTAAGAAAGCCAGGGGAAGGGCTATGGCTATGAGGCATGGCACTGCCCCATGGATACTGCTAGGCAAAGTTCTCTAGTTCCAGTGCACTGGCCATGCGCACGCCTAAGTGGAATATATAGCTCCATCTACTCAAAGTATAATGAATATATTATCAATAGTTGCTTCTAGGGATTCTGGAATCAGTTTAGAAGACAAAAGAAAAGTCAGTTCAGGAGTAAGATGAATGCATTGTACAGAAATACATATAGTCACAGTCACACTCACTGGAGTGTCTCAGTTTCCATCTATCTTTTAAATCAAGTTCATTCATTAGTAATGCCAGGTGGCCTATTGTGCTTTGAGGTCTGGATCTCATGTAATTGGATTCATCCAGATGTCTATCCTAGCATTGTATTCCAGTTGCCTCCCAATATTACAGGAATGTCTTTTTTATTAGAATGTCTGCAATGTCTTTGAAAAATTCAGAATGACCTAGACTTGGATTGTAAATGCTTCCTAGAATTAACTTTTTTGCACTGAAACAGCCTTCAAGAAGGATGGGGGATTAACGTTAGGGAGGGAGAGGAATTATTTAAGTTTAGTACTATTATAGGCACGAGGACGAATGGGTACAAATTGGATATTAGGAAATTTAGACTAGAAATTAGACGAAGGTTTCTAACCATTAGGGGAGTGAAGTTCTGGAATAGCCTTCCGAGGGAAGTAGTGGGGGCAAATGACTTATCTGGCTTTAAGACTAAGCTTGATAAGTATATGGAGGGGATGTTATGATGGGATAGTTTAATTTGAGCAATTGATTTTGGATTATCCGCAGATAAGTCTGCTCAATGGTCTGTGGGAATGCTGGATGGGATGGGAACTGAGTTACTGCAGAGAAATCTTTTTTGGGTGCTGGCTGGTGAGTCTTGCCCACATGCTCAGGGTTTAGCTAATCGCCATATTTGGGGTCGGGAAGGAATTTTCCTCCGGGGCGGATTGGCAGGGGCCACGGAGGTTTTTCGCCTTCCTCTGCAGCATGGGGCATGGGTCGCTTGCTGGTGGATTCCCTGCAGCTTGAGGTCTTCAAATCTCACTTTTGAGGATTTCAATAACTCAGTCATGGGTTCGGGGTTGTTATAAATGTGTATGGGTAGGGTTTTGTGGCCTGCCTTGTGCGGGAGGTCAGACTGGGTGATCATGTTGGTCCCTTCTGACCTATGAGTCTATGATGTATGTTCCATCAGGATCAGACCAAGACTGTACAAGTTGAAGAGTTATATTTTTATGAATTAAATGTGAATGTGCCTCTGCTTTTAGAATTCAGTGATGAATGATACTCAACCCCTAATCACATCTTCTTGATTCTATCAGCATCTATTTCTGCTAGATGAATTTCCCACAAAAAAGCTACTTGGTACTTCTTTGATCTGAGGCTGTCCGGTATACAAAAAGATTTACAGTTAAACATGTGTCTTCCAAATATATTCCAAAGTATATTTGTAACAGAAAACAAAGAAAAACAACAGACTAAAAATAAAGCCAGTGTGGGCACATTCAGATCCCTCATGGCTTCAGTTCCATTCACTCCTCCCCTCTCCATATTATCTAATGATATCCTAAATATTTCTAAATGCAAATATATTTTAAGTCAAATATTACCCTGTAAATATCAGTGAGTATTTTAGGAACATGTATTATTTATTCCTACCAAGGGAAGTTTTTATGTATACATACATACAGATATGTATATGCATATACATACATCCAGACTAATACGTAAATTTACAATTGATTTGATAAACAAAATACAAATTTGGTACAAAATCTAAATATAAAAATACATAAAAAATTAATATTCATGGTATGTCAAATGCCCTGCATAAATTGAATAACTAGTATTATTTAAGGTTTAAGTTCTAGTCTACTTTACGCATCAGGAGTATCATTACCATAACATGATCCAGAAGCTGAACTCATGAAGAGATTCTGTCTAGCAGTGCAAGTTGTGATTAGCGTAGGTAATATTTCAGTCAGTAGATGGTGCTATATCCCCCATCTTGTGTTAAACTATTACTTTATGAATTGCTGTGCTCTACAATTATTATTGCTCAGTTCCAAAGGAGATCAACAGAAGAATTCAGCAAAGCTGGTTATCTGCTAGGAGTTGAAAGATTATAAAAATGTTACCATGTCTACAAGGATACATAGGAAAATAAATTGATTTTTAAATTTGTTGAGGTATGATTTTTATGATGAAAAACCATTTTCCTATATTTGGTCAAATCTGATCTTTTTGGAGTGGCTGCCAAGCCTCGGAGGGAGGTTTTCCAAATCTTGTGGAGACTGCTAAATCCATAGTGAAGGTGGATGCAGATGCTTTATCTGACATTTTTTCCTCTCAGGATCTGCTTTATGCCATTGAATGCACTCTTTTTTGTTAAGATGAGCTGAGAAGGCACAAAAAGAGATTGTGTGGCCTTTGTATATAAGGGTTTCAGTTTTTCTGGCAGTGTTCATTAACATTATTTTATCACTGGATTTCAGCAGCTGAAGGATGATGAGTTTGTGTCTCTCAGATTCTCACCTAGCACAGCATTTGGATTCTCACCTAGCACCTAGGCATTTGACAAAGTCTTTCAGTATATAAGCAGGGCAACAGGAGATCCAACTTGGATAGATCAGGGAGCAGCTTCTGTAGAAAGTTGATAATATCCTTCTCCTCTACATGCACAGAAATATCCAAGGGGCAAAAATTGTATTTTTAAGATCTGTTTTCGAAGTTATCCTGTTTTTCTTCTTGTTTCTCTACTGTAAGCTTTAAGGAGGCAGTTTCTTCTTTAGGTTCACTGGTTTCAATGGCAGCCTTTTGTAGCTCATCTTCCAAGTGAGCCATTTGGCATTTTACATCATGTATATCTTTTGAGAATGAACCCATTCTTTCAGTGTCCTGATATCCTGGGCTAGGCTCTGCTATGGCCTTGTAGTCTCCCCCTCATTTGCCTAGGTGGTGATTCAGACTTTGGTCTTCTGCTGCCTCCCATGTTTTTATTGAAATTTATTGAAATTTTATTGAAATTAATTCTGTAATTAACTCATCTTCACCTCATTGGCTCCATATCTTTGGAGGATACTTTATGTTCCTATCTTCTGATGGATGCCACCTCAAGTATTAATCTATTCTCAACTCAACAAACTAACCCCCTTTTGTTAGAAAAGGGTGGAACTTTGTGACAAAGGAGTTCTGGATTGTTGATTAAGCAAAATCTAGCTAACACCTTCTTAGAAACATGTAGGTCTTTCCCCTGTTTTTGTTTAGACTTCCTTTGTTCTCTCATGTAATTATCAAAAATGCTTTGACAACACTGAATTTAAGAGTATAAAGAGGGAAGCAATCCCAATAGCAAGTGCGCTTCAAGACTGAAAAATCATTTCAGACACAGAACTATCATCTCGCCCAGCTTTCTTCTAAGACTATAGATCTAAGCCCTGGAGAAGCTGTCAAGAATTGAAACCACCACCACTTGCCTGCATTGGTGAGGAAAACTGCTTTTGCAGTTAATATATACTGGACTTTTGGTTTGGGAGACTCATTTCATAAGTGTAGCAATTAAAGCCTTTCTGTCATTATTGAATGAGTGTCATGTCAATTCCGGAACGCACTAATATCAGATCCCAGTTGGTCAGGGAACACTTTATAGTTAGAATGTTTTCCCTAATATCTAACCTAAACCATGCTGCAGATTAAGCCCATTACTTCTTGTCTTACGCTTGGGGACATGGAGAACAACTGATCACTGGCCTCTTTCTAACATCCCTTAACATATTTGAAGAAGGTTATCAGGTCCATCCTCCTCACCCCCCCCCCCGTCCTTTTTTCTCAAGACTACGCATGCCCAGATTTCCCTATAGGTCAGGCTTTCTAAACCTTGAATCATTTGTCTGGCGTCTCTAATTTGTCCACATCTTTCCTAAAGTGTGGTGCCTAGAATTAAGCACAACACTCTTGTTAATACATCATAGAATGATATAAGCCTTTTTCACAACTGCATCACCATGTTGGTTCATAT
Source organism: Mesoclemmys tuberculata (assembly GCA_007922155.1). Classification (NCBI taxonomy): domain Eukaryota; kingdom Metazoa; phylum Chordata; order Testudines; family Chelidae; genus Mesoclemmys; species Mesoclemmys tuberculata. The sequence goes on from ML675611.1 coordinate 35,866,621, forward strand.
TCAGTTTGTGATCCATTATAACCCCCAGACCATTTTCAGCAGTTCTACTGCCTAAGTCATTCCCTGAGTTGTATTTGTGCATTTGAGTTTTCCTTCCTAAGTGTAATACTTTACACTTGTCTTTTGGTTTGTCTATACAGTGACACTCAAGAAAGTTAATTTGAATTAAATAAAGGTATGGATTTAAAGCGGCTTAAACTGCATTAACCCCCCCTGTGTGATACACTTATTCAAAATTCAAGTGGCCTTAATTTGATTTAGTTTAATTAATGTCCAAAGTGAAATAAGCTAAATCAAAGTAAGGCCACTAATACTGAATAAGAGGGGTTTAATGCACTTTAACTAATCCACTTGAAAAATTCATTGGATTAATTTTCCTCAGAATCCCTGTGTACACAAGCCCATTACTGAATTTTATTGTCTTGATTTTAGACTAATTCTCCAATCTGTCAGTTATTTTGACTTCTAACTATCCTCCACAACAATTTGCGATCCTGTCTGTTTGGTGTCATCCACAAATCTATAAGCATATTCTCCACTCCATCATCCAGATCATCAATGAAAATATTGACTAATATTGGAAACAGGACAGACGCTTGCATGACCCCACTAGACGCATCCTCGCAGTTTGACAGAGAGTCATTGATAACTACTCTTTGAGTAGTCTTTCAACAAGTTTTGTACTCCTCATTTTATAGCAGTTTCATTTAGATCATTTTTCTTTAGGTTGCATATGAGAATGTCAATTGAGACTGTGTCAAAAACTTTCTAAAAAAAAATCAAGGCATATAATGCACATAGCTTCCCCATCTACAAAGCAAATAGCCTTGTCAAAGGAACAAAATTAGGTTGGTTTGGCATGATTTGTTCTTGACAAATCCATGTTGGCTATTACGTATTACCCTCTTATTTTCTAGGTGCTCTCAGAATGATGGTTTCATAATTTGTTCCAATATCGTTCCAAGTATGGAAGTTAGACTGATTGGTTTAAAATTCTCCAGGTCATCTTTATTCCCTTTTTTAAAAAATAGATATTATGTCTGCTCTTCTCCAGTTCTCTGGGGCCTCACCTCTTCTCCAAGAGTTCTCAAAGATAACTGCTAATGATTCTGAGATTGCTTCAGCTTGTTCCTTAAGTACCCTAGGATAAATTTCATCAGGCCCTTCCTATTTGAATATACCTAATTTATCTAAATATTCTTTAATCTGACCTTTCCTTATTCTGGCTTATATTCTTTCCCCCTTGTTGTTAATATTAGTTGTGCTAAGTATCAGTTCATAATTAATTTTTTTAGTGGAGTCTGAAGCAAAACAGGCATTAAATACCCCAGCTTTCTTCATGTCATCCATTATTAGCCCTCTTTGCCTGCTAAGTAGTGGATCAAACCTTTCCTTCATTTTTCCTCTTGCTTTTGTGCCTTGAATATGTCTACAACAGAAATGTTACAGCAGCAGTGCACAGCTGCAGTGCAGGTCTTCCGACCCCAAGACAGAGGTTGCAGACCAGACAGAAGGATTTTCTTCCCACGAGGAAGATCATCAGGCCTTGCTCTTATTTAAGAGACCTTTTTTTCCACTTGTGAGTCAATCCTCAATTCATCAGTGGGGATACTCAATTGTCAGCACTTCTGAGGCACATTAGGTCCTCTTCTGTCTTCCTTCCCTTTTATGTTACTTTCTGCTCCACTCTTTCTTTCTTCCCATCGTATCTCTCACTTTGTCAGGTTCTCATCAATCCTGAAATCAAATGCGCTACATCAGCAAAGCATGATGAAATGGCCATGACCCTGCCCGATCTATGGAGAAAGGACACAACCAAATGATGTCCCTGACTAGAATGTGGACAATAGTCCAAGCAACAGTCGTCGTGGTCAACCTGCCAGCCAAAGAATCCATTTGTAACTGACCCAGCTGTTCAATGTTTCAAACACATCACCAAAAACCATACTTCGCCTACCTTTTCTATTCTGTGTCTCCTCCATCTTGTGTCTGCTTGTTAGAAAAGGAGATGAAAATATCCTTCCCGCACCAGGACTGAGAGTAAAATTGATACTTTTTTTTTAAATCCAAGAAAGGTTGTTAATGAAAATAAAAGACATTCATATTTTGTGTCCATAAGGAGAGGGATTTTAAGAAGTTTTGATTAAGTTTGTTTTGCTTAACTACTCAATTTCAGTTTCAATATACTTATATGTATTTCTTGTTCTTTCTTGCGTTTCAACAATAAACTTTTATCTTTAGAAAAATGCTTTGGGGTGTTTGCCCCAAAAATGAGTAAACCAAGGTCTCAGTAGAACCTGCTCCCATCCCCCCGAATCTTTGTAATATTGTTTCAGTGTTGGACAGTGACAGAATTTAAAACACCTTTAACTCTTTTGGCCCTGGGGATCAATACATCTCTCTGCATGAAGATAGTTTGCAGTTATGTTTTTAATATTGTCTTCCTGAAAAATTGCAAGCGCGTCTCAACTCCTCTTTCCCTTAGATTTTCTTTCCATGGGACCATCTTAACATCCAATTTTCTGGATTTGTTAAACTGCTTTCAGAAGTCCGTTATCCTTATTCTTCTGCTTTAATTTCTTCCTTTACCTAGAATCATTAAATCTATCATTTCATGATCACTGTCACACAATTGCCTTCAAAACCCTCAGATTTGCAACCAATTCCTCCCAGTAGACAGAAATAAAAAAGCTGCCCCTCCTGGTTACTTCCTCCACCTGCTGAAACAAGAAGTTCCTCCCAATACATTCCAAGAACTTCTTAGATATTTTGTGTTTTGCTGTATTACTTTTCCAACAGATGTCTGGATAGCTAAAGTCCCCCATTACTACAAGGTATTGTGTTTTGCATATTTCTGTTATTTGTTCCAGAAATGACTCATCCTCCTCCTCATCCTGATTTGGTGGCCTTCAGTAGACCCCCTACTATAACATCATCCCTTGTATTTTTCCCCCTTTTATTTTCTCCCAGAAATTTTCAGTTGGTCTGCCTCTCTCCTCCATCTGGATGTCAGAACAAGTGTGTATACTCCTGGTGTATAATGCAACATCCCTTCTCTTTTCCCTGCCTATCCTTCCTAAATAAGCTATACCCCTCTATTCCCATATTCCAGTCATGAGATTAGTCCCAGGAAGTGTGATGCCATTTAAGTAATAATTTGAGAGCATTCACATTTCTGTTCCCCTCATTCAGAGAAGCACAGAGAGTCTCCACTTCTCCCCTGAAAGCTATTTTTAAAATTATTTTCATTTTAATGTGGTGGGTTATCAAACATCTGGTCTCTCTATATCCATCACTCCTAGCTTTTCCAATAAGGTGACTAATGGAGCAAGGTGCACCCCATATAAAGCATCCCATATAGAAACTAAAGGTACATTTCTGTTTTTGTGGGAATATGTTGCTGGCTAGTGAATGTGACATGATGATAATTAGTAATTAGTTGGCTCCCCAACTCAATTCTCATCCACCCATTATGACCTCAAATTTTTCAGGGTGGTACATGAGTAGGAGTGTTAGCTGTAGAGCTACTCCTATTAACATATGGGTACTGAACAGGTGCAGTGGAGAGAGCCACCCACATGCAGGAGGATTTTGCTCTGAGTTATTGCTGTAAACAGAGGCTTTGTAACAAATGCGCTATATACCACGTTAAAAAATGATCCCTAATTGTGTAAGGGCTACAGAAGACCCAGAAATTGTTGCACACAAATTAAACTTGACTGAACAGCCTGCATTCCCAATGCAGTTAGTCTATGCAATGCCAGCAAATCCAAGGACCACATCAAAGAAAAATGCTATCAACTTTTAAACCAGAAACTTGTTAAGAATAAACAGCAGATGATACATTTATGATCACTTATCATGACTCCTCTGAAAGAGGAGAAACGTCTCTTTGTATGCCTTCTCCACTATTGGTAACCACAATTCAACACTTAAGTGATATTACCTATAAAATGCTAACTGCTGCCTCAGCAATTTGACAATTTATATAGTTATGTATTTTGACATACTTAGGTCAACATATTAGACCAATATCTTTTTAGATGTTTTTTATACACACAAAATATTCTCCCTAATATTCCCTTTCCCCCTCAATGAAGACATTTTTTACATAATCTTCTGCCCTATAAAGATATTTTGGAAACCTTGTGCATTTAAAGGGATAGATCTCTAGCTGCCCAGACACTACCAAAGCCAACTGCAGCATTGAGAATAGACTTTAAGAACATCAGCTAAGAAAAACAGTCTTCTACCATTTGAGCTGCAGGAGGATCTCTTTTGGCTCTCAGTTATAATATAGGTTTTATGTTCCATAAGCAGTCAGCAACAAGAGGGAAATAACACAAGCAGACTCACAGTCTTAATAGGCTGCAGTATTGAGGCAAAAATCAAATTCTGCTATAAGAAAAAGATTGTAATACCAAAGAATAAATATCCAAAAGTGTTAAACTATAACTGGACGTTTCTATTTTTTAAACTGATGTGCTCTCTGGCTTTTTGTCTTGATTTTCCTATTCCATATTCCACCTCCCTTTCTGAGCTGAGGGTCACCAGCCAGGAACCTTCTGATACAGGACTAAGGACACATATGTCAATACCATTTTATGATTCAGATGACAAGAGTTTGTTGCTGCACAGCTATTACCCTGACTGCTTTCCTGGCATGAGTCACATTCAGAGAGGAAGATCATGCCTCTTACAAACTTCATTACGTAGGCTAGTTGGGAGGATTCTTGATGTCCTTAAGTAACCCAGTAGCCCACGCATCATTTTGATGCAACAATACTGAATATAACAAACAATTTGTCCTGTTGGACAGAGTGAATCTGGCAACTTCCTTTGGAGTAATCTGTGTGGCTGGCACCACTGCCATTATCACAATAGGCTAAACACCACAATTCAGCTACTATGCTGGGAGGAAGGAATTTCAGGATCTTCTGCAGGCAAATTAGAGGCTAGAGAAGTCCCTCTTTTGTTTTTAAACTCTGCACCCTCTCACATTCTTCCTACACCTCTCAGCACCACCATTCTCCTCAGGATAGCATCCATCCATTACATACAGGACTGGACGGACTCCCTTCTGAGTCTATCAATCTTTCTCCTTAAACCTAAGATGCAGAAAAAAACAAAGTTCTAGATTTGTGTCCATTTGTATGTATAGAAAAAATGTGTCATGAATCCTTCAAACATTTTTCTTCCTTGTTTTTTACTTTAGAAATAGCAAGAACATCAAACCTTGTCTTCCCTGATTTTAATGGTAGTCTATTTGGAGGACCAGAAAACTGGATTGTGAGCCAAATTAAATAGGGAGTAACAAAAACAACAGCAGCAACAAACTACAATCCTACTAGTTCTCCAGTTATACACAAAGTCTTTCAGGAGAAACAGGGTCATAAGGACTCTTATTTCTAGTGTAAAATACAAACTTCTTCTAAAACTTCTTTCAGCCCTTCTTTAAACATCATAAAGTAGCAAAAATAAAGACATTTCTATAAGGTAGAAGCCCAACTATTTTCTTTTTACCGGTGACTTTTAATCAACTAAAAGAATCTTTGAGCTATATACGTCTGCTACTGGCCAAACCCCAAGAAACATAAACAAAGAGAGACTGAGAATCAGACCCAAATCCAAGTCTCTTGCAACCGAGAGCATGGACCCTAGGTAATAAAGTCATTTCCACAATAACAGCTCTTATCATCAATGTTATGTTGTAAGCATATCACCCCTCCTGCCTCCACTCTCTTGTCTTCTGTTGATAGTCTTGAGGATGGTGCAGTCCTAATGAACAATCACTTTTAAAACCTTCTCCCCCCCTTTTCCTCCTACTCACAGCAGGGTTGGTCCACTGTGCACTCCCAAAAATGCATCTTCTTCAATAATTTTCAGGTATTTGTTCTTGTGCAGGTAGCTGCAGAGAAAAAATGCACAATTATCTGGTGATAATATATCTTCCATGAGCTACCATATGTGAAAAGGAAAGAGGAATATGAGCACCCTGGTGAAAAAGGACAAGACTAGAAGCTGCAGGACACCCTGAATTACTACAAGGGCCACAGTTTTTTATGCTTTAAATAAAGTTGACAAACAGCTAGCAGTTACCCATGCGCAATGAATTTGGTGGCTCTCAGGCCTATCGCTAATGGTGCAAGTGTCCACATCACAAAAACTACTTCCTCAAGGGACAAGGAGAGGCACCCAAGACTGAATAAGTTATGGATAATGAACAATCTATCTAACCATTAGGGATGGTCCCTCCAGACAAGGTTGAGGCACACTGGCTAAATAGCACAGAGGAAACTTGCCTTGCCACAGCCTGTACCATACGTATTCTGTGCAGACCAGTTCTGTACAGGATTAGTCTCTGGAACTGTCAGTTGACACTGTTCTTTGGCATTTAAAAGCTATAAAAAGACCTTTGCTCATTGAACTCTACCTGTAACTTGCAATGAGTTCCTTTTCTGCTTTCATATTATTTATGACTCTGCCATGCAGTAGTTGAGGGAGAGTTACAGTTACACCCTCAGATAGAAATAGTTATTGTTATACTTGATAACTATCTAACTTGATAAGTAGAATTACTTTTGCACTTAGAGAGAAACCAGCAGACATGGACACAGGTATCCTTATACTCTTCTTGAGTAGACTCAAGACTGTCAGCAATAGCATAAGCTATCCCATAATGCTCTAGCCCTGTTAGCTATGGCAAGCTAGGCAGGACACAAAATACATAAATTATACATTGTGTTACTGATTGCATACATCGGTGTTCTTCCACCTACTTCTAAAAGCAATCAGTCTTTAAAAATCAAAATCAAATGAAATACAAATTTCCACTGCCATTGTTACTCTGTCTTTATTCAAAAATATTTTTAAAGGTTACCCTGTTCAAAATGAGACCTATTCCACTTCTCTTCAGTTAAGAGAAGGAAAAGTAAGGAGGAAAATAGGGGGAGAAAGAAAGAGGAATGGGCTTTGAGAAACATCCACTTCTCTTTAGTTGGAAGAGGGGGTGGAAGGAAGGGCAATCAGGGCACAGGGAGCCATCGTGTGGGGACAGCAGGCAACAATGCTTTCTCCAGCCTAGTTTCACTAAAAGGAGAGAAGACACGAGTGTGAGGGATGGGAAGAGTTTTGAATGCAGTACCAAGCTTTTCAGATCACCTGTTGAACCACATTTTAAAAAGTGGCCTCTGCATCTACATGTCCACTTTATCCAATCAACATTTTACATACTATCACAATTATTTTGCTTGGTATAAAATAAGCTCAATTAACAAGTCTCAGGGAGAATGAATAAACTCAAATAAAGTCTTACCATTCTGAACATTTTAATCTTTTTTTCAGCAAAAGGCCAAGAGATATTCCCCCCCCAAATAAATTGAATCCCCCATCCCAAACACACATGCATACCATATACTCCAAACATTCTCCCTAATCAAATCTGGAGCGGGGGAGGAGGATAAAAGCATTGGTGTCCCTAACCTCAGATTTGAGGAGGCAAAAATCAGGGAGCTGTAGGAAAACATTTTCCATGTTGATCTGAGAATGAGAATACATGTTTCAGGTGCCATAAGGTTGCATAACCAAGATAGGGCTTCCCAAGTATATGAAACAATTTCGAGGTCAGACTGAAGCTCCTTTGAAAGAAGGGGAGAGAAAGGATGAACCTGAAGGAAAAAAATCAACTAAATCAAACCACACCACTCTGATAATGTTAACAACAAAATCTATGTTCTTAAATTCTGGAGAAACTTGAACAATTTCCCTCCACCATTCTGAATTTTCCTAAAGCCTATAGGATCACAGGGTTCTCTCATCCCTACACACAAGCCATGTAAACAAAGACAAATATCATCTTTTGTTCCATGTCACTCCGGCAAATGAAATACCAGAGAAAATGTAGATACAGGTAGCAGTGCATATGCAGAGAGACAGGGTAGCATGTTACACAGTTAAAGAAATACCACACAATACTTATTGAATACTAAAGAAATTACCATAAAACAGCAATGGAACAATTAAAGCTAAATTCAGTGCTACTCCTTAATCTTAAGAAAGTGGCCAATCTACCTAGCCAGAGGATAAATCCTGGGCATCAGTTGCATTCCAATTTAGCAAAATTTGCATTTTGTTTTAACCTGAAATTTAGTAGCTTTTAAAATATCTGGTTTATTCTTGCCCGTAATTCATTCCAGTAACAAACTCCTCTAGAGAGGTCAGGCATTTTACATCAGACAGTTTTTCCCAATGGACAAATATATTGTACCATATCTGATTTCGCTTATGATTACTTGAATAGAGAGAGAAATAGACTTCTAGAATGGAGTTTGGCACAACTGATTAAGAGAACTTTAAATTAGGAATTTTTGGGGGAGGGGTGGTTGGGAGGTGACCGGGTAATCTCCATGCCTGATTTTAACATTGAAAGGGAGGAAAATGAAATACAGGATATAGCAGTGGGTAGAAGACTTGCCATTAAGAGACAAGGTGGTGTAGATACCAGTCTAGCAGGTGATACTGGCAGTAGAATGACTGTGCTGAATCGTGTAAGGAATGTGAGCGAAGTCAAACAGCAAAAATTAAGATGTTTGTACACCAATGCAAGGACCTCGTGGGCAACAAAATGGAGGAACTAGAGCTATTTGTGCAAGAAGTGAAACCAGATATTATAGGGATAACAGAAACATGGTGGAATAATAGTCATGACTGGAGTACAGGTATTGAAGGGTATGTGCTGTTTAGGAAAGACAGAAATAAAGGCAAAGATGGCTGAGTAATATTGTATATCAATGATGAAGTAGACTAAAGAAATTAGAAGTGATGCAAAGGAAAAGACAGAATCTGTCTGGACAAAAATCATATTGGCAAAGAAAACTACAGAATACCAGAATCTGATTTGGATATGGATAGAGACCTCCTTAATGTTTTAAATGAAGTAAATGCTACTAGGAGCCATGTGATTATGGGAAACTTTAATTTCCCAGATGTAGACTGGAATACTAGCGCTAGTAATAATAAAAAGACCAAGATTTTCCTGGATGTGATAACTGACAGATTCCTTCACCAAATACTTGCTGAACCAACAAGAGGGGATGCCATTTTAGATTTGGTATTGGTGCGTAATGAAGACCTCTTAGAAGAACTGGTTGTAGGGGACAACCTTGGTTCGAGCAAACATGAGCTAATTTAGTTCAAATTAAATGGAAGGATAAACAAAAATAGATCTGTGACCATGGTCTTTGATAAACAAGCCGAGCTCTGAGCCTCCTCTCATAAGGCAGGTTTTCCATTCCTCAGATCATCCTAGTAGCCCTTCTCTGTGCCTGTTCCAGTTTAAATTAATCTTTCTTAGACATGGGAAACCAGACCTGCACATAATATTCCAGATGAGGTCTGACGAATGCCTTGTATAATGGTACTGAAAATACCTTGCCTGATGCATCCTAGGACCGCATTACCTTTTTTTCAGGGCCACATCACATTGGCAGCTCATAGTCATCCTGTGATTAACCGAATTGGTTTAACTGTAAAGTGTGCAAGTTAGACTGGAAGTCATAATTTTTTGTATTGAAAATTACAAAGGATCTAATCCTGTCCCCACTGAAGTCAACAGCAAAATTTCCATTGACTTCATTGGACACAGGCCCATAATTCTCACTGTAGACAAGTCAGAAAATTAAGATATTTAAATTGAGCTATAAAATGCAAGTGCACAATGGGCACTGGAATGTATTTCCTGAATATTATTTGTTAGGCATAACACATACATAATTTCTTGAATGCCACTGAGAAAATCTCTCATAGCCTACCCTCTCATCTGCTGTCATGTGAAATAGGCCCTAATTCTGCTTTATACCAGGGATTAGCATCTCCCTATATCTGACACTCTATGGAGAAATATTGGAGCCATTCTTCTTTGTCAAATGTTGACCCAGTGGCTTTAGTGTCCTGAGCTACTGTTTCACTATTTGCCATTTCCCTTCATTTCCTGTCTGCAAATCTAACACTGTGTATCTTTAAAAATAAAAAACAGAACAAGAGCTAAGGATTAATCAGGACTTCAACATCTTGGCTTGAAGCAAAAGAAAACTTGTTTGGCTGAAGCACTACAAATCATTGCTTGTCCAATTTTGCAATATTTGTCTCTAATATTTAAGACACCCCTGGAAATAACGAAGTTGAAAGATAACAGTTCCGATCTGCCAATAGAATTAGACAGACTCTCAAACCTACTGAGTCATCCAGAGACCAATGGCATGTTTATAATAATGCATTAATGAGGAGGGGCTTTATTGCTGCCTTCCGGTTTGAACGTACATGACTCAGGCCCATCAGAATGCAGGATTTCCTGATACTAATTGATTTCAGTTGTTTAAGCACTTTTTGTTTTGTTTAATATGTACCTGATTTAAATGGAAAAGGAATAGATTCTCTTTGCTAATTTCTGCTTTGACTGAAGGTTTTTATATACGACTGGTTTAGCCTCTTCCAACAGCTCCCTTTTTCTGCTGTATATTTCTTGTCTAAATGTACTCTAATTTTTTTCTCTCGAGTAAATCATCATGAGCAAGACCAAATTAAAAGCGTCAATGCCCTTGTTCACTTATTATCCTTTTAACAATAGTTTTAAGTGAATGTTAATGCCCAGATGATGCAGGAGACAGTGCTACAGAAGCTTCCTTGTCAAGCCTTCCATTCTTTCACCAATATCTGTCACTGTTGATAGCACTATCACCCTTCTCTTCATGCCTGCCTATTATCTGGATGTCATCTTTGACTCCATCCTCTCTAGCTCTATACATCCAGCCTATATCCAAATTATGCTTCTTCCTTTTTACTATTTCCAAGTTCCAATGTTTTCTCTGTCCACACTCCTTAAATCTTTTCAATGCTTATCATTGCGCATCTTGATTACTGCAGCCTATTCCTCTCTGGTCTTGACACTGCCCTCAGGTCAATTTTGAATGACCTTCCTGACCTGCCGTTCTAACCATGTCATTCTAGAACTGGCTGAAAAAATGGAACAATTCTAAAGTTGTTTCTGTCTTAAAGGGTATGACTCCCCCCCCTCCCTATTTTCCAAAAAAAGGTTTTGGTGAAACATTTTTTTTTTAATTTTGGTTTCTTCCTTCTTTGCAGCTTTTCCTTCCTGATATTGATTGGAATATAATGAATGATGCCCAGGGTTTTTTCCCTCCCTCTCTTTTCCCCTTTTTGCTACTTTGTAACTTTTCAAAACTTCTAATTTTGAAGAGTTATGGAATTTCATTTTTACTTTTGCCACTTGGAAACTCTTCAGAAGTTGAGGAAGTACTGAAAACCTATAGAGTGGTAAAAGTAAAAATGCAAAAGGAAAAAAAAGGAAAAGAATTGCATTATATTGCATGCAATGGTAAAACCCAACCCCCTGAAAATTTAAAATGTTAACATTTGGAATGTAGATGAAAAAACTGTAAAATGTAGAAAAACCAGGCGTGTTTTACAAAAATGTTTTATTTTTAAAAAGGGAAAAAAGTTTCAAATAAAGAATTTCAAGCAGTCCTATGCCACTCTTTGAATCCCTCCAATGGCTTCCCTTTTTCCACTGCATCTTATGCAAATCTCTAGTCCCTACCTTTATGAGTCTCCACAAACTTAGCCTCTCCCTATCTGTCATTATATCTTATAGCATCATTTCCCCCAGCACCATATTCTCTACAATGATGCCAACTCCATTGCCTGTTTGTCTACTTCTCTCAACAGTACCTCCACACTTCTACCATGCTGCACCAATGCACGCTCCCCAAATTAATCTGTAAAGCCTTTACCTGTCCTCCTTCAAATATCTCAAGATTCTCTTTTATCATGATGCGTGTAGTAAGGAAGCAACTAATAATGGCTAATTAAGTGATCAGCTAGGACTACAGACATCATTAATGTCTTGTTTATATCCTAAAAAATATGAAGAATAAAAAAGTTACTTACCTATAGTTCTTTGAAATGTGTTGTGCATATATATATTTCACTCATGGTGCACAGGCACCCCATGAACTCAATATCAGTGTATTTTGGCCAGCAATGTCCATTGGGGCTTTGCACATGATCAGAGTGTCCTTGTAACCTGCACTGAGGGTATATAAGGCATATAGCCCAACCAGTACTCAATTCCTTCTCCACCAAAGAATCCTAGTGGCATAGGACACCATAGCAACTCCAGTTACTGATTTTCTTTCTTTGAATGTTACCCATATGCATATATTCCAAACATACTGACTCACAAGATCTGATTCAGTGTAAGGAGGTGGGTCTCAGAATCTAAGTGAATAAAGACCTCAGCACAACTTTGACAAAAGATGCATCAGACTTGATGTTTCTACAATAGAGTTTGTAAGGCAGTCACTAGAGATCAATTCATATATTCATAAGACACTACTCTATAATAAAGATATTTTGTAAGGATACTGCTGAGGCAGCCTGTACTATAGGGGAATGAGCACTCATTGTCAGCTGTTAAAACTAGAGATCCTAGTACTGGATAAGTATAGAAAAATTCTGCCTCTGCAAAGGAGCATGGCATTTAAAAAACAAAAACAAATCCCTAACGTAGCATGAGTTTGCCACAAAATCTTTGAAGGTCCATAATAGCATCATTAACAGGGAAAGCTATTCTTCTAGCTGTAGCTGAATGAAGTCCATCAATCAGTTTGTGAAAATGCTCCTGAACCTCCTCAATGGGTGTTTGAAGAGACTCAGCCACTCTCTTAGGTAAGTTCTGAAAATTTTTAAAATCAACAAGTTGCAATGAGGCAGCAGGGACTACAACTTGTCAGGCAACATGAATGATATAGGTGTCGGTCTCATCAAATCACCAGCTTGAGGGACTTCTTCAGACATCTCCTTAGTTAAAGGAGGACCTTGAAAAGCTAATGTCAAAGAGCAGGTTAAGTAGTGGAAGCAGAAGGAGGAGTTCTTCCTGAGGGGTGGCACAGAGATCTGATGGTTTGGCCTGTATGTACGCTACAGATTCCAGACAGGCCATGCAGGCATATTGCAAAGGGAAGTCCCAACAGCGAAGAGATAGTTAACCATGAGGGAAGATAATCTCACATGGGAAGAGTCTTTTGAACATTTACAAGAACTGTAAGAGGCAAAAGGAGATGCTCTTGAGGAATATATAAATGACACTTGCACCCTATCTTGTCATCCTGAGGAAGATATAATGGAGCACTCCACATCCAGTGGTAGGGTGGAAGAAGCTGGACAGCAGTTATGGAAAGATAGGGAATTGTTTCTTCTTTCAGTTATTGTACAGGTTCATTCTGCTGTAGGTGACTCACAAGCAAACATGGGGGTGGGCTTGGCATCTGTCTGAACGGTAATGGTAAGTCAATCTGTCCAAAGCTGGCATCATCTCTGAGCTGGTGGTAGATGGCATAATGAACAGCAAAAGTGTGGACTGATGACCAAGTCACAGGTTTTCAAATGTCTATGATATGTTCTTGTGCCACAAAAGCCACTAATGCTGCCTGCTCCCTATTGGAATGAGCCAATACTCTAGTTGGTGCAGTTACATTAACCAACTGATTGCATAAACAAATGCATGAAGAAATCATATCCTCTGAGTGGAAACTGGTGAACACTTAACATGGACTGCAACTGCAATGAACAATTGCATTGAAGACAAAGGGCTTAGTATGCTCCAGAGAAAAAGCTAAAGAGGTTACTTTACCAGTAACTGAGTGTCCATCAAGACACGTGCTCGATTTGTAGGCACTTTGTGGATGTATAAGGGACTTTAGTCTCTGTCACTCTGGCACCTTTCAGCAGCACTAAATTCATTGCAGAAAGGAGTTCAAGAATAAAGTTGAACTGTGCTCCTTTTGAAAGGTAAGAAGAATCCACCTCTCACACCCAGCTCTTTAGGTCCAGGGGTCAGAGTCAGAGGGAAAAAGTGATGATACTCTACAAATTGGACCTTACAATCCGAGAGTAGCTGGATCTTTCTGTTAAAATGTTTGAAGTAAAACAACATTACATCTGACATCAGGAGCGCTGGAAGCTCCCTAGAATCAGGTGGGCCACTGGCACCTGAACCGCGGTCGTGTCCCCTGCTCCATTTCTTCCCCCTCTGAGGCCCAGCCCCCATAGACTCTCAGACTCTAAGGTCAGAAGGGACCAATATGATTATCTAGTATGACCTCTTGCAGAACGCAGGCCACAGAACCTCACCCATCCACTCCTGTAATTGACCCCTGACCTATGACTGAGTTATTAAAGTCCTCAAATCATAGTTTAATGACTTTAAGCTACAGAGAATCCACCAGCAAGTGAGCCATGCCCCATGCTACAGAAAAGGCAAAAAATCCCCAGAGCCTTTGCCAATCTCCCTGGGGGAAAATTCCTTTCCGACCCCAAATAAGGCAATCAGTTAAACCTTGAACATGTGGACAAGACTTATCAGCCAGACACCCAAGAAAGAATTCTCTGTAATAACTCAAACCCATCCCATCTAACATCCCTTCACAGGCCACTGGCATATCTACCACCAGTAGTCAAAGATCAGTCAATTGCCAAACTAGGCTGTCCCATCATACCATCCCCTCCATAAATTTATCAAGGTCAGTTTTGAAGCTAGATAGGTTTTTTGCCCCCATTGCTCCCCTTGGAAGGCTATTCCAGAACTTCATTCCTCTGATGTTTAGAAACTTGCATCTAATTTCAAGTCTAAACTTCCTGATGGCCAGTTTATAGCCTCTATATGCCACCTCTTCCCCCACCCGCAAGGTCCTGCCCTCACATCGCCTCCCCCCCGCCCATCCAGAGTCCTTGCCCCTAACTTGCTCCTTTACACCCCCTCCCCCTCTGTTGCTCAGCCTTAAGGCAAGTAAGAAGTGGGAGGGCATAGTCTAACCACTTTTAAAACTGATGGGGCCATCGCTCCCAGACTCCCCTGTTCCGATGCCCCCCTCTGGAATCCTTAGGGTTCAAAATCAACACCATATTGACACTACATTTGGAATCCTTGATTCAGCATCAACATTCTATTGAGAAGAATGGGGCAGTTCACACTTTTCAAAGCTATTGTTTCTGACTGTTTACAGACAGTTTTGCTACAGGTCATGTATGGAAAGTTTCATTTACAAAAATAGAGATTACAAAGTTCTTTAAAAAAAGAATACAAAGAAACTTTGCTGAACCAGATGAGGGTATTTTGCTGTTTCACTTCATACAAGCTCAACTCAGCACACGTTTAGGACACCAAATAAGGCTGAACTAAGACTGAAAACTTATTCCTTTTATATAAGGGTAAATGCCAATATGGCCAGGAGTTCTGACACGCACATATGTGAGGGTAGTAAGACTAGAAATTCCTCCAAAAACATCCCTCAAACTCCATTTCAACAAAATAATACAATATAAAAAATGTAATGACTGAAAACTTTCATACATAATGTATACACTAATTTTTGGAAAGATTAAAGCATTCTACCTCACAGCCCAGAAGGTTTCAATCAAGATAATTGCCTCAGAATGTATTTAAATACATGCCACTTCTTGGGATTTCTGTGGGAAATTGGGAATGCCTTGGTACTATCCAGTAACAGTCCCTACAGTGCCGCAGTCTAGTGACAGTCAGTGTAACTCTTCTACTTACACTGTCCTTATCTACCTAAACTCACATAGCCTCTGACTGCCAGATGCTGCGACTGGATGACACGGGAGGGAATATAAGATAATTGCCCTGTTCTATTCATTTCCTATGAAGCACCTGGCATTGGCCATTGTTGGAAGGAAAGATATTGAGCTAGATGGATCTTTAGTCTGACACAATATGCCCATTCTTATATGCCACCTGTTAGATACCCAAGCACCTATGCTATTATGGAAAACTTCTCTGTCTAAGAGGGGCTGCAACTGAACCAGTGTGGATAAAATAAGACCCATCCTAAATCTTTAATTAAAACTTGAACTTTTCTGGAAATTCAGAAATTCTGGTTAACTACTGAAAAAAAATGCAGCTCTTTTGTGCTTCCTGGTTTAGGCTAAGATGTGGCACAGAAATAGCAAGACAGCATGAAGCATTTCACTTTCACAGAATTTGAGATTTGGTTAAAAGAAGGAAGTACCAGAAAACATCAGAGGCATCCTAATGCACATCTCTGGTGAAGAATCTTTCTAGTCATAAGATTTTTAGCAGGATTTCTTAGGCAAACTTCTGTTCATGGTAACTTTGGTATACTTTGCTGAGGTGAACAGAACCTCTAGAATCTTTTGAGGTTTGCTCATTCCTAATGACTGGCACAGATAACCTACATGATGGCGTCAGGAGATAGGGAAGAAGCCTACCTGGATATTAAGTAGCAGTATTTGTTGGGAGGCTGAACAGGAAAATATGTAAAGGGAAAAAAATTGGGAGGACTGTTTCATCCTATTGCCACACCCATGTGTCATGTACACAGCAGGTGACTCTTCTCTACTGCTCTCAAAATCAACTCTAATTCCCTTTCCTCCAGGCAAGGGATTTGCTTCAGTGATTATAAAGCAAGCAAGGCTGCTAGCATTACACATATGAAAATATATGCCCTGCCAAGAGAATAGCTTCCAATAGATGCTTACCAAAATACTAAAATAGTTTGTTTTATTTATATAATGTTGTTGTGTGTCTGAGCCAGAAAGCTAATAAAAATTCACATTGAAATTATCTGGTTTGACCTTATTTTTAAGCTTTCAAAAATTTCTATCAAATCAAGGCATGCTGCAAAGAGCCTAAAAAACACACTGTTATTGTTGGCTAAACCAACATCACTTCTCCACCCCCCAAAAATAATTAAACTAAAAACTATACTAGTACTATAATTTGTGTGTGACAGCATTAGAGAAGCTTCAAATGCTCAGCAGAGTTTATTTTTTGAAAGGAGCGAGAGGGTGTGACCCCATGTAGTCATTTTAGAGTCAATCAGATGTGAAAGGTCTCTTTTCCTAACTGGTTTTCTTAAGTTTCTCTTTAGACTCATGTCTCACACAAAACAATCAGAAAAAATAAACCATGAGTGCTCAACAATGTTTTTATAGTCTGTCTTACTAAAATGCTCACTTATGTCAATTTCTTAAAAATTCCCAAGTGCCATGCATCACAGCACCACTACTCCCTACTCTGCCAAGACCCAGACGAGTAGCTGCAAAGAATCAGAGCCAGTGTAGGAATTGAAAAGAGTTTCTAGTTTCACTCTCATGCCTAACTCTAAAGCTACTGCAATGACACTTCCTCTGCAGGTGACGGGACTTGGGTGACCTCCTCTGATGTTACACATCACAGAATCATTGAAGTAGACTTCTGAAAGGGACCTCAATAGGTCATTTATTCCATGCAGTTAAGGCAGGACTACATAATAACCAGACCAGTGGTTCTCAAACTTTTTGAATTGGCAACCCCTTTCAGACAGCAAGCCTCTGAGTGTGACCCATCTTATAAATTAAAAACACTATTTTAAATGCTAAATTTATAAACCTATTTTTTAAAATTAATTTACCTTTTCTCACCGCTTTTCAATTAAGATTAAAAACATTTTTATCAAATTATTTTTATAAGCAGAAATTATTTTTTTAAAATAGTTACTATTTAACACTGGGGGACACAGAAATAAACTTTGTCAATAGCACTTGTCATAGCAGACTTTGTGCCCCATTGCCACCCTTACTTCTGTGCTCGGTGGCTTTGAAAGTAATGTAAGTTTGTTAATATCCCTTTTTACAGCCTCCTAGCTCTGAAGGCAGCCACAGCCAGCAGCAGCACAGAAGTAAGGGTGGCAATGGGGCACTAGTAAGTCTGCTGTGAAAAGTGGTGTTAACAAACACACAAATATAACTGTTCACAGCAGACTTACTAGTGCCCATTGCCACCCTTAGGTTGGTGGCAGGCACTGCCTTCAGAACTGGGTGGCCGGAGAGCACAGAAGTAATGGTAGCAATGCCTTATCTGCCACCCTTACTTCTGCATAATATTTGACCTTTGCACTGCAAGGGAGGGCTAGAGGGAGGCTAAGGCAGATTTTGGGGTGTCTGTAGCCCATTCAAGTCCTCCTCCAGCACCGCCCTGTCTATGTGTCTGACTGTTAAATCATAAAGTATTTTTTTTCTTTGCTGATCTCAGTGTTCTGATTGGCCTGTGGTTTAATGCAGCTTTCAACTGCTGAACAATCAATCCCTCTACTAATGTGTTTCAGTCCAACCTTTTTAGTCTCAAGACAACAAACCTGCCTGCACAATACTACAATCCACAGAGTCCAATTTCTTTAAAGTGGTGATAATACAAATACATATTTTGTTTAGGAACAATGATTATGGCATTATATGTTTACAATACTTTTTGAAATAAATACACTACATCACAACAGAAAGGTGTGCATAAATTTTATAAAACATTAGATTTAAATGATACATTATATAGCAGTTGCTCTCTGTTTCGTGCATGTACTTGTGACCCCCAGTTTGAGAACACCTGAACTAGACCATTCCTGACAGGGGTTTGTCTAATCTCTACTTAAAAAACCTCCAGTGATGGAGATTCCACAACCTTTCTAGGCAATTTGTTCCAGTACTTAACTACCCTGATAGTTAGAGAGTTTTTCCTAATGTCCAACCTAAACCTCCCTTGCTGCAATTTAAGTCCACTGCATCTTGTCCTATCCTCAGAAGCTAATGAGAACAATTTTTCCACACTCCTCCTTGTAAAAAGCTTTTATATACTTGAAAATTGTTATTATGTCCCCCCTCAATCTTCTCTTCTCCAGACTAAACAAAATTCTCTCCTCATAGGTCATGTTTTCTAGAACTTTAATCATTTTTGGTTGCTCTCCTCTGGACCTTCTCCAATTTGTCCACATCTTAGACAAATTGCATAACCTGTAACTAGCTAATCTGCTCAGTGTGACTGACTCAGTGGATGTGGGTAAAAGTGCAATGCATTCCACGTCTACCCACTACCACAATGCTCCCAGTCTGACTCTGAGAACAGAAACTTAGGGATAGCCAGGATCTCTCAAGGGTTAGCTCATATTATATGTTCGAGAGGGGTCAATCCACTTTGCCATCATGTAGGTATCACAAATATGTTCTCCATAGACTTGCTTGTACAGTGCATTAACTACCGGTGCATAGACCCTTAAAGATTTGCATTAACTATATTTTGCCCAAAAACTGCACTCTGTCATATTAAACAAAGATTTAGCCACAGTGATCCAGATCTTAATGTCTGTCAGACTGAACAATTACAAGTCACTCCATTTAAATATTAGCACTCCAGTATTTAAAAAAGATTAATTTAATTTAGAGTGCAGCATCCTGCTTCTTCAGCAACAACAGCCACTAAAAAGAGTACATCACCACACTGCTCATATCACTGCACTGGCTTCCCACAGAATACTGGATTAAATTCAGGATCTCCTTGTTAATTATCAAGATCCTCTCTGATACAGGCCCATAATTACTTCAGAGATCTCTTCTCTTTCTTACGCCAATTACTGTTGGAGAAACATAGCTGTTGAGGGGGGAACTATCAAGCCAATAGCTTCCCATGTGATTCTTGTGAGAGCAGGAAAAGGGGCCCTCAAAGTAACATCCCCAAAGTTTTAGCACTCATTACCAGAGACCAGAATGACAACTATGTGAGTGCCTGCAGAACAATGTATGAAATTTATTTCTTTTACTTCAAAGATAGCATTCTGACCAGTTAAGAAAAAGAAAGGAGGACTAAACAAACAGGAAGAAAGAAAGAGCTGTATTATGGGAAGGAAGGAAGAGAGACAAGAAAAGGAAAGTTGAATGACTTGTCTTTTGTGATTTAACCGAGATTATTCTCTCTTGGGAGGTGCTCAGATACTGAAAGCCTTACATAAGGTGCCCATCACCACAGAACATACAGCTTCATACTTCAAATTATTTAAGAGACTAAACTAAAAGGAACAAAATACAAACTAAGGATTGTCACAACTCTACACCCTATGGCAGTTCCTACACCCTGGCCCTCAATTGTTAAACACCACCATATAGTTTATTTATATTGCGCCTCCCAACATCTTTTTGATCCACAGACCACATCACTTTCATCATTAGTTTCTCCTCTACCGAGGAGAGGGAAGGTCTCTCCACCCAGAGAGCATTCTTGGTTCTGGCTCTCTTAGCCTGCCTTCCACCCTTTGTCTTCTTTTGCCCTCTGTGTTAATGGGCTAATTAGCTCTTGAATTATCCTCAGCCCATTCTAATCTGCTAATTAGGTGAGGATGTGAGGGTGGGGATGGGGTGGAGGGAGTTAATTGGTGTTTAAGTGATGACAGTGCTGGCTCAACTGTTGGTTGCCAGGGCTCTGTCACAGGTATACAAACTAAAGGATGTCTCAGCAGGACAGGTAGAAGTTTATGTAGATTATCACCTTTAGCTCAGAAGCCAGATGTGATCTGGTTTGAGTAAACAAAACTTTTCACTATTGGCTGGGTGTGCAGTGGCCTGTGTGAAACGAGTAGCTGGCCTCAGTCCAGTTCCTAGTCCACATGACTAAAAATAAAATTGCAATTGTCACTAATTGTGAGATCAGATGGTAGAAAAGTCTCCCCAGGGAAGCAGCAGGAATTGCATGACCTAGACACAGCACTATAAAAATGCTGTTGGAAACATTTCTGTCCTTTTCATTGGATGGATTAGATAACCTGATAAGATTTTTCTGTATCTAATTTGTAAGGGCCAGTTCTGACACAGAAATAACTACAATCCTCTCTTCCTTCTGTCTGACAAGTGGCCACTCATTGCCTTTCCTTTAATATGCTGTGCTAAGAAGGACGGAAGCTGAGCTGAGATTAACTTCTTGTTGTGGGGACCAGTATCATCCCATGTAGACATAATAATAAAAATGTCTACCTCATTCCCAATGCCTTTAAACCACCAAATCCACTGATGCTTGTTTGAATACTAAGTGTCCGGATGCGTAAGCATATTCCAAACTGCCCATATAATTATTGCCTGTAGAGACATATCCCATAACATTTGCAGCTGCACAGGGGGTCTGGAAGAGTGCCAAAGCCAGTATCAACTGTTTCCTAATCCTGATTTTTCATTTTTTAACAAGTTTGTCACAGAAAGAAAAGCATATTCTTTTACTTTGGAGCCTCCAAGGTGCAACTCCTTCCTCCATTCCCTGCTTTTGCAATGTCTCTCACCTCATCCAGTTTTGGCATCTTCTTAGACACAACTTGTTCTCTGTACAGTAATTTCCAGGGGGTGGGATGGGGGGGAAGGAAGGAGGGGTGTTTTTACAATCTTACTTTTTATATCTCAATCTCCTAGTTTGCTTAGCAAAGTCATAGAGAGTGAGGGAGATTGAATCCATGCTGAGGATTTTAGCCTCCAATCATGTGCCTAGGCAGAGGAATGTTTCAGAGGTGTTACTTACACAGCATCCAGCTTTGTCCCATTGAAAGCGTGGTCTTGGACCTTAGTGAAGCCATTATTGTAGAGTTTGCTGCAAACAAATAAATGAGATCAGTTTTTACAATGCAGATCCAGCTAGATTCCTGGAGAACTATACTATATCTTTTCCAGGGCAGCAACACATGGGACTAATTTTAATCTCTTGGAGGTATAACATAAGATCTAATGGATACTCCACAGCATTCTTGACTACTGAGCACAGATGAATGCCATATAGCACTTGAAACTTATACTTTTTACTTTTTTCCCCAAGAAAGTGGTTCTATTACGCAGCTCAGATCTGTCCACCAGCATTAAATGAGCTCCCCTGGTTTCTCAGATGAAACAGTTACTTACTGTAACTGTGGTTTTTTGAGATGTGATGCAGACAAGTATTTCACTTATGTTTGTGTGCATGGAGTGCACCGGAGCTGTAGAATTTGCCTAGCAGTACCGGTAGGGCTGTGCTTCATGCCCATAGCACCTCCATTAGCTTTATGAAGCAGCACCTCCCCGACCACTCAATTTCAGAGAGGATGGAGAGTGCGTCGTGGAATCACATCTTAAATAAACATTTTCTGTAAATAACCATTTCCTCTTCTTCAAGTAGATACAGCTGTCTCTTCCACTTAGGTGACTCACAAGCAGTACTCTACCCAGGAGGTGGGGCTCAGAGTTCGTCCAAACAAGGATTTCAGGACCACCTTTCCAAAGATTATATCTGCCTTGGAAGATGCAGTAACGGCATAATGGTTCATAAATGTATGTATGGAAGACCACGTAGCAGACCAGTACATGTTTGAGATGGAAGCATCACTGAGTAATGGAATTGATGTTTGTACTCTCGTTGAATGAGCTTGAACCCACTGAGGGGCCATAGCCAAAACTATTTCATAGGCAGTCTTGATATAGGATGTTATCCATTGTAGCAAACTGCCAGCTTACCCCTGGTGGGTGTCGCGCTTTACCTTGTTTGTGGCCAGGGCACCCCCAACTACCCCATCTCCCCTGGCTGTAGAGCTCTGTCTACTGGCCTGGGAAGGAACCTTCTCCTGCAGCTGCTCCAAGCCTTCTGGCAGCTTCCCTTGGGTTTTTTCCCTCTCCCTTCTTTAGGGAAGGCAGGGTTTAGATACCCTGGCCTTTCATTGGGTCCAAGTGCCTTTAATTGCCCTGCTGTGCTTTGCCTTCTGCCTGCAAGGCAGAGGGCTTTTAACCCTTTTGGGCCCTCATACTGGTCCCGGCACACCCTTTCAAAGCCGTCTGGCCTGACTATTACCTCCCGCCCCGCTCAACCCTAGGGGGTTGGGCTACTTGGGACGCACCGGTTAGGGAGTCTTCCCCAGGGGAGTAGGGACCCAAACCCTGGGATGTCCCTACCTATCAGCACAGGGTAGGGAAGTCTCAGGATGACACCCACTGTCACCTTCACTGGTTTCCCCTGAATCCTAACCTGGACTAGAATGGTCAGATACCAGTTTACCACTCCACGTACACAGGTTATTTGAGTGCATTTGGCCCGGGACAGCTGGTCTTGGCCCACCAGCTTCCCCAAGACTAGAGTGATACCACTCCCCGAGTCTACTAGGGCCATTGACCTCTACTGGCCTCGTGTATCTCTGGGTGGTCTCCGCCACCCCCACTGGGTAGACCAGGCTGCAAGGACCGGCACACTCCCCCAGCCCACACTGCATGGGCTCGTCCCTGTTGGGGCACTGGGCTACTATATGCCTCAGTTCCTCGCATTCGTAACACTGGTACCATGGTTGTGGCAGCCCCGCATCTTTTTAGCTGCCTGACTTCAAGCCAGGACCCCCTTCCTTGGGATCCCCAATTCTCTTGGCAGGCTTGGGCCACTCTCCAGACCTCCTTCTCTTCAGCACAGGGTTGCCCGCAGTCTCGGGAATCCAGGCCCTTGGGCCAGGATACAACCCCTTGTTCTGGCGCCCTTCTTCCCCGGCAGATTGTGAAAGTCCCCTAGCTGTCAACTGTCTCTCAACAAAGGCGACCACATCATCGTATAGGGTGGGGTCAGTCCGGCTAAGCCCTCCCCACAGGTTGGGCGGCAGCTCCCTCATGAACTGGTCCAGAATGAGGGTCTCCATGACTTGGTTCGTGCTGTGGACCTCTGGGCACAGCCATATCCGCGTCAGGTGAACGAGGTAAAAAAAGCTGGGACCTCGGTGCCTGGCCTTCCCAGTACCTCCATTCATGGATCCTCCAAGCCTGTGTGGCTGTCATCACCCCCAATCTGGTGAGAACCTCTGCCTTCAACTGGGTGTAGTCCGCAGCAGCTTCTGTTGCTAAATCATAATATGCCTTTTGGGCGTCCCCCCCTAGGAATGGGGCAAGGATACTGGCCCACTGCTCTCGGGGCCAGGCATCCCACTGGGCCGTCCTCTCAAAGGCCAGCAGATATGCCTCCATATCAGGGGTGGGCAAACTTTTTGGCCTGATGGCCACATCTGGGTATGAAATTGTATGGTGGACCACGTGGTGGGAGAGGGGGAGTGGTGGCACTGGGAGGGGGGAGCAGCTGCCGTGCTCCAGCCAGGGTGCTGCTGGGCCCATAGGGTGGTGCTGCTGGGCTCATATGGTGGGAGAGGGGTGGGAGGGTTGAGTGGGGGGCGTGGCCACTGTGCTCCAGCCAGGGTGCTGCTGGTCCCATGTGGTGGGAGAAGGGAGGGGGGAATGGGTGGGACTGGGAGGGGGAGCGGCACTGCGCTCTGGCCAGGCCCAGCTGGCGGGCCTGATGAAAAGCTCAAATGGGCCATATATGGCCCACGGGCCGTAGTTTGCCCACCCCTGCTCCATATCATCTCTCAGCATCATCTTTTGCAGGTAGCTGCCTGCCCGTATAGGCCGCACCCCCTCTTGGCGCACACCTCGCTCCAGCTGGACCCTCGGCTGGCCCACCACATCCTGTTGTATGGCACGGTCCTAGGCAGCCTGGCTCACCAGCAGGTGGTTGGCTTCCTGCTGCAACCTTGCAGCCTCTTGCTGGGCGGCTGCCTAGACCCAGGTAGCTTCCTGCTGGGCAGCCGTGGCTTGCACCAGAGCTTTCACCAGCTCCTCCATCTGGGGGGGTGGTGTGGGCAAACCTGCCCTGTCTTAGTCCACTGCACGGAATCCCTCCCCTGACACCACTTGTAGCAAACTGCCAGCTTTCCCCTGGAGGGTCTCACGCTTTACCTTCTGTTTGTGGCTAGGGCACCCCCAACTACCTCATCTCCCCTGGCTGCAGAGGAGCTCTCTCTCCTGGCCTGGGAGGGAACCTTCTCCTGCAGCTGCTCCAAGCCTTCTGGCAGCTTCCCCTGCATTTGTTCCCTCCTCCTCCTTTAGGGATGGCAGGGTTTAAATACCCCTGGCCCAATCCTTCATTGGGCCCAGGTGCCTTTAACTGCCTTGCTGTGCTTTCCCTTCTGCCTGCAGGGCAGAGGGTTTTTAACCCTTTTGGGCCCTCATACTGACCCCGGCACACCCTTTTATAGCCGTCCGGCCTGACTTTATTACACCATCTAAAGATCATCTGTGCAGAAACCACTAAACCATTTCATGCTTCACCTCTCTTGTTTGTGTCATATGCAGACTGCATGAAATGGTTTACTCCTGTACAAATAAAAAGCTAGATATCACCTGACATCTGATGTACGGAGATGCTGTGGCTTAAGAAAGAATACAGGTAAGTATACTGCCTTGTTCAAATGAAACTGAGAAATAACTTTAGACAATTTTGGATGTGGTCGTAAAGTGTCTTTGGAGAGTTGGGTATAAGGATGTCCTGCCATCAGAGCCTGAAACTCACACTCTCTCCTTGCAGATGTTATTGCTACCAGGAATAGTTTTCTGACACAAGAGAGGAAAGAGACAAGATGCTAGGGGCTTGAATGGAGGTACCATCAGCGCTGCTAGGACCTTGTTAAAGTGCCACAGAGGAACCAGCTTTCAGACCATGGGATGTAGATGAAGAAGTCCTGATACCATGGGATTGGAGAAGACTGCTCTTCCCTGAATAGAGGGATGAAATGCTAATATCACTGTCAGATGAACTTTCATGAACTAAACTCAACTCCTGATAACTGAAGGTGCAGCCAAGATGCCCTGGATGGCAGTCTGCATGGCTGAATTCTGCAGGTCAATGACCACACAGAAAACTGTTTTCATTTTGCTGAATAGGTCATCTTAGTAGAGGGCTTTCCACGGCTGCGTAGAACCTGCTGAACAGCCACTGAACACTGCTCTTCCTCCTCATTCAGACAGCAGCCATGCAGTGCGATTCAGGGAGCTCAGTACAGAGTGCAATGTGCAGTCATGATTCTGGGCGAGTAGGCTGGGATCAAGGGGAAGTGGTATGAGAGGCTAAGTTGACAGCTACACCTGGGCAATGAAGATGAGCTTGGCCTGACCCATCTTTGGCTTGAGGCTGACTGTGGGATAATCGGGATCAGGGGAAAGGCATAGAAGGAATTCTATGCTTGCCAACTGAGACAGAAGACATCAGACAGGGAGCCTGGAGTGAGGCCCCCTCCAGAGAAGAACAAGTGACATTTCCTGTTGTCCTTTGTGGCAGAGGTGGATTGTCAGAATACCTCAGATCGCAAAGATAGTACAGAGGATGCTTGTCTTCAGAGACCACCCATGACTCAGCAAAAAATTCCTGCTGAGATGGTCCACCAGGTGATTCTGAATCTGGGGCAAATGATCAGCGAACACAGTCATATTCTCCTTGATGCAAATATGTCACATCCTGATTGTCTCTTGGCAAAGCATCCTGGAGTGTGCTCCTCCTTGCTTGTTCACATAATACATTGCAACAGTATTGTCAGCAAATATGTGAATCACTGAGTCCCTGATATGGACCCAAAAAGTGTGACATGCATTGTAAAGGGCCTGAAGCTCCATCATGTTGATATGCAAAGAAGATTAAAGCTCTGATCTCAGACTCTGGACTTTCAGCAACCCCAGATGTGCTCACCAACCGATCAGGGAGAGGTTGGTGATAACAGTCCTGGTTGGTAAGGGCCTAAAAAAAGAATGCTGTGACAAACATTCTCGAGAAACATCCACCACTGGAAGAAGTTCAGGATCAGTGGAAGAAGGCAGACCAATATGTCCAAGGAGTGAAGATTTGGATAGTAAACTGTCCTGAGCCAAATTCGGAGGGGCAAAGACACAGCCTTTTAAAAATGGACCATCTGAATGCAAGCAGACATGTGCCCGAAGAGCCTCACACACATCAGAACTGTTGTCCTATTTGTAAACCAGGAGGTGGGCTGGCCACTTTGGCCAGGGCCAGAAAGAGGTTGACGAGGAGGTCCCGCGACTTTGTGGGGCTCTGGATGGGGTGTGCATAAATAAACAGGTGAGGGGAAAAGTGCATCGAGAACCTCAACAGGAGGTTCTGGAGGAGCCGGAGCAGGGGCTGCAGCCTGGCGCACTCCAGGTAGGCGTGCGCCAGGGTCTCCTCCCTCACGCCGCAAAAGGGGCAGGTGTCGAGTTGAGGGGTGAACCGCACCAGGTACACGCCTGTGCTCACGGCTCCATGAAGGAGCCGCCAACTGATGTCCCCAGCAGGCCGGGGGGTTAAAGTGCAGTACAGGCTGGCCCACTGGGGGTCCTTGCCCTCCACAGGTGGCATTCGGTTCCGCCATTTGGTGTCTGGGGAGGACACAAGGGCAAGGAAATGACGTGTGTGCAGCACGAGCATGTACAGTTGGAGACTGAGGCAGAGGTGGCTAATCACCTGAAAACGGTCAGTTGGTACAAATGCTCTCAAACTCATAGAGTTAATTAGGACTCCAATTGATGCTATTTTCTGGGAAGGAACCAAAGTTGACTTCCAGGTGTTTATTAGGATGAGATCCAGATAGCTGAGCTAGAGCAGAGTGGTGTTGTCATAAGAAAGGACTTCGTCTCTGGATGTGTCCCCCAGTAAGCAGTCATCCAGATATGGGAAGATGTGGATCCCTTTCTTTCTGAGATATGCCATGATGACTGCCATGCAATGGTAAAAACCCAAAGGACAGAAGAGAGGCCAAAGGGAAGCATCATATACTGGAAATGGTGCTCCAGTATGACCAGTGCTTAATTTGTAGTGAAAGAGGTGTCAGGGCTCAAGTAATTTTTTAAATACATATCTGATATAGCAAGCACAGAGATGCCAGGGCTATCAACTGCCATGTCTAGAGGTGCAAGGGCTCAGCCCTGGCAAGCCCCAGCACAAATTAAGCACTAGGTATGACAAATCAAAGGAATTTTCTGTGGCTTGACAAAGTCTCTGCATGAAAGTAGGCAGCCTGAAGGTCCAAGGCAGCTAACCAGTCGTTCTGAGACAATATGGGGAAGATAGTTTGCAGAGTGACCATTTGGAACCTCATGTACCTGATATATTTGTTGAAGCCCGCAAAGATTGAAAATGGGTCTTACCCCTCCCTTGGAGTTGGGCAGCAGAAAGTACGGGGAATAGAGGCCCTGAGGCCAGAGATCCGGTGGAACCTCCTTCACTGCTCCCAATATAAGCAGTGTGTGAACCTGCTCAGTATCTTCTCAGAGGGGTCCCTAGAGAGGGACTGGGAGGGAGGTTGGGTGGGAGGTAGGGAGAGGAACTGGATGGCATAGACTGATCTGATGGTGCTAAGGACCCAGGTGTCAGTGGTGACTCCAAGCATTGTGAAAGTGAGCCAGCCTGTCCCCAAGCAGAGAGAACCGGGGGGGGGAGGGGGGAGAGGGGAGGGGAAGGAGTGATGACTGGAACACTGCTCTGGAGCAAGGAGTCAAAAGGGGTGCTTGGAGGGCACTGGAGAAGGGCGTGTTACTGCCCAAACCTTAAACCCAACTGCTTTCTCTGGTGGGATATATGCCCCTCTCTGAGATAGTTCTGCTGTCTCGGGAGGGAAAGGCTACTCAAACATGAGCTGCTGAAATATAGGGCAAAGACTGCCACCATGGCAACATTGGTGATGCTGGCCAAGGAGGTACCGAAGAAGTTCCCAGTGCCAAGGAGGTCCCTTGTGCCAAGTCCAGTACCAGCCCCATTTCCACAGAATGTGGAAGGGAAACATTGGGGTGCAGCACCAACAGATCCATAGGTTCAGTGGCTTGCACAGCCAACGGAGCTAAAAAGGACAAAGTCCTGGAAAGTCCTGGACCAAGGAAAAGGTTGGGACAGAAAGACAGAGGAGGTCCACTGCTGCATAAGCAGCTGGTGCTAGCATTGTCTTCATCAGTACTGGACTCAATGGATGTCCTAAGACTGAATGGGAGTTAACGCTAGAGGGTGTCTGACCTTTGTGTGGTGTTGGTGATGATGGGACCTGCTCCATCTTGCACACTGTCATTTACCCTGGGCCAATCCATGCTCCTTCTGGAGGAGGAAGACGTGTCCCCATGGGACCTGGAGTGTTCTTGATTGGACTTATGTGATCTTTCCATTGGCGAATTCAATGGGGGAATGAATCCTCCTTCTCTTCAGACAGGCGCCAGCTCCAGGACACAAAATGGCAACACTCTCTGAACCCGAGGGTGACCTGTGATCTGAAAAGGGTCTCAGCGCTGAAGCAAGCTCTGCTTCAGATGAAGAGCCTGCACCTTTTGAGTCAGTTTTTTGAATGATTTGTAAATCCAGCTCTGCTCCTTAAGGTGGGCTTCACCTAGGCCAGTTGGTCTCAATCTGCGGCCCAATAAGCACACAGCTGCAGCCTATGTGACATACTCAGGGCCAAACAGTATCGGATGCAGCCCACATAACACACTGTGGGCTGCATATAAATAGGCTGAGAACCACCAGCACAGCAAACACCGTGTGTGGAAATCGTTACTGAGGAGGCCCCCTGTCATTATGGACAATGTTTAAACCTGGTGAGGGCATCATTAAGGAACACAAACTACAACTAACTAAGGCCCGGTCTATACTTATCTTCTGGATTCAGCGGCAGGTATCTTGCGTATCTCCCATCGACTTTGCTGTGTCTGCTCCGCACGCCATCCACACGGCGCTACACCACTTACCAGGGTGGTTTTCCTGCGTTGATTGCTGGATCAACTGAACAGGTCTACACAGACCGCTCAGTTGATCCAGACCAATCGATCTGACAGTGGCAAATTTGCCGCCGTCAGTGTAACCCAGCCTAACTAACACTATTCTAGGGGTACTAAGAAACTATATACAACTAGAAAAAAGTCACTGAATAGAGGATTGTAAGGCTGAAAACCCCATAGAGCACCAACTCCAGCCACGGGTGCTGAGAAGGAACTGTGGGGGGACGGGAAGGTGCTGCCTCATGTAGCCAGGGGAAGGACAATGCCCCCCCTACAGGTACTGCTAGGAAAATTATCCAGCTCTGACAAGCTGGGTGTGCACACACCTAAGTGGAATACACAGCTGCTTCTACTTGAAGAAGAACACCCTGTGCTCTTCCCTGTCACTCAGATTGCATCTGTGCTACAAAAATTAATCAAGTTTGACACCCATTATCAAATATGGCTCTTCCTGGGCTCCTGGCCAGTACTTCTATCCACCAGTTTTCAAGCTAATTTTACTCATGTTGTGGGACAGGGACTCTACATGGTGTCTCTCTTTTACAAACAACTATAGATTAGGGCTGATCACGTCATAGTGATTTGCTTCACAGACACAGAGAATATGACAGTTGTGTGAGTTAAACTGGTAGGACTTACAGGGTAAGGGATTCATTACACAGTCCATGGAATGCATTTGCAGGCACTGAAGTCACATAAGGATTATCTGCAATTTCACTGCAAAAGGAGACAAAAGGCTTAACATTGCAATAAAACATCTGCACAGCAGAACAGACTTAGTTTGAATCTTCTGTTGTTAATGATTCTCTGACATACAGTACAATAAAATGCAAAAAATACGTAAACAAAGGGTATGTATGTTGTTATCTGTTGGCCTCAGATATGCTGGAAGACTAAAGTGCCTTCAGCCACCTAAAAAGCATAAGTATGCAGAATAACCGTACCATTAATTGCTTGTATAATATTGGTGGGATTTACATTATTGGCTAATATGTGCCCAGCCTGTGTGGGACTTCTGAATAACAGCATGGCCAGACTGCTCCTTTCACAAGACAGGGAATTGGCAGATAAGTAAATAACAATAATCACCATAATGTGAACTAATTTATCCCAAGTAAAGTTAAGGAGAAATTCTAGTTTTTGTTAACAATACCATGAAATAAAAGGTCACAAATAGACTGCAGAGTGTTCAAGATAGAAACTGTCTTTTGGTGTCTGAACTACAGCTAATACAAATGAAAGGATGAACAGTTAACCCTTAATTTCACAAAATCCTAGCAGCTGGAAAGGACTAGTGGGTCATCTAGTTCAATAGCACTTCTCAACTTAATGGACAAATAACTGTCTGACAGCCCACCACATCCCCAAATCCTTTGAAACTACTATCTTCACAGCCTCTGAAAATACCACTTCTCCTGTTGCAGAGCTAAGTGATGTTGGGGCAGGGAGAGGAGGAAGCATGAGGGAGAGAGTATAGTTTCAACATGACTGGGTTTGAAGGCAGAAGGGAACAGGGTAGTGAACCATGGGGAGGAGTGAGGGACCTAATTATTCTTTCCCTATTTTTCCATGGCTCCTACTGGGTTCTAGCTACTGCAAGATTCTGAAGGTTTTGATTTTCTTCAGCTTGTGGATGGTGCGCTCTAATGCACAACTCCTCAAGGCCCAATTGAGAGGCATTCCCTCCAGTCTGAAAAACCCTGGTAGAGTCCATTCCCCTGTATGTGGCAGGATCTGTTGCATTACCCTTTGGGGTATAAATACATGATACCAGACACTAAAAATAAAGTTTTCTCACTACCACCTTCACTGCAAACTTTTTCCATTGCTAATAATTTACTCACACAATATTTTGGGGGTTTTGAGTTATTCCAGCATAGATCTAAAATATGTTTTACACAAAGAGAGGTCTCAATCAGACAACTCAAAATGGCTAATGGTAAAAACTGCAAACTTAGCTCAATTATAGACCTTTCCAAGATCTAAGATTCAAGCCATGTATGAAAAAAGACTTTCAGTCCTTTTAGAGTTATGAATGTTTAAAAGTGGGAATCAGGAACATATGCAATAGAATGTTTCCATTCTTTATATAGGTTGTCAATGAAGTGCTATTAGAATCAGAAAAGTGATTAATTAAAATGATATCTTTTACTCAACAGATATGCGCCTTATTGTCTTGTCTTCACAGAGTATAAATTGTATTTAACATCAATTGTTTTGTCTAGCAAGACTATAACATCAAGTTATGGTACAACTGAAGCAACTCCCTAAGATGAACCTTGTGTGTTCTTGCTGAATCTGCCTACTTAAAAGAAATTATATTTATTATTTTAATAAACTCCTGCTAGACCTGTAGAACCAACATAGTCACAGAAGAGTAAGCTGGATTCAATTCCATCTGGTTCATCATCTACCTACAAAATTGTTTATTAAGTTTCAAGTGCAGAATTTTTCTTGATGGTTGTGATTCATGAATCAGAAAGAATGTTCTCAGTTGAATATGCAGGGCTGTCATCTGGAAAAAAATCTTTTTACTTCTAACCTGAGAAAATGTTATCCCAAGTCTCTGAGAATTATAAACATGGGATCCATGGCGTCACTTTTTAAAGTCACTTTCAGAGTGGACCTGTACTTTCAAATAAAGCATTCCAGAATGTTGGCTACAACTAGGAGCACCTTAGTTTAGCAAGAGGAATAATTCCAGAAAAGACAGCAGAACTTGGTTAAAGACAACTGCCACCAGGAAAACCTCAGTTAAGGACTGCTGTCATTAGGTGGAATCAAACCAAACTATTCCACAACAAGGAACTTACAAGTCCACTACCTTCTTTCCTAGCTTTTTTCATTTGTTTTTTAAAGCCATCTTGTACTTCTTCTAAATTAGAATGTGAATGTAGAGCAACCAGTCTGGATAAAATTAACTCCCTGCACTAAAAACTTCACTCAGAAGGTGAGCTGATGCCAGACTGCTGATTTCATTTATTTATGTAGAGGTTTGAAGATGTTCAGTTAACATTTTCCCTTTGTGTTTTATGTATCTCCAGCTCTTACGTTTTCTGGTCTCTGGCTGGGACCAGAAGAACAGAGATAACAATAGAGGGAGACTGGTTTTACCAGATTGCTAGGATATTTCATTTTGGCAATTATTTGGTACCTCTCTCTGAAATGGGAGCCTCCACTGTGGAATTGTTTGGGATCTGACTGAAGCACTGGTCTAACCAGATCTGCAGGTCAGATACTTACAGTAAAAAGTTCACATCCGCTGAATAGATTTTGGTGAGGTCAGGAAACACCATGATTCCAGTATTGAAAATTCCACTAAAACAGAATACAAAATAGAAAACAAAAGAGAATTAAATGTAATGGATCATGGCCCAAAAAGATGCCGTGAGTTTAGACCATTAAACAGAGGTGTATGGAATATGGCTATTTTATACTCTCCATAGGGTGTCAACTCACTTATCAAAAGTACCCAAATGTAGGGGTGGGAAGAACACATCAGAAATCTATGTGGGGTTTTAGGGAGATATTCTGCAAATACTTTTCCACATCTAACAGCCAAGACTCTGAGACTACATAGTTCTGAGCTGAGCCACTTGCTATGCAACTCCTTTCCTTTGTTTGGCAGCATCAGCATGAACCAAAAAAAAAAGTGCCATGAAATCTCTCTCCAATTCTCCACAGGAGTGTCTAAAAGCACTTTTAGCTTAATTGGGTAGAGTTGAGGTGGTAAGGGCACAAACCTACTCCCACTGAAGTTAACAGGAGTTTTGGCATTGACTCCAACAAACGCATGATTAAGCTCTAATACAGCAGTAAGACTGCCAGTGCCAGGAAGATGTTGAGTAAGTTAGAAAGTCTTTAACAGGAAAGGCAAGGTGGGAACTTGGAGCAAACAGCGGGAGCGAGTTTGTGAGGGTGGAAACAAAAAAGGAGCAGAGAAAAGGGTCAGAGAGTAGGATCTTCAAGCTTTTTGGACAGTATGACAAGGCACAGACACACAGAAGGGAGAGAAAGTGAATGTGTGTTCTGAAAACAGGAAGATGGGTCAACGAACATTCAGAAAGAGATGAAGAGAGATGGGGCTCTGAGAGATGGAGAACAGATGGCCCAAATCTCTGTTCCAGCTGAGATGTAGTCAGTTAAAGGAAATGGAATGAATAGAAGTAATAGTGTAATAGAAGGAAGAATAAATGTGTCTTTTGGCAATCTATGCACCTCCTGGTATTCTGGGCCTTTTTGGGGGCAGGAATAGCCACCAGTATAAATTAGAGAAGTCTCAGAACTGCTTAAACTTATGCTTGGACTGTCATAGGCCCCTGGAACTCTGACCCTCTCCTGGCCTGAGTCCAACATGCCCCCATGCCAGAGTCTGTAGAAGGGGCCATCATAGAGGCATTTCATCAGCTTTCTGACAGTCAGAGCCTCCTTCTGCCATAGGTATTCCCAGGAAAGGTGATGGTGAGGGAGATCCACTGCCTTTTAAGGCAGTTTTATGCTTCAGTGGAGAATCAGGCCCTAAGTATCCGAGACACAGGGCATGTTCAAGCAAAAGCCAGGAAACACTAGTTTTTATTTTGTGCAGGTTGTAACAACCCATACCTTTTATATTTCATGAATCACAAGCATATTTATTAATTCATAATTACCCAAAGGTTAGGTTCATATTCATTCCCCATCAAAATGCTTTGTTTCAGAGCTTCCCCACTCTTTGAGTCAGTCACTTGGGGTCCCCAGGTGACATCCTTAATGAGTAGTTAATATTTTATTTATTTGTTTGTTTATTTTATTTATTTAATTTTTGCATGTCTTCTCTTTCTTCCTCCTATTATTTGTCACTTGTCTTCTGAGAGTGAGAGCTCTGCAGGGCTCACTATGTTTGAAGCCTATTGTAGGCACTACTGTAATACAAAGAATGAAACAACAAGGCAGCCCTGCATTATCTAAGGTGTCCCTAAGGAAAGCTTCTTTGAATTATACAAACTGTGACCGTTAAACCACACACGCTCTCCCCTTCCTCCAGCTATGGAAGGAAAAACACATCCTCCATGTTTTCTTTGCCTGAATTATGAAAAACTGCTCCAAATAATAAGTTGGAGACACTAAGACCTCCACCATTCATTGTGGCTAAGGTTTTTTTGTTCAAGTTCTGCAATGAAGGAAAAAGATTCAGTCTTCTAGTTCTGCCTCCACTTTACAGAAATGCAGTTATTTTCCATTAGCACTGATCCCCTTGAGATTGAAAGTAATTACAAGAAAACATTACTCAGTTTAAAGGTGACCTGAAATTGAGACAAAATTGTGTTTGTTCCCATTTTTATTGCTTTATGGAGTATAAACAAGGGCTGGAAATTCATGTTTCCCACCCTCCAGTCCCCCAGTCTCGTGTTCAAAATCACAAAGGTTTTTTTGTTGATGTTTTTACATTGTAATTTTCAGTCTCGTTTACCCTTATTTTTTTGGAAGACCCTATGGAAAAATGGAGAACTCTCCCAGACCCATTTCTGTCATAGAACTTATAGGAAATTGGGCCTAATGATGAACTTGTCAGATGTAGCTGATATGTATTTTTAAAGTTATATGTAAACATATATATAATTAAAATTAAAACTAAATATTTCTGTTGTATCTGTGTAGTATCTGAAACAGGGGGCTTGCTCAGTGGGCTGGAGAGCCTAGGGCCAAGCCAACCCTGATTACAGAATGAGATCTACCTGAGGGGAATCAGGCAATTCCCTGTAAAGAAGTTTACTCGCGCAGTAAAGGGGGATCCCAAGTCATGCTGATGGAGAGTAGAGGGAAGACTCATGTAGGATCATTACATCAGGGAGTTTGGAGGATAAAGCCCAATGAGCAGAAAGCTCCTGACTGTATTTGGAACTGGTTATCAGAGCCTCAGTGAGGGAGAGCTGGGAGATCAGACTGGGATGGAAGAAGAGCCCTGGGAATGAAAGAAACCACAAGAGCTAAGTATGGACTTTTTATTTGTGTTGTTGGAATGAACTTTAGTTTGGGATTTTGGATTGTTGCAAACTGGTTCAGATGTTAAACTAGTGCCAGGAGTGGTAGTGTTAACAAGAGAAAGCCTCTGAGTGCTTAAACGGCTGTGAAGTGAGTAAAAACAGAGGTGAAGAGCATGAAGAGGCACCTGTGGCCAGGAGCGGGTGCTCAGTAAGTTGCAGTCTCTTTACAGTATCTCTCTTTTCAATCTTTCTACCGATTCTATGGCCAGGCACTTCCTTTGCTTGATCGGGCTCATCATTTCCCCCTGGTGGTGGGGGTATCTTGAGTAAATCAATCTCAGTCTGGAGAGTTTTTATTCCTCCCTCAAGGTTTATTTTTCAGTATTTTCCTTTTTTAACAGTGATGTGCACAAAGGTTTACTTTTTAAATAAACACTCAAATTCCAATGTGTAAAAAAAAAAATTAAAAACATTACTCTCTTACAGCTGTCCAGTCTGACTTTGTCATAATTCCTAGAAGGGTTATTCTAATAATCTACATAATACAGCCCACATAATTTCACTCAGTAATTCATTAATCAAATCTAATAATTTGTTGTGCTGGATTTGACATCCTTGCTGTTACTGAAAGTATAGAACAAGCAGCAAAGAAAAGGAATAAAAGCCCAAACAAAGTTCCCTACCCCTCCTTCATGGCACCTTTAAAACACTTTTGCAAATGTTTCCCCTCCTGACATTTTTCTGGATGAGATGTCAAATAGAGCTTCTGATTAAATGCAGGCATCTCCCCCTTTCAGTAAGATCTGTCCAAGTTTATTCTGGTGTAATTACTGTAGTAAAAAAGTAAATATGGAAAATGAATAAATTTATTTAAATGAATAGTGTACCAAAGAATTATCTATCCAGGTTCTGAGATGAGGGCTGGGTTTTTGCGGCTAATGAGACCTAGAGTCTTGGCCTAACCTCCTACTTCAGAAACAGGACCAAAAGGACATAAGGCACTCCCTGATAAAACAGCTTGCAGCCTTTTTCTTTCTTGCAGAGCCTATAACTGGCCTTAGTTTAGTCGAATCCTTAGCATTAAAAGAAAACAGGGAATAAATTTTCCATCCAGGTCTGAAAGGAAAAAGAAATAGTAACTCTGTAGTAGGGCACCCATCTATACAGAGAATAATTTCTGAAGTTTAAGTGTCAAGTACTTACAGGTATTTTAACTGTGGAAGGTTCTTAAAGGCCTCTGGATCTATGTAATGTAGGTTTCTAGCATTACGAATTTCTCTGTTAAAAATGGATACAAATCAGCATATTAGCAAAAAACCCAAAATATTAATATCCACATTTTTGAAATTTAAAATAAACAAAACAGCAGAAAACTACAGTGAACTTTCAGAGAAACATAACTCCTGTCCTGAGCTCTTGCACTGGACTGCATCTCAGTAAAACAACAAACTGACATCATTCAACGGAGGTAAGCACGTTCGGTTTGTAGTTACATTACAGCATTATCATCTGGACAGATTTGGTTTCGGACACTAATAACTTAAGTAACGGGGACGAAGCACAGGGCTTTCGCTTGCTCGTCCTCCTGATTTTACCAGGAGAAGCCAACAAAGCTATTGAAATGTGTTTAAGGTTGGATGCAAATAACATTAAAATAAAGGCAGCATGGGAGGTTTGTGTGTCTTGGAGGGTTAGGTAATGGGTTGGATTTTTTTTAGTTTTGGATATGAAAAAAAAGAGAAAACTAAGACTATAATATCGGATTTTATTTCACGTGAGGACATTGTAGGGACCCGTGAATGCCAAAATCTTGTCTGTTAACACTCTCAATTAAAGTTTCTAACTTCTCATTTAAATTTAGTAAGTATAATAATAAAAGTTAATCTATACAAAACTTGAAAAGCATTATGAAACCATTAACCATGATAGACACATGTACAGTGTTCTAAAATTTTAGTTAACAGTAACTTGTTTGGTTTTAAAGCTCCTTTAGAACAATCATAATTGGAACCTGTCAAAAAGCAAGGACACACCCTAACTCTGTGACCATCTTTAAAGCACATACACAGCATATATACTTCCTTTCTAATTAGGTACCCAGTTTCAGGAAGTGGTCAATCGATTGAGTTGGGTCATCACCCAAGAAGAAGTGTGTGTGTTACTTCTCACCATATCTTTACTCAGCTACTAGCCTTCAGCTCAGTTACTGTTCATAGCAGTTGATACTGCAAACACAAGTGGAATGAAGGATGTACATTATTATGGTTTTTTCCTAGTGTGCTAGTGGGCCACCCAAATTGCTGGAAGATAGAAAGAGACAGTTAAAGGTGCCTATCTGAGATAGGTATTTCATGTCACCAGGAGAACTCCCGAGTGGCTGGTCCAGAAACTCAGTCTTCTTCCTTCCAGGTGTCTTTGACTTTTAGGAAACAATGTGCTGAAGAGACAGGACGTTTTATCTGATTTCTGCTGGGTGGTCCAACTTGGTTCCTCTTCTTGGAGGTGTTGGTGTGAACGAATCAGATGGTGATCCATAATTCTGCCAAAGAGTTGAAATGTCAGGTCAAAATGAGAGTTGTCCTCTCTCAAAATCCAATTAAGTAACGAGGCATCTCCTTTTGATTTCTTGCAACTGGAGCTGGAACTTTCCAGTCTCTTTGTGCAGCACATCTTGTCACACCAGCTTGTGTAAGACAAGTTAGATCATAGCTGTTGGTACAACCATTTTTGGACATACACTGCAACATTAGCTGACTTGCTCTGGTCAGCAACTTACCTCTGCAAGTCATTTTCTGTGGGTCCTTCAGACAACTCTGCAATTATGCTTGCTCAAGATACAGCAAAAACAACGAGAGTTCCGTAGCACCTTAAAGACTAACATTTTTTTCTGAGGGCATAAGCTTTTGTGGGCTGCAACCCACTTCATCAGATGCATGAAGTGGAAATCACAGATAGGAGGTATATATATACATCCAAGGGTAAGAAACAACAATGGAGAAGGCAAGTGCTAACAAAGTCAATTCAGTTAGAGTAGATGAGGCCTATTAACAACTGTTGATCAAAAGGTGAGAATGTGTGACCAGTGACAATTACTTCTTGTAATGAGATAACCATTCCAAGTCCCTATTCAGGCCCAGTCTGATTGTGTCAAGTTTGCATATGAGTTCCAGCTCTGCAGTTTCTCGCTGGTCTGTTTTTGAAGTTTTTTTTGTAGAAGTATGGCAACTTTCAAGTCAGCTACAGAGTGTCCTGGGAGAATGAAGTGCTCTCCAACTGGTTTATGGATGTTCCTATTTTTTATGTCTGATTTGTGTCCATTTATTCTTTTGTGTAGTGACAGTCCGGTTTGGCCAATGTACATGGCAGAGGGGCATTGCTGGCACATGATGGCATACATTACATTAGTAGATGTGCAGGTGAATGAGCTCCTGATGGTGTGGCTGATGGGTGTCACTAGAGTCGATGTGCAGGCAGAGTTGACAACGGGGTTTATTGCAGGGATAGGTTCCTGGGTTAGTGTTCTTGTTGTATGGTGTACGGTTGTTGGCAAGTATTTGCTTCAGGTTGGGGGACTGTCTGTAAGCAAGGACAGGCCTGCCTACGGCTTGAGAGAGAGAGGGATCATCTGCAAGTGATCAATCCCCTGTTGTCCAGTCCAAGCATCTGGCAGTCAGACACCTAGAGTATGAGGTTGCATCCCTGACCATCCTGACTAATAGCCATTGGTTGGCCTATTCTCCTTGAATTTACCAAATTCTTTTTTGAGCCCAGTTATATTTGTGGCCTTCATAACATCCCATGGCAATGAGTTCCACAGGCTGATTGTGTGTTGTGTGAAGAAGTACCTCCTTTTGTTTGTTTTAACCTGCTGCCTATTAATTTAATTAATTTAATCTTGTTTTACGCAAAGGGGTAAATAACACTTTCACTTTCTCCACACCATTCATGATTTTATGGATTTCTATTGTATCGCCCCTTAGTTGTTTCTTTTACAAGCTGAATAGTCCCAGTCTTTTTAATCTTTACTCATATGGAAGCTGTTCCACAAGCTTAATAATTTTTGTTGCCCTTTTCTGTATCTCCATTTCTAATATACCTTTTTTAAAATGGGATGACTAGAACTGCAGGCAGTATTCAAGGTGTAGGTATATTATGGATTTATAGAGTGATTATATATTTACAATATTTACTGTCTTATTATCTCTTCCTTTCTTAATGGTTCCTAACATTGTTAGCTTTTTTGACTGCTGCTGCACACCGAGCAGATGTTTTCAGAGAACTATCCACAATGACGCCAAGATCTCTACATGTAGTTGGGATTATGTTTTCCAATATGTATTACTTTGAATTTATCAACAATGAAGTTCATCTGACATTTTGTTGCCCAGTCACCCAGTTTTTTAAGATCCCTTTTTAACTCTCCAGAGTGCTTTGGACTTTACTATCTTGAATAAAAAGAACTCATAACCTTGGGAGGGCACATAATATTTATGCTCAGCCCTTTTAGAAGTGGGGGGGAAAGGATGCAGGCATCTGCCACAATATCTTAACAATGGGCCATAATGTTCTCAGTGAAAGGCAGGGCTACCCTGGAAGGACCTGCTGTGGCCAAAATGTCAACCAGTCGTGTGAGGATTCTTTTACTTCCTCCACTTGTATGCCCAAACTTAAGGCAACCTTCTTTAACAATTTTTCGTGTCCCTTACAGTAATCTGAGGGAGGAAAAATGGCCCATCCTGATACTACCTCAGAGGATGAGGAGGCCAGCACTGGCTGGGATTGCTCCTCCTCCATTGCTTATTCCACAGGGTCGTGCTGAGTCAGCTCCTGGTGTCCAGAACTGAGTTCAGTACCAGAGTCAGGACTGGGTGCTGCCCAGTGAGTAAGTGTCACACGCCTCTCTGAGGCCACCAAATAAGAGTGCCTGGAATATGATCTGAAAACCAGGGGAAGCCCCACAGATTCCAAAAAGGCCACTGGACAGGAGCAGGGCCCCAGTGACCTCCTACCCTACCACTTGATGGTACTCCTGTGGAGGGATCCATGGTAAGGTAACAGTGTCTCGAGGAGAGATTGAGAGAGTGGCTCCAAGATGCAGGACCCAAACTCTAAATGAAAGGAAGACAAACTCTCCTTCCATTGACCATGAAGGCACAGGCCCAGACAGTGCCAGCAACCAGTGCCAAGGCCTGAAGAGAGGCAAGTTTCTCCTTTGATGGTACCAAAGGCCAAGCCATCAGAAGGAAATGAGGCTGGCATGATACCAAGCACTGTAGTGATCCTGCTGGTTCCCCTATGTCCACTAGCACTGATAGCATCAACTCTTGTACTGCAGGTGATACTAGCACTGACTGGATTAGGAGGTCTCTGGCAGCCACAAACGCCTCTGGCATGGTCAGTACTTGGATAGTGTCAGTACAGAGCGGTGCCACAGATGTGGAAGGTGCACCTTCTGGCTGAGGACTTGATGGTATCTGCCTAGGTATCTGACTGGAATCAATCATACATGTGAGGACAGAATCATGTGATCAACCATACATGTGAGGACAGAATCATGTGATCAATCACACATGGGAGGACAGAATCCCTGCCTCACCTCTGCCTCATTATGTATAACTGTAATCACCTCCCCCGATCCTGTATAATCAAATAGAGTTTGAACCATTAACATTCATCACTACAGTACAGACTGCTACCCCTTGAGCTACAAAAATAACTACATTAAATAGCAACAGGAAAAAGACCGTTTCCCCGTTAAGGAGATGGATCACTGTATCCAGGTGCTGGTCAGGGTGGAACCCAGTCTGACCCAGCTTTCTCGCTTCCATCCTGGGAGTTGGGGAGCTCCATTCCCATGTGGTGACTCTAAAGGAGAGTACGGGGTATGGGACACAAGGTCGCGTACCCTACTAGCACTCTATTCCCACTGTGACTGTTGCTGCTGTTGCTTTGGTGGTGGCAGAGGCCCAGCCTTAGAATGTTCAGGTCTAATTATTACTTTGCTGTGCTGCCAGATTTTCCTAAGGAATGCAAGTGAGAAGGAAAACTGTGATTTTTAAAAAATAAAACAGTTTATATCTCAGCACAACCTGAACCAAATTTAATGTGACAAAACCCAGCAATTCGCTAGCCTGAGAATTATCCTCCTGGCAAATATCAAGAGCCTCTGCAAATAACAGAAATGTGAGATGTTTCTTAAATAGTCTCTGATTTCTCTAGTCCACTGACCACACTTACATTATAGAATTGTAATCAATATCTTAGGATTTCATGTTTCCTCAAAGTCAACTTTTTAAAAGTTGGGCATAGTTTATAATGCTTCATTTACTGAGGGATTCCCCACAAACAAAAGGCCTTAATACTCTAGTACTCTGAACCCTTTTCTGGTGTAAGAAGCAGCCTAGAATTCTATATTATTTACTAAGTTAGGTGGCAGTGCTAAGTATCTAAGCATTCTGGAAACTAAGCTGACATATCCTAACAGCCAAATTATGATTATATACCCCAGATCTGTAGAGCAAGTGTTAACATTTAGCTATGCAAAGTTGAGGAGAGCTCTCAGCTGCCCATGAAGAAAGCTATTCATTCACTCCTGATCAACTATTTACACAAGGAGTAAACAGAGAACTAGTGAAAATGTTATGGATTTTCAAAGGAAGAGGAACACACAGCTGATGATTCTAAAGAGAAGTGAATCCTGCGTATTAGGCCTAACGTGCTATCCTAATTTGAGGAAAGAGGCATTTGAGATCTGCAGTTTATATGTATAGAGTGGACTGGATGAAGGCAGACATGAGGTC
The DNA here is from genome assembly GCA_007922155.1 of Mesoclemmys tuberculata. NCBI lineage: Eukaryota > Metazoa > Chordata > Testudines > Chelidae > Mesoclemmys > Mesoclemmys tuberculata. Next base: position 35,908,856 of record ML675611.1, read on the forward strand.
TATATCTAGAAGATGTCTCTAATTTATACCATGAACAGGGGAAGTGGACAGTGTGATTGGCCGGCTATATAAAGGTGGAGGATGGAATAGATTAATTTTCTGCTTCACAGTGGAATGGCTGGTGGGGAAAAGCTGATGTTTCTGGACTGTACATGGAGAAGATAAGTTTCAGTCTGTTGACCATAGAGAGTGGTGGGGATGAGAAAGGCTATCTTCATATCTATACAGAGGGTAACAGGCAAGATGTTGATGTTTCTGACCAATAATACGGTGGGTGAGCGGTAAGAATTTTGACATAAGTGTGGGTCATGTGTGGTGGGGACCTAACTGTCTTGAGAGAGTTTGTACTCAATAATAAAAATGTATACGATATATGGTTTGTGGATGTCAGAGTGGTTTCTGGTCTATATATCAAAGATGAGGACAAAGTAAAAGTTGATTTTGGAATATGTGAAGTGATATTTTATTGCATTTGTTTTTAAAGGTATCGTATTGACTTATTGTGATTCAATTTTTATCTAAAACTTAACTGTTTATTTCCATCTTATTTTTGGAAGATGAACAAATTTTAATTTAATTAATTTTAAGTTAATATTTATTGAAACCATAATTTAAAGTTAACCAAGTATGTGTGTCAACAGGAACAACTGCTGAATCTTAGGCATGGAGCCAGAAGGAAGGACTGGAGGAGGACAGTACTGTGGAGAAGATATACAAAGCCAAAGTTTATTTGGAAGTGGATGTTAGAGTAAAGCAGTGTGTGGGACCAGACAAACCTGTATAAGATCAAAAAGAAGGAAACAGATGGATTAGAGCACAAAGGATCCGATAAAGACCAAGCCTCTAAGGGTCAAAGGCTCCTCAGTCAGAGTACTATTGATCTGAATGATCATAAGAACAGAAAGTGAGAATAGAGTTGCAGTGGACAAAGATTATGATTGGAGCCAGTGCAGTCCTCATCTTGCACTAGAGAAGCAAGACTCTTCTAAGAGTGTCAATTCTCAGGCCCTGTCCACAGTACACACTGAACCACAAATAGAAGTATCTATGTTCAAGAGCAGTTGACCAGTTCAATAGTGGGAGGAAGAAGAAATGGGAATCCCATGTGCATGGGATAGAGACCTCGTTTTGTGTATCCAAGGACAGCTCCATGGGGACTCCTTGAATCATAGTTCATAGGGTGATATGGGACATGGAGAGGGAAAGGACCAGGGACAATAGATCTGCAGTAATGTAGATCCACTGGTCAAAACGTCAACTCTTTTGGTGGGTACTTTACCCATGACATTGTTCTGCTTCAACTCCACTTTTCCCTGTAGAACTTATCTCTGAGCCTGTTTATTCATACTTTGCAGAGAGGCCAGAATTTGACCCTCAGTGCATTTGAACCTGTTAGCTTTATATAGTCAGTAACTAGACCACTAAAATTATAGTTCTCTGTTCAAATGATTGTCCTTTTAATGACTTTTTAAACAAGTGTTTCTTTGACAAACTCTTTCTTTCATTCTTTTACTCTCTTGCCTCTCTCTTACATCATTTTTGTTAACTATGTAGTAATTGCACACCCATTAGTGGAATGCGTTTCTTAAACATCCCAGATGTGATATGCACATTTTACGGTTAATACTAACACTAACATTTACTGTTAGTAAAATCATCCTTAGGTGCTAACATCTGGATCCATCAACTGGTGTGTTTTCTATCATTGCCTACAGTTCTGATTGACTCCATGAGCATTGTGGCTACACGTGATTTTGTTGCGGACCAAAAAGACTTTAAGAAATGAAAGATAATCACAGATGTACAGACTTCAGCTAGAAAAGGAATTATGAATTGGATGCCCCAGAGGGCCAGTTTTTGGCCTGCTGCTATTAATAACATTCTGTATAAATAGTTTGGATGAGAGTACTGAAACAATCTCCAAGTCTGCAAATGATACTAAAACTGGAATAATGAAATGCAATTCAATTGGATTCTAATCAGTTAGGGGATTGGCCCCGCAAAAGGCAAATGCAGTTGACCAAAGGCAAGTAAAAAATGAATTAGTTTGGGGATAAAATGTCTGAATTGAGATGGAATTTAATTATCACACTGATCAATGAAAAGAGTGGAGAGTTTGGAGTAGGAAATCAGGGGGGAAATGTGAGAAAACTTACATCTCCTACAGTACCATTTGTCTGGATTGGTTAATAGTTTTCAAGGCTGGGATTAGGAAAGACGTGTATTTTTAATATATAATGTTGGCTTAAATATATTTGTATTACATTAGCACCTACAGGTCCCGACAGAGATAGGAGACCCACTGTGCTAGGCACTATAAAAAATTCATACTAGGAAACAGTCTCTGCCCCTGAAAAGATGTAGTCTAGATAGATAAAACAGACAAAAGGTTGAAGAGGAAGCAGGAATAACAAGTCACTGATTTGCCCAAATTTATGTGGCAGGTCAGTGGCAGAAGCGGGAGCAGAAACCAGGTTTCTTGACTCCCAGTTCCAGGGCCCTATCCGCTGGAGTGTGCAAAAGAGAGACAAAGAAATCCAGTTCCATCTAGGAACTTAGCCATTGTCAATGTGCTCACACAACAGTCACTCAGAATTTCACAGTCACAGGAGGAGAACAAAACAGATCTTTCTCCTCCAGCACCCCCACATAGGGGGGAGGGGAAGGGTATACTTTACCGGGGCCCGGCTCAGGCTGCAATCCCTATTACCCCCATTATGGAAGAGGGCCCGTGTTAAAATTATGCTTGGGCCCTGTCCTTCTCCAAAAAGCACAGGCACCTACTATTTGACCTAAAGGAAATCTCTGGTAGCTTTACCAGTGTTGGAGCCTGTGAAACATTTGAATTGGAGTAGTCCTCATTTAATCAGTTAGAGAGCATTGATATGCACGCTGCCTTTATATTACCATTTTTAGAACATATTTAGGCTCCTAAAGATGAAGAAATCGCGCAAGTGGGATTTGCAAATGTGCCTTTTTTCCTACTGATTTTAATCAAAACAGGATCAGATTCACTATACGCAACAGGTGATGAGCATCCTCATCTTGCTTGGCATTCACTGAGTAAGATTTACATTCCAAAGATCACTCCTAGAAGCAATGGGCAAGCAGTGTGTGTAAGGCCCAGTACCGCAGCAGATCTCTGAAGTCAGGAGTGAGGCACATTGGCAGAATTGAATAGGGGGACAGAAACTGAATGCCGCAGGCCACGTGAGGTGCTCTGACAGAGTTGCTAGGTAGAAGAGGTACATACTTTGTATCTACAAGACACTTGGGCTCAAGGCAAAGCAATTAGTTACTCCCTTTGATGAACACTAAATTCTCACTTTTTTTAGACAAATGTATTTTTAAAAAGATACAGTATATATAAATCATATATACAGTTTAAATAAGAGTACAGAGATCACATACATAAAAACTGAACAGTCTTCTATGAAATGGCTCCTTTTCAAAATGTTACAGTAACTTCAAGCAGCTTTTAAATACATTACGATAAACACCATTCAATGTTGTTTTAGCAATAATACTTTAAACATATTATGTAAAGGGAGAACACAAAATAAACGTACAGCACAAAGGATTCCCTTATACCTTGAGTAATCTTGCACTCTGCAGATTAACAAAAACCAACAGCTGTAACTAGCATTAACAAATCTGAAGACTTCTGGAGGTAATTCAGGAAAACACTCACATTTATAAACAGATGTCCATTAGATCACATGAAGGTGCCTAATTCTCCAGCTGTCTCACACACACATTAGTATGTTTCCAAAATTCTGTGATTAAATTATATTTGTGTGTCTTAGCTCTTAACTGCATAAAAAAACTGTACAGTAAGTATACTCTTCAGCACTAGAAAGCCCTTTTTAGTGAAATTAACAGAAAGCTGTCCTTCTGTTTCACAAATGGGAAGCTCAGGTACGTAGCGATTACTTGACTTTCCCAAGGCTACAGAATGAATTGGTGTCACAGCTGACATTAGGACTCTTGTACTCATGCATGGTTCCAAGTCCTGTGCTCTGACCATGCTATTTTCCCTGCAGTAGATGCAATGGACACGTTAACCCAGAGTAAAAATTTAGAACGTTCATTGTTAAACAAAAATTGTTTATGTAATGTACATGCTATGGCAGGAGCTATTTACATTTAAAGGCTTATATTACACTCTGAGGAGAGTTAAATAATCCTCATGTCAGAAACCAAATTCAAAGAGGAATCCTCTTCCTAAATGCTACTTCACAGAAACCAGTAATGACCAGTAAGGGCCAGGAGTGGCAGTAATTTGACAGCAGCAATATTGTAAACTCTCAATTTCTCCTTCAAGTTCCCTCTCCCCCATGCCCATCTCAGGGAAGCAATGGAAATCCCACAGTCTGATTCATTTAAAATCGAGTTAGACAAAGCACTGGAAAATACACTGTATGAAAAAGTCTTGCCATGGACAAGAAGCTGAAGGTGGACAAGATGGCCCAACAAGATCTTATCTGCGAACCACAATTCAATCAAGTGATAACTTCCAATCAGTGTGAAAAATATCTTTGATGCTTGGTGCTGACTGCCCTCTTCATTGCATAGAAAATATTCTGCCTGTAAACATTGCTATTAAAGTGCATTAGCATTAACACAAAAAGTTACTGTGGAATGGGAGCAGAGTTTAGAGAAACAAAGGCCTTCAGAGTTTGTCTACAGTGGGGTGAATTTTATCTTAACTGAAGATTAATGCAGTAACCATAGCAAAACCTTTTAGGGAAGCACTACTAATATTTTGGGAGAGTGATTTAGGGGATTGTCTAAACTGGAGATCTGCCTTCTAGTCCCAGGTCTGCCACTGGCTTGTGGGTGTATAGTTCTGTGCAATGGACGTGGGAAAGGAGTACAGCAGGAAAATGCTAGGAGACACTGAGAAGGTGAGGGTAGAGTAAGGCGGAGAAAGAAACAGAGAAAGAAGTAGTAGTTAAACATTTAGCACTATACATAAGAGAATGAGAATTTAAACGTATTGAAATGACGTTTCTCAAGGAAGTAAACTTATTTTTCCACTGTACTTACATATGAGTGACTTTACTTAAACTGTAGAAGGAATGGGCCTCCAGCCTTTGTAGTGTAGCATCTATGGAGATATAGCTAGACATCAGGAAAACAGAAAAAGAAATAAGTCACATAGTAGCAAAACATCTTCCAAGCTATGACTAATGCTCATTGTGATTGTTTTACTGTTCCTCCCCATTCTCTTAGCTCCCAGTTTGTTTATTTTGTCTTATAGGAATGCACAAGTTCTTGATTCTGATTAGACCCCAAATACATAGAACATACAGTTAACTCAGAAAGACATGAAGAAAATATCAGAAAAGCAGATAGAGTTCACTTTGTTGAGAGTACTAAGCTCCATTTCAGGTTCTTTCCCCCCTGATTCCACTTGGTAAGGAAGGGAGACCTGGCTCTTATACAGACTTAGCAATTTTTGGAAGTCTGGGAACAATAAAGAGTAGGGAAACAAAACCAGCCTATGAGCTGTGACTGCAACAAATGCTCTTAAATTCACATAGTAAATAGACCATAAAGGCAGCCTCTGTGCAGGACAGCATTGAGAGAATATAATCTTTCTAGCATGAATTTAAGATAATTTTTCCTCCCACAATGACAGTCGCAGGTGATATGATAAGGAGGCAATGTTATCCAGTGACAGGTTACAAGACTGGGAGAATGGAGCCCTGAATTTTGTTCTAATTTCTGCAACTAACTTACTAATGGGTGACTTGCAAGTCACTTCCTCTTTTTATACCTCTATTTCCCCCTCTCTAAGTAATGGTAACAATTTGTAAAATGCTTTGAGATGTATAACAAAATATGTATAACATATTTGTATGTTTTGAGATGTATAACAAATATAACAGAAAAAATAGGTATTATTAAATCCCAGAATGAATTTGCTTTATTTCCACCTGAGATATATTCTCTGACTACACATGTAGAAATACTAAACAGTTTTAAATATGCAACAAGAGAATATGGGGTTTTAAATGTATTTTTACTTAATTTTTCCATTCACATGTCATTCTCTTAACTATTAACAGAATGGATTCATTTTAAAATAGTGTGTGTGCATTTTAATATCTCCTTACTGTTAAAAAATGTTGCTACAAACAGTAACTTTTGAAACCACTTTATTTTGTTGCTTGTGTCACAATTGAGGGCAACTGCAACTGTGTTCCCCTTCCGTTGTCCACCAACAGCACCCATTCTACGCTCCCAGCTTCTCAGCCATCACCTCCTTTGGGCGAGGCCCATGTCTCTTTTCCTCCTGACCAGCAATTTTTCCCTAAGCTGTACAGCTCCCCATCTACACTATGATATTCCCAAAAAGCCAGACTGCCTAAACACGGTAGTGTCTGCATTTTGCTCTTCAAAGGCTATGAACAACTGTAATATCCAGCAGTCACAAGTTTTTTATAAGCAAGAACATTTTTTTTTATAAGCAAGAACCACACAGCTTTTTATAAGCAAGAACATTTATTCTTAGGGTAAAAGCATTACAAAGAAAATAATAAAAGAACCTACACACATGCTAATAAGCTTAACAGAGATCACCCTGTGTCACTCTGTACCCCATGTACACCTTTATGGTCTGATTTGTGTATCGTTCATGTTCACCCTTGTAGTGTAATTGTGTATTGTTTAATGCAAAGTATGTCATGTAAGTTGGACTGCTCATGACATACTGAACATTGTTATGATAATATGCTTCTTGCAATGTCAAATACATAGTTATGAAGCTCAGCTATGTAATATTCCGAAATGTGTGTCATGGCTTGGATAGATTCAGGCAACCACAAAGCAGAGTAAGAGTTCATGCCTCACTGAGGCATGCATACAGGAACAATAAACTGGCTTCAGCATCTGATAAGGTGATGCCCATTTGACACAGGTGGAGGAAGCCATGCTGGACATTGCCAATCACCTGACCTCAGGAGATGGCAGGGGAATCTGTTAAAATGAGACATTTTGGTCACTGGAGCTCTCCCTTGTAATCCATCCATGAAACAACATCAAGCAACTGAAAGACTGACCACAGGAGGAGAGCTTGGCCAAAGGAGTCAGCCAGCCTGCGGTAAGATAACATCAAAGACTGTAAGGCTACTGAAGTATTAAATTTAGCTTAGAATGTGATTTATCTTTTCATTTCTGCCTGATCAAATCTGATTTATATTCCTCTGTTTTATAATCACTTAAAATCTTGCTGTACTTAATAAATGTATTTGTTTGTTTTATCTAAAGCAGTGCATGTGGTTTGAGAGTGTGTAGAGACTTCATTTAGAGTGACAGAGTTGGTCCATATCAATTTCTTTGATAAACTGACTAATCAACGAGCTTGCAGAGTGCAGTGGGAAGCACTGAACTCTGTAAGATGGCAATTCCTAGGGTTACATGTGGGACTGGGGATATTGGCTGGGGGTCATTCTGTTGCAGAATCTCATGAATGGCTGGCCAAAATCACTCACTCACTAAGGTAAGAGCCACTTGCTTGCAGAAGGCTGTGAGTGAGCTGACCTAGGAGTGGGTGGATCACATAGCAGGCCAAGTGCAAGATGGACTTCAGGAGTGAGGGATTGGGGTGACACAGTGATATACCAGTCCAGATTGCAGAGGGGAATGTCACACACTCCCAACATCAACAAGGACTCTGGTAGGAGTCAGTCCTTCAAACCCCACCAAGGGATTTTTCTGTGGTTACAAGTTCATAACAGCTTCAGAACAAGCATGTCAAAGGAGCAGATAAAACTGTTTCTTGAATTATTTTGGGTCTTTTATCTCCAATCTTTGATAACAGGCATTCGGCAGACAATCACCCTTCTCAGGGTATAAGCTCAAAGGCTAGGTTTTTGCATAATCAGAGGTGGAAATTTGCATTCCTATCCGACAGAGGGAAACACTTGATACTGTTTGTCCCAAAAATCCATTTGCCTCTGGCACACTGCTGAGTGTAGTCCTTTGAAGTTCATAACACTTTCCAGGATTCACATCCCATCTCCCACCCTAGAGAAGTTACATGAAATCCTATCCCACAATAATATATAATCTTTGCATCTGCAGTGGGGGCAAAGAGAACCTAACTGACTTCAAGACTGAGTTTGATAAGTTTATGGAGGACATGGTATGATGAAACTGCCTCCAATGGCTGGCGAAGGGACACTAGATGAAGAGGGCTCTGAGTTATACAGAGAATTATTTCCCTGGTTTCTGGCCAGTGGGTCTTGCCCACATGCTGAGGGTCTAACTCAACGGTTCCCAACCAGGGGTGCATGACCCCTTTTGGGGGGGCCCCAAAGATTACAGGAGGTCTGTGAGGCTTCAGTAATATTGAAATCATTTAGCCCACAGAGCTCCATGCCAGCTGGAGCAGAGGATGCCCCCCAAGCCCAAGCTCCATGCCAGCTGGGCACCCAGCCAGAGTGAAGAAGCAGCCCATCCTAAGAGTGCAGAAACCCCAAGCTCCACACTGGCTTGAGTGGAGGAGCAATCCCTTGTAGACCCAAGCCAGCCAGGTGCCCAGCTGGAGTGAAGCAGCCCCACGCCAGTGGGAAACTGGAACAGCCCTGAACAGCCCACCAGCACCTGCCACCTCCATTACCCTCTGTTGATGAGGGACTAGGGATAGGAAGAGGCGGGGCCACAAGGGGCATGTGGTGGTGGCTGCACTAGGGAAGGCATAGCTTCTTATTTGGGTAAGAGTAATTTATTATTATTAATTATTATTATTATTTATGTAATTTAGTGTTGTTATTATTATCATTATATGTGTTTATAGGGGTTATATGTGTTTATAGCTGGCGAGAGGGTGGGGCGGGGAGGTGAGGAGTCATGTTTTACCTACTGTTAACTAGTGGGGATTTCACTCAAAAAGGTTGGGAACCACTGCTCCAACTCATCACCATATTTGAGGTTGGGAAGGAATTTTCATCTGGATCAGATTAGCGGAGACTCTGGGGGGGCGGGTGGAGGTTGCTTTCCTCTGCAGCATGGGGCATGGATCACTTGTAGGTTTAAAAGTAGTGTAAATAGGGAACTCTCTGTAACTTGAAGTCTTTAAATCATGATTTGAGGAGTTCAGCAACTCAGTGGGAGGTTAGGGGTTTATTACAGGAGTGGGTGTGTGAAGTTCTGTGGCCTGCAATGTGCAGGAGGTCACACTAGATGATCATGATGGTCCCTTCTGACCTTAAAGTCTATGAGTAATATAATGGACTCCAAATATACTTAAATTTAATTCAGGAAGGTTTTTACAAGGAAAGTGCCATATCTGTCACAGTATGGTCAAAATAAAATATAAAAATCAAACGACTATGAGTTAAGACCAAAAAAAAAAAGGCTGACCACTGCACTTTCAATGTCCAAGTTGACTCAAATGTGATAAATGAACAGACATCTTAAATAACGAGGAGCAAACCCATACTCATCTGTAAGCAATAAGTTCATTCATATATAGCTCCCCTGAAATCAATTAGAGTATTTGTGAAAGGACTGGAGCATCATGTTCTAAATTAGTAATACTTCAGTACATTTATATTCAAAAACACTTTTAAGATGTATTCTAATAATAATATCAATCAGATATTTAAAATTATTTTAATTGTATCCTAATTTGGGTGTTGCTAGTAACACAGAAAAGGGAGTGGTTTTTTAAACATATTATTTGTATCCTGGGATTGTCCCTATAATGCAGTTAAATATTTAATTATATCTGAAGATCATATATAGGACACAATTTTTTCTCCTTCATAACTGAGACGTTTAAAGGTTGTTATTCAGACTGAGTCAACATGTCTAAACAGACCTTGGAGGAATACTCTGGATTTAATATATACTATTCTGTACTTTAGATACTATTCTCAGAGATCTCTGATTTCAAGGACAAGTTTCTGACTTTCCCCGTGTCCTTGGACAGTATTCAGGCCCTATCTACCTAAAACCACATTACCTAAACCCATTTTAAATACTTCTAAAATGGGCTCAAAGCTAACTCACCTTAACAGGTCATTGTGGAGGAGACCCAATAGTGAAAAATAGGATTCTAGACTAGGGCTCTGCAAAGAGATGTCAGCTTTAGATGAGTGGAGGAATAGCAGCCAGCAAAGAGGAAAATGATTCTGTCTTCATGCTAACATCCTTATTATTTAAAAAAAAAAACAATTCCCACCCCCCGCAAAAAAAAAAAAAAGAAAAACCAGCAAGAGGGAGAAATCACCACCATAGGATAAAGAAGGAACTCCCAGTGCCTGCCCCTAATGTGTAGTGTTGCAGAATTAGCTGCATATAATATCTTTTGTTTTCTTATGAAGCACCAGGTATTGCCTATTGTAGGAAGTTTTGTTTCCAGTTTGTGAGCTGATCTGTTTTGGCAAATCTTACAGTCCTAGCTATCTAAAATGCAGGTTATATCAGTGACACACTTTCTAAAAACACAGTTTCTTCAATATCCCAACAACACATGACAGATGCCAGGTGGAAGATGACATATCCGAAAGAGAAAGAAAGAATTTGCAAACACTGAAGAGATGACTAACTGTAGCCACTGTAGTGTAGGTGTATCACAACTTTATTACACTTAAAACTTTGAGCAGGTTTTGGGTTTTTTTGGTATGCGTATGGAATTTCCTTTGTATGCCAACTGTGGCAAGGTGGGGCAGGGGAGGGTAAGGTACTCCGCCCCTGTGGG